>JACJUY010000304.1:21400-110169 GCA_014220935.1 Platorchestia sp. MABIK
AACTTCATCCAAATCTCATTAGACCATAAAAGAAGTTGGCGCTGTAATTTGGACTCAATTTTGGTAAAATATCGCCTTTGCAGTCACCGTTGGTTCGAGGTAAGTCTGACCAATGCCCATCGAGAAGCTTCACGCGATGTCGCCTGTAAATCTTGAAAATTCGATGAAAATGGCAACGCCACTTGGTCACGCACGGTTGCAGAATGGTAGTATTTTAGCATGTGATGGACGCTGTATCTTTCTTTAAAAAGTCCGTTTGTCCGCACAAAATTATAGGGAAATCTGGAGGATCCTCACAACAGAGTCACGGCTGTAATCATGGTCGTGTAATACAAAAAGTTATAGAGTGAAAAATGACAGAAGTCATCACGCACATTGCTCCCTTTCCTAATTTGAAGCAGCAAGTTCTATTATTTGTGGTCAGTTGAGCATGCTGATCATAAACACAGTCATACGGCCATTTTAAGTTATCTCTTCATTAATCCTTGCCCAGGAAGACTCCGACCATGTCTTCATTATTGGTTTCATGTCGGCTTGGTTTACAAACATTTCTTTTTGATAAATGGGCGTCTTTTGTGTTCCTTTTCGTGCGCCTTTGTAGGCGGGAGAAGTACGAGGCCTCTAAATAATGGCACAAGCCAACTTGGAACTTGCAAGCCTATAAAACTTTCAAGTAGACATTTGGAACTGGTGTGGTATGTGCTGATGAGTTTACTTCCAATATTTATGCAAACCTTTTTACTACTAGTTTTATTTTTCGAGTTGGCATTTGAATCTAACGCTAGCATTGTTCGCTGAGTATAGCATCATTATGAATAATTACAAGTGGATTTGAATGCGAATTCAAATTTGTATAATCCTAGTTTTTCCAATTGTTCACCTTGTATCGATCTAGAGACACTGTGCTTTCAAAATCATCTTATTCTTCACATGTAAAAAAAATTTTTACTTGTAGAGAAATTTTGAATTCTGAAAAATATTAGACCACACTAGTTGGAATATTCATCATCGATGTACCATCTTATTCGGATGCTCTAAAAGATACCAACTTGAAATGTTTCATAACTCATTCCTAGCAGCAAACTTCCATCTTCAAGCTCTACCACGCTCAAGAAATATGCATTTTTTGCAATAGTTCACGAGTTACGAGCCACTCTAAACTTCCTTTGAATGTTCCCCGCGTATTCTCCTCTGAATTTCTGCACGTCTAGTTTTTCCGAGAGTCTCGCAAACCTTCCAATTGTTTACGACCCACTAAACACCTTCCAAGGCACGCGTTCTTTCCCCTCGATCGTAAATATTGGCCTCACCTTGCCTTGGCTCTCGAGCCGCCTCTCTCACAGAATAGCTGCGGCTCTTCGTCTTGCCTCAGCCAGCTTTGTTCGACTTAGATGGTTCTCTAGACCACTTAAACAGAGAGAAAACTTCCAAAACCAAAAATCTGGCTCCATGAACAACTTTACGGGAAGCTAGCACGAGCCTTTTGTGGGAACATAATTTCTACAAATTTTGACAGTCGTGCTATTGTGAGAAATGTTTTCATTCTCAAGAGGCACGGGTAAGTACTCTGGAATTAAAGCTATAATCTCCTCGTCTTCTCCTGTTTCAGGGCTTCCCTTTTCCCACCGGAATTTTGTATTCGAAAAGCACGCAGGCAGCAATATCGAACGGAAGATCAACTTATCGCAAAACATAAAGTGACCTGGAAGTCGTTCCGATCGTGGAACAAACGGCAAGCAGAATAGCCTATTGAAGTCGGTTGAGGTGGCATCATTTCAATAAACATATATCAAGGAACGATATCATTGCAATCTCCCACTCCATTGGTTGCTTTAGCGGACCATGTAATGAACTCTGTCCCATTGCCACGCTCACAATGAATTGTTGAGTGGGAGGCCCAAGAGAAACGAGATAGCTAGAAACTTTTATGCATCGCTAGCTACTTTTTCTGGATAGCGTTGTCAAACTGTACTTGTTTGTACATTTAAAAATTTTTGCTTTCTCTCTCAACAGCAAGCACCAACAAGTAACCAAGAAATGAGATGTGAGAAATTAAAAGCAAATTAGTTTGCGTTAACCCTAAACACGATACATAATAAAGTATTAAAGTGTTTATGAAATGTTCGCAATCTGTGATATTATATTTAAAATTTTAAAAATTTATCATCAAAAGTAGTCATAGTAAAACTTTCGATGGTGAATTTTCTTTGTTGCTATAGCATGAGGTCTACCGCACCATAGCATGAGGTCTACCGTACTTTAGCATGAGATCTACCTCTAGCTAGTACTATAGCGTGAGGTTAGGTTTGGTTAGGTTACCAATGAATATTGCTCATTTCCATGCATTTAATTTTGCAATAATTAACACTTAATTTGCACATCTAAAAATGCACGTAGGTAGGCGATGTATGGCGGTAGACCTCACGCTATAGTAGCACTGAATTTTCCCCACTTCATTATCACATTTGTCTTTACCTTCAGCACGGATTTTTTCGTTTAAAATCATTATTTCAAAATCTTTCTCAGAAAAGAACGATTAAATTTGACGAATTTTGTCACACAAATTATGACGTTAGCCGGCTATCTTAGCAAGGTTTGCTCCGTTAAAAAATTGTTTGAAATAATTTTCAGAATTGTAACTCCCTATGATTATTTCGAATATGAAAAACACTTACACTTGTCTTTCTGTCTGTGTCAGTCATATTCTGACGGTAGGCATGTTTTTCCTCCAGTTATGTTTTTACAATATTCATGTTCGCACGGTGATCATATTCTTTTGGCATTCATATTCTTACGGTAAACATGTTCGTACAATATTCATGTTCTTAGGTTAGTCACAAGCAACCGCAATCATAATCTTATTACTTTCATGTTCTTACGCGGTAGCCATGTTCAATTTTTATGTAGACATGTTCGTTCAATATTTCTTTACTCAGGGAACTTATTCTCTCACGGTTCTTATCATGTCAATGTTCTTTGGGTACTCATGGTCCTGCTGCAATCATGTTCCTACGGAACTTCTGTTTTTCTTTGTTGGACCCTAGTTATCATAGCATCATCCATTCCGGGATAGGAATAAGAATGGGAAATAAAAATTGGTAATTGAAACATGAATCTGGTTTAGCCATTACCGTTCAAGCAGAAACATGTGATAATCAGGAGTAAATTTGTTAAAAAGCCGATATTCACTTGAAGCCGTAGGTTTGAAACAGAAATGATCCAAGAGCTGCAAAAAACAGAAATAAAAACTTATAATTTCTACAGCTAGTTGCATGAACGACAAATTGATGTCAGATGGAAGGTGTGTACAAACGGAAATTATTTTTATAATTGTCACTGAAAAGCTCTCATGATTGAGACAGGCTTAACCAACAATCCTGGTAAACAGATCCATTTCTTTCATTTATGGCGGAAATCGCTTCAAATTTGTCATCTACACGTCAAATGTCAGCCGGTCTTCCCAACCTGATTTCTTTACATGACATCAATTTTTTCGCTTTTACAAGAGAGAGACTCTATAGGTTGAGACTGGTACTTCTCGCAGTTTCCGAAAATCTTTTACATTTCTAGTCAATAGAAATAGAAAAAATCCACAGTAGCCCATTTTCACTGAGTGTCGCTTCTGCACTTATATAACTGGTACGTGAAATAAATTCTCGATTTTGTCTATTTCGTTTGACTGCAAAACCTGTCTCTAAAGATATACTTTAGAGGGTATATTATGTAATGAGCAATATTGAAGGGATTAATGTGATTCAAATATATTATATAATGGCAACATTGAAGGGATTAATTGCGATTCAAAAATATTGTATAATGAGCAACATTGAAGAGATGAATGCGATTCAAAAATATCAGATAATAAGCTGCATTGAAGGGATTAATGTGATTCAAATATATTATATAATGGCAACATTGAAGAGATTAGTGTGATTCAAAAATATTATATAATAAGCTGCATTGAAGTGATTATTGTGATTCAAATATATTATACAATGAGCAACATTGAAGAGATTAATGTGATTCAAATTTTACTCTACTGTGATAAAATCTATTTAGACGCCATATTCCGTGGCGCATCATAGTTTTTATGCCTTCATTATGAAACTCTCCTTAGTTCTACAATGTCTATTCATTTATGTTCAAACGAACAAGTTGGCACTGTAGAACTACCGTGAAAGAAGAAAATTATGAAAAGAGTGCGAGAAAATGCATTGAATGAATGAGTGGTTAGAATATTATAAGAATGATAACCTTTAGCATTTACCCAAACAACATTTTTGCTTCTTTCAATAATTCACTTCCCAACAAAAAATTGATTGATTTATTCACAGCTGTTCAGCTACGCAGTTTTAATAAATAATTCACTTCAAATTCGTTTTTATTCCCACGAACATGCCGCTTTATTTTGTACTGAGTTCGGTGTTCAAAGGATTTGCTACTAATTTCTATGTCACAACAAACACCTGAAAAGATTAACGCAAAATTTCTCCGAAGCATCAATGATGACAAAACTGTCACTCCTACCATTATTTTTCATCCATGCTGTTTCAAAAACGTGGCTTAGTCTTGAACAAAATTACTAAGTTCCAAAAAATTCAGCTCTGTCCAGTTAGGAAAGTTGTTGGGAGAATCTCCAGCAAACGTATTTCTGGAAAAAAAGAGGAGCGTGAGGGAGAGCAGACCGCAGGAAAGCCCCCAAATCTGGGCTCATAATAAGAAACCATAAGTTTCTATTTGTAGATATTTTGGTGTAATGGTAAAGAATGGCGCGTCTGAGTATTGTTAGGATAGCTTGCGAGGAAATACAGCGCCGGGTGTACACCTTTATTGCTCAGGGAAAATAATCAACCTCGTAAATCGTTGGCTTAGAAAATTGGACCCTCGAAAACTGTTATTTTCGTTGCTCAAATGCACTGTACATTAGTAAATCCAGTACTCCAAAATTGCTAAACTACAGTTATGTACTCGCTAAAATGCCTATTAAAGTCAAAATCATTTACGTTAACCATTGCAGTGATATACAAACATTTTATGCAAGCATTCATCAACTGACCATGTTCTTTCTTTCTAAAAGCGATTTGTCCTGGACATTATTAAAAAATTTTACGTCAAACTTTATTAGGTACTTCAATGTAGCAAAATACAAACAACAATCAATCAATTGTTGAGGAAACTCAGGTTATCGCTTGTAGAAAAACCACCTTACTCTTCGTGAACGAGAAACATAGATGGCAGACATCGATACCTAATTAATTGTTTCATTGAGTCTGTGTTAGGCGTGGTCATTTATAACACGGATGCCATTTCCTGGACCATTCCACGTACACTGTTATCACTGAGACTCGACAACTCAATATGCGTTAAATCATCTTGATACAGGATTGCTGCAGCTCAGGCTGCGCCACATAAAAACACCATTGGAAATATAGCAGGGAGTGCTTTCTGAATACTCCTAGCCGTTACTTTGAGAAGCTTGAAATAGGCGTGGGATTATGATAGCATCCGCAGTTAGTTCGGTGTCGCGAGCTCTTGCGTGTATTCCTACGCTCAAATGGGAATATTGTCAGCGTGGATGCTGCTCGTGAATGCCTCTGCCATTATCCCCGCCAAAAAGAAACCTACGGAGTTTGGGTAATATTTCTTGGACGCGCAAAAACGACTTTAAATGTGTTGTCATAGGTGACTGATATTCTAGCTCATTTGTGTCAAAAAAATTCTGTGTGATTTTCCTAACAGGGTCATTAGCCTAGGTCAACTGAGAATCTGTTCAAAAGCGGAATTCGATAAAGGATTCAATTGAACATATATCGGTCCAACTTAGTGACCCAAATTACGTTAGCTTGAAAAGTAGAAGTCGGTCAAGATGTTAAAAAATAGTTCACAGTTCTCTAAACATACAAACATGAGAGTAGCGATCGCATCTCACTCTTATTACCTTACAATCTTTTTAAAATTTCAGAAATGCAAAAGAAACACGATAGCTGTTATAATCGGCTGAAAAATTTCGAGACCGTCCTTCAATAACGTTCGATTATAAACTCGGGCAGCGCAGTATTTTTGGTACAGACAGCCCTATTGAGTTCGAGACACAGGGAAGCGCTTTCGCAGAGTTCATTTTCGTACAACAGGACTCTTTATTAAGGGTCGTATATTGCTCGGTCCATCGTGCCCAAGGACAGGGACATTTGCATCCATTTCGCGGACTTCGTTTCATGGAGGCAGACATCAGCGGAACGAATATTAAAGATGAATCTTGTGGAATGGAATGAAATTATCATCAAAATCGCTCACGTTTGACAAGTTTTATGTAGGATGATTTTTCAGCTCTCTATCACACGTATTTTTTATAATTTTGTTCGAGGTGTGTGCATGAATTCATTTTGGCTGTGCATTTGTTAGGGAAGATTTTTATTTAATGCGGTATTTCAAAAGGACAGAGAAATCAAGCTTAAACTTCAAATGGACTGCTATAAAAACCTGTTAACCATTATTATATTTCAAATCTACGGCAATCATTTGGAAACAACCTTTGTCATTTCATATTAATCCAGTTTACCTTTTCAAAACACGGCAGTAAAAACTTAAAATTCTTTTATTTCGTTTTAGTACAGCTAGTGTTTCAAGAATATAAATAAGATTTTCAGCTGAAATAATCATCTGAGTTTAGATTTAAATCGTCTTTCGTTCGGTACGTTTAAGCAAGACCCCGTCAAAAATATCTACCATTTTCTTTCCATGCAAGTTTGGTGCACCAGTTGTCCGCTAGAGAGCAGCACTCGCTGGGGAAGCCAGGCTGGAGGAGGATGTTCACAGATCGGGGGACTGGGGAGAGCATGGGAGGAGTGGGGAGGCAGAAAGGGTAACAGGGTCATCTTAAAGGGGGTGCAGAGAAGCTGCACCTCTCTAAGGTCTTTTCACGAGAACGGGGTGCGTATGTACACTCCGCCATGCCACCACAGGAATCATTGGAATTCAAATTTTACTTTATAAGACAGTATCCCAATGGTCATGCAAAACTTGGTATTTTAAAACTGTTTTTCAAACCTTTGTACTCTGATGTGAAAATTTTTCTTAAACATTTCGTTTAAATTTATTGAATCAAACCTTTTTAACTTCTGTAAATTTGAATGCGAGTCAAAACTTTTGCTTTGTCGTTCGTACAAGTACTAAAATTTGTCATTTGCCAATTTTCAAAATTCTCAACAACACATGTTGCCGTGTACACTATCGTAAATTAAGAAGGAGAACCCACTCATTAACCCACGGTATTTGCGTTATGGATCCACGCAAATTTCTATTAATATTGCTTGATGTACTTAATTTTGAAGCACTGTTTGAGTAATCAAATGATTTTTTTGCAGGAAATTACAAACATAAATAATTGAAAATACGCATTTAATTTTCCAGAGGTTCGCACAGAATTCTTACCCATTCCTTGCAGCTGAGTTAATGATCAGCCAAAACCAGGTAAATGTCTTCAAATGTTTTTTTTAATGACGAAAGTAATCATGAAATTTTTTAAAATTTCACTGAGCGTAATTTTCAAGGAAAATAATCATCATTGAATTTGCTTTTCACAAATTGTTTATTGGAATTCTTACTTTTGATTCATCATCCATTATCTGTGGAGCAATATATACAAAAAGGATTTTTCAACTGGTTGAGAGCTGAACTGAAATTTTTTTTTAACGTTTGCAACATTCTGCTGAAACATGAATGCTAAAACTTTCAACGTCGTTATTTGAATTTATCATTTACCAAAAACACTTTTATCGGATAGTTAATATTGTAAAAAGCTATTCACAATTGAATTCTTCTATTCACACACACCTAAACTGAAATAGTTACCAACCACAAATCTTTTTATCATTTTTCTCAGTTTCTCAAGAAAGAGTTCATCATTCCAAGAACCTTTGAGATTTCAGCGCCATCAGAAACACAATTACGGTATTTTTGATGCACAGTACTCGCACCGTTGACTTAAACTGTGGTCACGACAGTACATGTATTTCTTGTGTTACGACCGCGCACTCTACAGGAAAACTGGCAACAGAACAGGAAGGAAATTGTATTTTCCCAGCATTTGTCGCGCATCAGTCGGTGGTTTCCTCATGAACTAGACCGTGAAATGCCGTCCCTAAAAACTGGTTTGTCAACCAACCCTTTAGCCCGCACACACAAAAAACTTCCCATTTTATCTTCCTACCTCTCGTCAGTTACGAGCAATCTTCTACGGCTAAAAATTTTGACTGCATTTTCTTTCTATTAGTAGCTTGTTCGTTAAGCACGGTCAGATGAGGCTATTTGACTTTTTTTTAAGCGCTTCACTGAAGATATTTGTCCTTGAATCGTTGTATTCTTATTTATTCTTTTCTAAATTCACTCATCACGACATATTGGACAATTTGAAAAAAATTCTATGTGCAGATGTTTTCAACAAACTAGACTGTTTCTATAACCGCTCAAATTAGACTACGTTTTTTTTTGAACCCATACACTGTTTGTTGAATCAGATTTAGAGTATTCTCTACTACGTGTGCTAAAAGATGTCATTTACTTCTAGATGATCAGCGTGCAATCATAGAGCACTAAGCATTTGCTGTTTATACTTGGGAAATGCAATCAATAAAATTACTTATTGCTAACATTCATCTCTTCACTGGAATTAGCCGCCTCAACTTGAGTATATAGAACTGCATCGGCTTTGTTTTAAAAAAAATTTACAAATCTGAATTGAAACGATAAACGATCTGAATTGTCCGGAAAAATAAGCTGAACCCAAATATTGTGACTGGATCTACGATCTGAAGGTGTACGTTTGACGAAAGTTGTTTTCCTTTCGATTTCAGGTTCCCGCTACTTCAACACCCACAAATATTATCAAAAATTTATTCAGATATCATAAATATGCTTTCTAGCGTTAAAATTGAACATATTTGTCATTAAATTTCCATCATTTAGTTTGGTTGATGGATGTTGAAATCTGCCACTGCCTTGGTGATCAATGGTATTTCGCCCCTTGTATTACTATTGTAAAATAATTTTTTTGTATTTACTTGCATTTTAAGTAGAAACAATCAGTTTTCCATTATGGAACAATATTCAACTGTTGCACAAGTTTCCTAATTAAGTTGAGTAAGCCAATGTCCTTCCCAGCTGAGTTTCCCACTTTCTTATAAGAATTTGTACGATATCGTCATAAATCTACGGGCTTTAAAACAAACATTTAACTTACTCTCTGCTGCCCCATCCGTAACTGATCAATCATTCGAATCAAATCTACGGGCTTTGTAACAAACATTTAAGTAACCTAAACTCGGTTGAACTTGCTTCAAGGAACCCGCACACTAGAATTATTATTCGCGTATACATATATGTTTGCCCGTAAAATCATTGATGTGTTGTGTACGACTGATGCACACATTAAAGATTTACAGTTATCGGGATTTACATCCGTTAAGATTGTGCATTTTGGGGGTATGGATGAATTTTTTCGAGCGAGATTAAATTCTTCCGCCATCTGTCTCCAATTCACTCTGGTTCATTTGTTTGCAAAGAAAGTGTACCAGGTAAGGCAAGAGAATAGTTATTGCTTCCAGACTTGATATTCCTTCACGTTTAAGAAATGAAAAAATAAGAGTTTAACCCAAAATAAGTCAAAGCTCAACAACGAGCACTTTCAATTTGCAATGTGTATCAAATTGGAAAATTTGCAGTCAGATATCCATGAACTCAATGCGGGAATATTTATCACACATGTGATATTAAGATTTATTTTTCGATTTCTCGTTTTTGATGAGACGTAAGAAGGAAATAAGTCAGTGACGAATATTAGACCGGAACAAAATTACTGTCATACACTCACAAGTGACATATCATCTCTATTGCACCAAGTTTGTTCATTGATTCCAGTAAAAACTTCAAATTTTGATTTTAAAAGGCTTACGAAAATTTTAGTGAACTAGAAAAAAGACAGCACCCGTTAATGATTACTGATAAAAAAGTGAGAATTTTAATACTCCAATCTTAGAATCAATGATTTCACTCCTTTACATTTCGATATTTAAACCATTCAAACGCATCTAGTGAAACATTAAGGGAATGGCAATTACTGCGTATCAGTCGGTGGTTTCCTCATGAACTAGACCGTGAAATGCTGTTCCTGAAAACTGGTTAGTCAACCAACCCCTTAGCCCGCAAAAAAACTCGACCCACCTACACTGAAAAGGATATGGTTGGTCGAACAATTCTTCCTATATCGATAGAGACTCGTTGTAAATTAAATGGAGGAAATGTAATTTTTCTTTTTTTTATTCCTAGAAACAATAACAAAAATTTTAGGAAAAAAATCTCTTTTTTCGTGCCTTGCTACTTATTGAAATGTTAAAAAGGGCTAAATTGACTTGTCATGTCCGAGCCAGTACAAGAATGGGGAACTGCTTCAAAGTTCCACAGCATCTTCTTGGTGTATTTCGAGAACAGAAATCAAATTAACGATCACCGCGGATCGCTGTCGATATGAGGAATTGTTCGACCAATTATATCCACCACCAGTGATTAAATAAAGCGGGCAGCTGAGAAATACAGTAATGGGAACAATGCAGAACTTTCGTGTACGAGGAATCAATTTGGCCGAGTTCTTCCAACCATGTAACAGCAAAGGATACACAAATTGCTGGTTTAAAATAGGGGTTCGCGTCTGCCAAAATTATTCGAAAAAATGCAAACATATGGAAAAATGTTCACTGGTCTAGTAATATAAATCAGTGTTCTAGGGAAATGACAGTTACCCGCTTAATGAGCACTGATGAAAAATAAGAATTGTCATACCCCAGTCTTAGAATAAATCATTTCACACTTTTACATTTCGGTTTTTAAACCATTCGTAAAACGAATCAAGAAAAACATTTAGCTAAATTTGATCATCCCTAGCATTTATTTTGCGTTCATTGTGCTTGTTCCTACAAGATTCTTGACTTTTGAATAGTTAGAAGTATTGAGACACATGGATATCTAAAGATGAAGATACTGTTTGTCCTTTCATCTTTGTTCTGAATCAGGATGTACCCTAATCACTGAGCTTTTAATTTTAATGCCGGAATGAGCAACTTTCACACAATATCATTTTGCATTACTCTTTATGAATATCGTCAGATAGTAAGTAGAGAACGCTTAAGCAGCCTGATCAGGCGCCATCCCTAGTTAAAAAAAATAAACTGTTATTTTTCATATCTGATTAACTCACGAAAACAAAGTTTAATTCTACCCCGAATTCCTCAGTGAATTCATCTTTTTCATACCTACAATTCGAAGTAGAAGTGCTTAGTTACGAGGGGCTAATCTAAAGGAAAGTGCACTGAAAAATTATAAGTGTTCTTGATGGAGTCCTGCCGTGACATTATTCCAACATGTGGAGCTGGTAAACCGAACATAGAGACTCCTGAAAGTTTTGATCAGTCATGATGTGAAATTATTAAAAAATGAACACATTGTGAGTGATTTTTTCAGAGCAAATGAAGAAGAACTCATTAAAAATCCTTTAAGAAGGAAGACAGATAAATTATTCAGACGGGAAAAAATTATTGCATGAACAATCGCTTCGATGTGTTGAGGGTGATTTAGATGCATGACTTGTTATTGCGTGACTGTTGGTTCAGATTTTTTGCAGTTTCTTCCATTGTTATCAGAAGATTGAAATATGAGAGAGGCAAAACAAACGTTTCAAAATAACTCAACTGATAAGATTTTGAAGGCATGTACAGGATATCGTAAACTCAATCTTATTACAGAAAATACTAGAGTTCTTATTTCTCTCAGGAGTGCCAACATCATTTCATTTGTTCAAGTTGATGCTGCTACTCCACACAGAAATATTATAGTTATTATTAAAGTCAACCAATTTCTCTACAACAACGAAATGAAATCATTGCTAATGAAGCAAACAAGAGAGCTTGAAAGCTGCTGATGGTTACTGCTTTAACGGACTGCTGAATTTGAAGTCAGGATTTTGGCAAAGTTGAAATCTTATTGACTTAACGCACGTCAAGTTTTTCAGGCGTTAAAATTAAATGAAAGTGTGACTACTATTCTCCAACAGAGTCCCTAAAACTTGATGCACTTCCTCTGCCTAAGATTATTTACAACAATGGTCACGAGTTAACTAATCTATAAGAATAATTCTCAGCTATGAGCCAGGGTTTGTTGAGATTAACACAGAGTTTCTTCTTTGCACAGGTAAGCCATTAATTGTAAGCAGAGGCTGATATATTCTCAGTGGGGTACTTTGGAAATTGAGCGAACTTCATGTGGAAAGTATAATGCATAAATTTATAAATAAGCAAATTGGAATCCGGTGTGTGTTCCAAGCTTAAGTATTTTTGTTAACGATTTTTAGTACAGAACTCTCTCGCGGACTATTTTTCAAATCATTTTAGATCTTCCCTAGTAAGGTATCAGATCTTTCAATGTAGCACACAGGAACCATTTAGTTAAACTTCAGAGATATGTACAGCTTAACATCAATGGCTTTCAGTAAACTCGTTGTAAACAAATGTTTTGAGGCTTCCATTTCTTACAGGTATTGTTTTTCTGGATAACGCCATTCCTAATAGTCATAAAGTTACATTAAGTAAGTTTGTTATTGGTCAGGTTAGATTTTCTCGACTGCTGAGCATAATCAAGTGTAGCAAGCTCTGAGCCCAACACACAGTAATTTAAATAATAACTTTAATATATTTTCAAACGCTACAAAAAAATGAAGTATTGAAAACAGTCTTGAACTATTCTTAAAATTCGAATCTTTTGATTCATTCTACGACAAGATATTGTCGAG
This sequence comes from Platorchestia sp. MABIK, assembly GCA_014220935.1. NCBI lineage: Eukaryota > Metazoa > Arthropoda > Malacostraca > Amphipoda > Talitridae > Platorchestia > Platorchestia sp. MABIK. Next base: position 34,236 of record JACJUY010000304.1, read on the forward strand.
TTGACCGTCAGAATGTTATCCCTTAAATTTTTACACCACAATTTGACTAATATAGCACACACCTCAAGATACAGTGATTGAGTACAAACTTTCTTGTTACGAAAATGAAAATTTCGAACATTATGATGAAAAGCAAACTTTTGGCTGCTGGAAAAAGTAATTCTCATCATGTGGGAGAGACATGAGTTTCGTAGAATGTGTCACACTAGTTTTTCGATGAAGGTGAGCCATTCATCATTTCTATAACCATTGACATTTTTCAGAGAAGTTCATTTCGTGAATTCCAGCACATTCTATAGCTCGCTTTTTAGCGGTAAGATTCAATCTTCACATTCCGAGTCGAACATTTTATAAACATCGAGAAAAATGGACGCTGTTAACGGTTGACAGTTCATTTAATCATTCAGTTTTTCCAAAGCCACAACGTAAGATTATATCTAGTTCATTCGTAACGGTGCAATCTTCCCTCGTCAGTTGTTCAAAGGACACACAAATTGTCATATCCAGAAACTTCTGGCATTCTATTTTTATTATTTTTGACTACAATTTACATATTCCTTTCCATTTGAGGACTTCCTTAACAAGTTTATCAAAGTAAAAGCTGTACAAGAGATACTTCTCTAAAATATCGAAGAAATTTATTCTCCAAACGCTTAATTCAAAACATAACAAAAAACATATCCACCAAATTAGAGGGTTTGCGAAAGCACTAGCAACTTTAACATAGAACAGATTAATGTTATTCCATTGAAACTCAATTACAATTTTAACTCACTAACAAGTTTTTCAATACGGGTGAAATATAAATGGCTAGTGGACTATTTTTGAAGCCCCATTATTAGAACATGGGTAATTGCGTCATACATTACTAATGGACCCAGCAATCAGCAACTACAAATAGGTATCGAATAATTCACACGAACTCTTGTTTCGAACTTGAAAAATATTTACTGAATACTGCACATTCTTTAAACACGGCCTGAAAATTTAGAAATGAAAACAACTTTATCTGCGCGCATTGCGCTTTAACTTGTCTGTTAAACGAACGTTTGTTATTGAGGGTATGAATCTCGATGAAAACATCAGAAAAGTTAGCGCGTAACTATTTAAGTTTTTATTTTTTGTTCAAGCAAAATTCAGAACGTATCGAAGTATTGCGCTCAAATTAGATGCTCATCGAGTCAAATAGTTCGCGTAGGTGGCTGTGAAAACAGATTACCGTACATTTTTTATGCCAAAATGAGATTTCTCGCATTTAACCTACAAATTGGAGCCTACATTTTCAATGTGAGCTAAGTTATTTATCCTACAATGTCTGCAAAAAAGTGAAATGCACGACATAGCAATTACGTAACACTTAAATGTCAGAAACAAACTGAATGTCATCAACATAGCGACCTTGAAAGTACATAACATGAAATATCTCGAGATACTTAACATCGAGGAAAACAATATAACGAAAAGGTTGAATATACTCGTATTGAAAACCTAACAATTAGGATGAACAACAAAACAATCAATTGCAACTTCGATTATATCGACCAATCAACTAACAGATACATATATATTTGAAGAGATTCATTCAACACTTTTTTGGACATGATGGAGAAGGATATGAACATGATATGAACAAAAATAAATTATCCTCAATGCGCAGTGTAATTGAAAATTTACGAGTACCCTTTGCGAAACCTCCTCACTAATTCGATGTTCTTACAGACGATTACGTATAATAGCATCATTAGTATGTACGTAAGAAAAAACAACCGATGATTAATCTTTAGCTACTATAGAACTATTAATACACGAGACAAAGTATTTACATATTTACGGCAGAACTACAATTAAGTTAAGTAAATCGAGGAAACTGATTGCTTCATTTGTGTGTGTTCAAATTTGTAGTCTTAATTTTAATTTTTTACTGTGACGGTGAAAGTACTGTGCCACGTTTTGAAGTGAATTAGAACACACTCTCAGCTCTCAAATTGTGTTTGATAGAAATGGAAATTTAAATCGGAAAGACAGATTTTTGGAAGTAAAATTGTGAAATTAATTACAACTGCATATTAAAAGGGTTTTTGGAGCAGGAGCATCCCATTTTTGAACAGGAGTTCAAAGTTTAAAACTTGTTATCTCCCCGCTTAAAAACATCTATGGAATCAAAAGTAAGATGGATATCATTGCTAAAAGGGTTAGTGGGTGAACTAAGTTATTTCAGTTGCAACAGTTATGCGAAATAGACAATGCTCAATTGAGATGAAGTTTATAAAGTTTAGTGTATCAATCAGTTATGAAGGATGATGGTAATCAGTTTGCAAAAAACACGGGTCTTATTGGAAGTCCATATGTAGTTAGAGCATATCTACTCTGTATAGAGGTTTATCAAAATCACGCTTTAGAATTTCGTTGCCGTTTGCATGAAATGCGTGGTTAAGAGGGAAGTAACTCTTAGATGAGTTACATTGAACTTGAATTCAAGTGTAAAACATCAAACGTCATAACCAAGCAACATAACTTTAAAATTCACTGACATAATGCATGCAGTTGCGCAGGAAAACTTCGATGATCCTGACTACTCAAATATCCTGCCCTAAAACTATTGAACGACATCTATAGTTAAGGAGAAAGATATACATACGTCTAAGAAGGACACGTTCTGGATACTATCGAGTTGCAAAACTTATCGGAAAAGTTCATGGTGCTTACATCTCCTTGCATTTGTACTGATCGAAAAAATAATACACAGAGATTTTAGCTATCGTTTTACAATGGATCTGTTTCTTCAGAAAAATGGAGCATAAAGGATGAGTAAACTACGGTAGGATACATGTGTAAAGGCTTTGTTACACATAGTTACGTATAATTTGATCTTTCACTAAATAAGCAACGCTGGTCACACATGGCAGTCATCTGGTGTAATATTTAGATTCCAAGACTTGTTGAGGAGACAGCTTCGTATGTCTCATAGCTGCCAGTTGTATGGACCTGATGAGAGTAGTACAATCCTTTATACAAAGCAGTCATTGACAGATTAGACATGTTCAACCCTTTTCAACTTACGACAACAAACATAGTGATTACTCAACATCTGAAATAGAAGTACTGTGAATCTAAAATGCACAATAAATACATACATATAAAATTACAGTAAGTTTTAAAAGTCCTATTGGATACAGGTTTTGTAAATCACTGACATGAGCATGGATACACTTGGCCACAGCGCCACAGGCAAAGATTTATTTTAGGTCCAAGAGACGCAAAGCAGGAAGCTGCTTCTATTAAAACAATAAAAAATACTTCCTAGATGCAAAAATTTTCCAACAAATACTAATTCGAACTCTGTCATGATTTCTCAGAAGAATGAAATATGAGGACAGACTAAATATTATTTATCGGTGATAGTTGTAAATATAGGTTTAAATTTTCAGCATCTTGCATAATTACGTCATTTAAGAGGCATTAAAATCATATATCATACAATTAGCTTCTACTATTTTCAACTACAAATTTTCTGGTGGTATTTTTACTCGAAGAAAAGAATTGATTTTTTAGTTTGGTTTGATAAATGAATACGGAACTTCGCGCACGTGAAATCCAGTTAGTTTCGTACGACTGAACAAGTCATTGATCTCAACCAATTCGAAAGATTTCGGAACGAGTTTCCGATATCATTTCCTCTTCGCTACACAACATTTACCGCTCTTACGTTAGTGTCCGGAAGGGAATGTTCAACAAAGTTGAGGATTCAAACATGTCGCGTGCGATATTGAGAAGCATTCCTTTTTTCTCGTCAAAAAAGTTATTGGTCATTTTACTCAAGTATTAGATCGGCCCTGTATATTTTCTCTAGGTCTGATAGAAGATTGACTCAAATGAATTTTCTTTGCACAGGCAGCCGATAAAAAAATGAAGTATAGTGAACGTCGCACGCTAAGCTTTTAGAAAAGGAAATTTTAAAACACTTTCAATTACGAAAGATGGTGGAAGTGTAACTCTCTAGCTTAATTCATAGATGACAATGTACAACTTAAGTTAGGACATCTAAGTTACATTTAGTATTAATAATTCGGCGAAGAGAGGTATTTGGCAATATACGCTTGCAGAATTCCACCTTCTGCAGTTCATTTACAAGCTATCTTTTTTCGAAAGGATACTGCTTCACCACGCAGGTTATTTCCCGAGTTATTGCACGACCACCTTCATGGAGTTATGTACACTGAGAGTCTAGAACTTAGCGTGGGACACTGCCCATTAACTCTGACAAAAAAGTCAAAATATTTGCTCTTTAATTCGTTCGGCCCTTCGGAAAATGTTGGAAGAAGAATGGTACGTAAATACATAACGGTATGCGAGAGCATGTTAGAAAATATGTACATAAATTATATGGCGGTAACACTAAGACAATGCCAATTATCATATAATGGTCAGTAGCATGAATACTCAAAAAACGAATAACGCGATAATTGAGCTTTCTAACTAAATGAAAAATGCTGGAAATTTAGAGCGCGGAAACAGTGAAGAATTTGAACTCAACTTCAGTCCAGTTTTTCATGAATTATTGAATGGAGCACCTTAATGAGAAGCTTCCCAGCAGAGCTTGAGTAATGCCAACGCTTGGAATAATATACAGCTCAAGTACATTTTAGACGAGAAACTTTGTAATTAGTACTCAACATTACTCGTATCACGAATTATCCAAATGGTCTTGCAAGCATCTAAATTTAAAAAAAACGTTTGCAATCCTATTAACTTGGGAACTCTGTAACTTGCTAAAACAATACTCAAAAATATTTGCTAACCAGGTACCCTACTTGAAAACAAAATAACTGTTCATTAAAAGAAAAATATGAGTATTCAATCATTGCAGGTCTAACTTATCTACGGACTCAAATTTTGATTGTATGCTAAGCAACGTTAGTTTAGCATGCCTGCTTCTAAGAAACATCTCCAAGACATTCGAGACCCATCGGTTTACTCCTTACGACCTCGGTCCGTACGAGAAGGTTAAGTTACAATTTTGCCATCCACTGATAGACCCCCACCAGTAATATCTCCCCCACCGTGTATCGGTGGGGGGTTAGTGGGGGTGTCGGGCCCCCCGTTGCTACTTAGTGAGAGACTGTTGTTGTTCGATGTGCTGTTGGTAGGGGTGCCGCTGCTGCCGTTGCTGCTGGTACTGCTGCTGCTGTTGCTTGCGTTATCTTTGTTCTTTTCTTTATCCTTCATCTTTTCTTGCTCGTCTCGCTCCCTGCGCACTTGCTCGTTGATTTCTTTCACGGCTCGCAACTCTTTCTTCAACTTCATGCGCCTATTTTGGAACCAAATTTTGACCTGCGAACAAAAGAAAAAAGTTAGAAATAGGGAAAATGAAATCAAAGCGATAGAAAGCAGCAAATGCAGGACTTTTTGGGACTCTAAAATCAGTTTACACTCAGCTAGTGATGATTGGTAAAACGAGTTAATTCTGGCACATTCTAAACCGTCGACTCTATTCTGAAACGGGAAACAGCGATGATTCAATCTACACCAAACGATCATTTCAGAAGTGGATTAATGAACCAAGATTAGACAACACAGACACACTGACGAAGACAACTTCAGAAGGGAAAATACACTTAACGAGTCTAAAATGCGTAACGAGCCAAACGAGAAAAACATCGTTAAATTGGTTTCCACACACACCTGCTGCGGCCGACAACAATCTAAGCTAATCAAGACAGCACTACAACGCAAACAGCCAGGAGCTGAACTGTAGCTCTCTGCGTTCCAAAGTCAATCCATGAGGCAGGAAGTGGTGTACATCCTGGGGAGAAAACAGCGCCGTCCAGCACCTTCTGGCAACTCAGAGCCTCGGCAAAGGTCCTCCCTTCGCTCGTCTCTTTTGACGAGGAGCTCCTCGGTCTCGGACGTGCGCTTCTATCTGTCTCCGAGTGATTTGGATATCTCAAGATATCACATCGCCCTTAGATAATCCGTGGTCACGTAACCTGTATACCAAACGAAACTATCGCGATAATGAAATGCGAGCTCTCTTGCGTGTAAAATTCAACGATTTTGTAGCATAATTATTTTTGGTAGGAGCATTTTTAGACAATACTCATTGATTTTGTTGATAAATTATCGCTTTTAACTGCTTTTATGCACAAAATGAAATGATTTCGTCGCAAAATGATCATCGTTAGGTGCTGTGATCAAATACAATGACTGGGGGGCTAGAGCTCTGGACTTATTCGGATGCTAAATAGAAAGCGGGAATAGAAGTTATAATCGTAATGGGGAACATCTCTCCTCATTTTCCATTTACTGAAATGTATCAGAATATTTATAAAAGTAGCACAATCAAATGAAAATACAATAAAATTAAATCCTTCCATCCAGTATAGTTTAATCGTCGTTCAAAATTTCTATTGCTGTGTTTCAACTAAGAACAATTTTTATTCCCAGATCAACTCCCTACCCAAACAAATAATTCGATATTACGAACGATAAGAATAGAAGATATTTGTGAAGAAGGGTTAAAAATACAGAGAGTAATAGGGAATTTTACCGGAGCAAATCACAGACGAACGAACCTCATACTCCTGTCAATTCTAGTGAAATTTCGATCGTTCCCAAAGCCCTACACTCACGCGTTTTGATCCCAAAATCTCTCTCCCTCACAAATTTCCTCTCGCTCGCTCTCTGTCCCTCTTCTTTTCCCTCCCTTTCTGGCAGACCCTTTCTCACGCCTCCCTCTCACACGCTCGTTTGTCCCGCTCTTTTCGCTCTCTCGCGCCAGAATTTTTCTTCGTCCCATGTCGCCAGAGACTCTCGTTTTCTTCGCCTGTGTTTTTTCTCATCTTATCAATGACGGCTAAAATTCTATCGCGTTAAAGAACGCACCGTTAAGCACGTCGAAAATTTCTGAACTGATTTGCTATGCTTAATTTTTTAGAAAGATTCAAATTCGTGCTTGTAGAAGTGTTAATTTTTATAAGGGGGATTTTGTAGATGATGTTGGAGTACGGTGGGAAGTATTGTAAGTTTTTTTTTCCGTAAATGGATACGGTGTATTACACTTTGGGGTTCTAATTTTTGTTATTGATAGACTTATAATGTAGGTTTGGCAAATCTCTGAATAAAATCGAAATCTTTAAGATACGTTCTTCCTTGAAACTGGTTCAGAATACAGAAACAATATCGTTTGTTATCGCGCCACGCACGTGAGTCTCTCGGAAAATTTTGATAAATAATTACCATCTAACTTTTAGATTTATTTTACCTGATGCATAAGAGCAATAATTCAAACCCTTTCTTCTCACTCATGCGTAGCACATATGTTTTACGTGAACCCCTTTGCAGCGCACATGAGCGAGTCTCATTTTTCCCTTTACTACAAAAAAGACACCTCTTCCTTAAAAGGTGTTAATGATTCTTACTTGATCCCCAAGAGCGACTACCCTGAAACAGTGAACATGGGATGCGACTTGACGGTTCTCAATTTTTACAAACTATACAGACAATAACAATTTCAAAGTTTTGGGAATAAAAATTAAACCGTTCACCGCAGTTTTAAAATTTTAGATGACAATGTCTACTAGCAACGTAAAATAACCATTTGTTGTAGGGAAAAACAGGTTGGAAACTAATTAGATTAATTATATAATTAATTAATTAGAATTGACTTCGTTTTCAAATAGTGACATCATTACAAGTTCTAAGATCTGTTAAGGCGTAGACCCTGAAAATTTCACACGTTGTACAGCGCCGCAACTTTCTTGTCGAGCAGGAAAGTGACCGAGGCCGGGCAGCTGAGTGAGAGGAAGAAGTTATCGGACTACTGGAATTCAAATGAAACTTTTTTATTCTGTCGCACAGTTACGTAAGTCCTTTATTGACAACCTCGCACCACCGGAAAAAAAAGAGTGTTCAAAATGCTGCAGATTGATAAAAAAGAGGATTTGTTTCACGTATTAAGTATTCGAAGCGAAAGAACACAACTTGTTTTCTTGTGGTTCAATGAATTTTTCTCGGATTGACGAACATACGAGTATACCTAGGTTAAGTATTTAGATAAAATGAAGAAAGCCTATTGCTCGTGTTTTTGAATAACTTCGTGCAAAAACTATTAAAAACAGTGCTCGTTTTTAGGAAGTCAAGATCGAGAAGCATATTCAAAATGTCATGCTATAAGACTTCAGTGAAGATATTTGGTGATTTCAGCTTGAAAAACGTACTAAAATCTACAGTTTTTACATAAGGGTAAAATTTAAAAGATGGTATGATTAGAATCTTGATGAAACAAATATACAAGGATTTCTCAAGCTGCAGGCTGTAACAACAAATGTGATGATACTAATGCGCAATATTAGGTTAGATAAAGTTTTTAGGCGTTGTGATAAGGAATTTATAAATTTTCGTAATGATTACAAAAAATGTCAGTTATACGACCGATAATGTTTTGCCACCATATTGCACTACACTCAAACACCGAGCATCTAAACCTTCACAAAAAACTACAGTAGGATTGATTTGATGGACTCCACAAGGAAAATATTTACAAAGAATTCAATTTAACAAACATTACATTTAAAAAACGTGCCGGAAGAAATGATCTGAAGCAATATTTGAATTGTTTTAAGCAATATATATATGAAGACAAACATTTGTAGGAGAATAAGTAGCTATTTGGAAAATGTGGGCCACTTCAATGCCAGAAATTGTCCAGAGTAAGTTTGAGATCGATCTCCAACAAGTCCGTAAAAACACTGCGTCTGTGCCTCGTCACGATAAGCCCTCACCGGGATGGTTAGCTTGAGAGAAAAAGTTATTCTGCACTTGGATTATTTATTTCAAAAATTTCAAAGCTAAAGAGACGGGATCGGATGAACAAATATTGAAAAATTAATACCGGAGATTTATGATTTGAACACGTCATGTTGAAAGTAAATTTTTTAATTATCTGTGGGTCATATGAGACATCAAAGCCTGATCCAGTGAAACATTTTGGTTTTGAAATTATTCTGAAATTTTTCGTTCACCTGTAGAGAAATTGAATAAAAGCGATAGTAGAATATGTACAACATTTTTTTGATAAATCGAAAATTACTTTCCAGTGACTCGTACTTTTACACTACTCAGTAAATGCGTGTACACGGGAGCCTTCGGTCAATTTTCATACCTATGATTTTTTTTCGTTTCGTCTTCGCTGCCTCAATATGCGCAAGTCATGCATGCACTCAGGAAAAAAAGACAGCAATTTCTGGGAAGGCTTCTCACCCTTCGCCTACCGGTGTCCGTGTGAGGCGCACAGAAAGCGTCATTTTTAGTAACTGTCTTCTTTTATTTTGCGATCGAATCCGGAAAACAATGTGGATAAACTCACTGAAGTTATTCATAGGATACATAATTAAAATAATTAGGCTTTGCTTATAGAAAATTTGTGCATGTGCGATCCCCTAAATTCTGTAACGTTGACGTTCTAGACCGATTTTTACGTTCCGATTTCATTAAAACCTGCACTTTTACGTTCCTAAAATTTGAATGAAAATAAATAAGAATATGACCAAATTTATAATGAACCGCTAGAATATTCATGATAAAAAACAAATTATTTTCCGTAAAATTTGTTTGAGAATCCATGAGTAGTAACACCTTCATATTCGTATTTTCTCATCCCCAAAATATAATTATGACCATTAATTAAAAATTGTTCAAGGTGAAGTAATTATAATTGCCTGACAGCAGGAAGGAATATATTTTGAAACATCACCATTAGTTGCTATCATATTCCTTGACAAAAAAGAGCATCCCCAATAGAAATTTAATAAATTTGCACAGTTAGGAATTAAGAAGTTCATTCCATTGAAATACATAAGCTATATATCCTAAAAACGAAAAATCATTCTCTCACTGAAAACAATTAGCTCGAGTACCAAACACGTTATACCGCTCGTAAATGTCACTGCTTCAATGTGACTTCGTATATTGCTCGGGAACTTTTAACTTCTCCCAAAATATAAAGCGCCACCTGCACCTTAAATTCGTGCCATACTTTCCCCATTTTTCGTGCGCGGCGCTGTCTGCCTACGTAGAAAGCTGCGGTGCGGCTGATAAACAGTGTCGTACATTCGGTGACTTGACAGAAACCTTCTGGCAAAACATTGAGCACCACTCGCTAGTCTTTAAATGCTCCGTACACTGCCACTATCTGTCTATGTCTTCGTTGACAGGATCGAGCACCCGGCAGCTACTCTCTACGGAAACTTGAGGGTTGTAACTCCCTTTCGAAGTCGATTTTATTTTTATGTACTGCGCTTGTAACTGAATAGACTTTCAAGAGCGACTTGAAGTTTGTGATTTTTATGGTTGAGAATTTAGATTTTAAAATATTTTAGGAGCTTTTAAATTTGTGTAACTCTTCGTATAGTAGAATCGAATTACAAACGAGGACAATCTCGAGGAAAAAGTAAATTTGGAATTTTTACGTAATAAATTTTTTTTTCACCTAACCCACACTACTAAACTCACTTTCCAAGTACGCTAGAGCTTCAAAAAGTTTAATAAGAGCCACAGAACAACTTACATCAGAATTAAACATGATCATGAAATGTGCAAAAAAATTTACATAGCTGACACGTGTTATATAACTTACACGCATGAAACTCTGTAAAGCGGAGCTCAAAAAAGTCAGTGCAGTAAGATACATAGATTTTAGATACCATGAAAATCTAAACGAAACTCAGAACGGAAGTAAGAAAAGCAGTTACGGCGCATTGGAGCGCATGTGGTGAGCATCTCTTCTTAGTGGTGTTCGTATGAGTGCTGCATCGCGTCCACAGAAGGGGGAACGTTGTAAAAATCTCCTTCTGCCCCCCTACTCCCATAATCACCTGAAACTTTTGCAAGTGTTCCCTGAAACAAGCTATTTTATCCCGAGGGATACAGTAAGGGAGCCGCTCTGAGAGCGAGGGGGCCTCCCCCTTGAATGGGGGATGAGGGTTTTGGGGGTTAAACTCCTCAGCAAACTAATGTATAATCGATATCGGCTCGATGGGTTCATTTCCAGCACCTGCTTCGCTAAAAAATGCGCTTGCAATGCGAGCTCAAATGAGGGAAACTGATCCGTTTTCGGGGACGTTTAACCAAAGCTTTGTTGTTCAATTAAAACATCTCTTCAATTTCTGCCACTTTCATTCGAAAGATGCATCCCTCAACTGAAAGTGGACTGTCTGATAGAAATGATCTTTTGGATGCAGTCAATCTTAAAATATCGTGAAAGATCATTCGTCATTTTAAACCTGAAATATATTTCAATAAAACTGTACGAAGCCGAATAATAAAAGATATTTTTCATCAGTTCGTCGTGGATTCATCAGCAATATTACCGATTGCTGCTGTCATTGGCTGCAATGATTTTTCAATATTCTATTCATCTCTATTCCAGAAAAAGAATCATTCCGAAATGTTAGCAGAACAAAGAAACTAAACCTTGCGACACAAAGGATTCACACTGAGAGGCTTCACCACATCCGCAAACAAAGAATTCTTTTATTAGGCAAACATGAGCATCGAGAGCACTTGAATGTTCGGTTCTCTGTTCTCCACCTTCCAGGAGAGGGATACACCCTTCACGCCGTTGTTTTGGTGGCGCTCAGCGAGCAAGATTATATGTCGCCTTCACCTAATTTCCATCGCAAGATTACCGCGATGCCCTGACTAATGTGCAACGACATTCCGCTTCACTAAATCTCTTGCTTTGCCATAAAAAAGTCACCTGACTCATTTATAAACACTAAAACGGACAAATACGTTCCCACAAGTGCGTCAACAGTGGCCAAATAGCGCCATTTGGGAGCGGTAAAGTGAGCCATAACATCTCTTTTATAGACACGGCACTCACATTTTCTAACAAAGTTTTTTGTACTATGATGGCTACATTTGGTGTCGAATAAGAACAATGCAATCGCGTGAACTGCATCTTTTTAATGGGAGTTGAATAGAAGCAAGTCAGCGTATGAATCATAATTACCCAAACACCAGTGAAATGCTCGTGTAAAAAGTTTTAAATGTCACGGTAACCTGTGCATTCTGCAAGGAAAGAGAGAGCTGTTGACAGCTTCCCAGCCACCGCCGCCATCAGTTTTGTCTCTAACTGAAATCTCACGATGAGTAGTGAAAAAAAGATCTCCTTTGAATTAGTCACACCTCTCGAGAACTCATCAGATAACGTCGGCGCGTGGTGCAAAATCTCTCGAGTTATCTTTCCATTCACGAGTCATCATCATAAGTAGGTATCACAAGTTGTCCAAGAACCTCGTACGTTTCCTGCTTTGCAGCTAAAAAGCTCGCTATCGGTCATTACGACGTCTAAAGACATCGTAAAATATCTCGCCAGAGACGCCCTTCTCTTCCACCTTCCTGCTTCGGCAAACACGCGACAAATCTACGGCAGAAACTCTCCCGAATTTATCCTCAAAAATGAAGATTTTTCAATGTAACTCGCGAATTAACACGCGAAATCAAGATGAAATATAAACGCGTATTTTATATTCAAATGCAAGCGTTAGTGTGTCTTATTAGGAACGAAGATTTGCGAAGGTCCCTGAAAGACAAAACGTGCTGTTTTTCCATCAATTTCATTAAATCATACTATAAATTTAGAAATAAAAATGTGTGAATAATCGTTCAAATTCATTTCGATAATAATGCAAAATTAGCTTTTACTTTGACTCTATGCTCAGTTTAATTAGAGAAAATCTGTTCAATTATGATTAATAATAAGCCTGCAATACCGAGGCTGCAGTCTGCTATTCTCTTGCCGACTGTTAATTTTGCGCACGGAGACACTAACGACGCTAAAACTACCGAGTTTTCTAATACGTACTGATCAGATACCATCGTCAATAGTTCATCAAGAGACACAAGAAAAATTTACAACTTCAGGACTCCTGAGCGTCCGAGCAAAGTTGTGAAATATTGCGCTCATTTTAGTTCTAAGCTTTCCTAGCGAGAGTTTCTCTTGCAGATACCCAGTCGATAGTGACCGTCACGATTGGTCCTGGGTCAGAGTTATTGGAATGCATTCTTCTTCTAGCGATTCCATTCTGCAGGGTTGTATTGGCGCGTCAGTAGGACATTCTTCCATGTTTTCTAGTCTTTTCGTTTGTTAGAAATCGAAGCAAAATGCTCCCTAAAGAAAATACTTACTGCATCTGCATGTATACAGAAGTATCGTCTGAGGCGTGCAGTATTATTTCATGCATAATTTTAAATCATTAAAAAATACAAAAGGCGGAGCTGCTTTTGGAGAGAATTATTAGTGATAATAATTCCAGAAATTCTGAGCAAAACTAGGATCATAAATTTTCACGTAGATGCGTAAAATCCATTTTCCTTTCACACATTCAACTTTAAAAAGAATGCTCATTCTGCACGAACTCAAAACGTAATTTCTACAACTTACTGTAGTCGTCCTAACATTTTGAGCTTTCCTTATGGGATGACTTGTCTCGAAGTAGGTCGTTTATTAAATTCCTATTAAAAAAGGAGCATTTTTCGTAATGGCTGAGAGAAACCAAAGGACAATGGTCTGGGAGCGAGCAAGCGCAATGAGCTGAGTGAGTTGTCACATGAAAGAGAAGAAGAAGAAATGCCCGGCACAGCAAAGCGACGTTCAGTGCCAGGAACTCATCAACGAGAGAGCGGTCATGGCATTAAACATCGCATTAGACATTCCATTACCATAAATTAGAACAACGTATGGAATGCGAAGAGCTGACTGGGCCAGCTACTTGCGTCTGCTAAATTTCCTTTTGATGGCGCATATGTTTCTGGAGGCCCTTTGTGCTCGCCCACCGTAATTTTTGCACAATAAAGTCATCCTCAACTATATTAGGAGTGCGAAAAATGAAACCTGTAACCAAAATGGAAACACACTGGTGATCGTGAATATCATCGCTCGAGACCAGCTTTTTCACTGCCACATCTGAGATTTCTGGAAAAGTCTAGCATAAAATCGTACCAGAGTATGGGAACATTGAGAAAGAAGCGAAAAGAACCCAATATAAATATTTATGCCCGAATAAAAAACATTAGAAATTGTAATAACGTTAGAATTTTTAAAACAAAACAGTACAGGACGTAAACAATGTCATATACAAAACGCACCTAAAAATACGAACGCACTTCTTATACAAACGCACCACTTATGTTTTCGCTCTGTAAACACAGGACTGGTTAGAATATTGGGAATAATGTACTTGTAAGTAACATTTTATTTTCGCTGAGAAACCACACAACTGATTAGAATATTGGCAATAACACACTTGCAATGAACATTTTCTGTTTTCACTGAGTGAACACATTACTGGTTAGAATATTAAAATTAAGATACCTGAAAGTAACATTCTGTTTTCACTGAGAAACACACACTATTGGTTAGAATATTGAGAATAACACATATGAAAATAACATTCTGTTTTTCACGGAGTAAACACATCACTGGGTGGAATATTTTAGAAGGTAGTCACCTGCCGCTCTGTGAGACAAAGAGCGTGAGCGATCTCTATCCGTCGCCGCCTCGTCAAGTAATGGTTGAAATGGAATTCTTTCTCGAGTTCAAGAGTTTGGAATCTTGTGTAGGTCTGTCGCCCTCGACGCCTCGGGCAGCCATTTGGACCTGCGAAATAAAGGTTCTTAGAATGTGGATAAAACAAATTTGTAAACTGTGGAGGGCTGGGAAAACGTTTGGTTTACTTTAAACTCAATGGGAAAGAACTGAAAAAACTGAATAATATAAAGGAAATATATTATTATTCTTCTTTTTCTGAAGTAATACATGTATACATGACAAGTTGTTACAATGTGAGGATTGTATACCAACACTTTCATTGTTAACAGTTTGAGCTAACGAAACCTCAGGGTTTCTTATATTCACTCATGACGTTACAAAGAATTTTACTATTTTCTAATGGTTTAGGAGAAAAACTTCAAAAATTCATTTCTTTATCCGTGAGTGAATACTGGTGTATACTAATTTACCCTGTAAATACGTCAATAATTTTTTACTAACTTCAAATTTAAAAAAGAATCAAATTAACACAAAGCTTTCTCTCTGCGGTGTCAGCACAACTCTCAACTATAGCTTATAAAAAGTCATTTTTCAGTACAACTTTTCTGTCATAAACACTACTTGCTATGCGAAGGAGAAGTAGTAATAATTTCCGCACAAGAGGCTTTCGAAAACTTGTTTTCTTGTTCCATTCATTCATCTTTCGTTCATCGTCAGCTTTCTTCGCCATCAATCGGGTTCTTATGCTGCCCGGATGCAGTACGTCAAGGAGCCCCATTACTGCGCCTGTGAATCGTCAATCGTCCGCACCGGTGAGGAGTGAAGTGGCGCACATGCCTGGCAACTCTCAGCGGTGATGGACGCACTTCGTTCAGATGGATTCTAAGCTTGCGAGCTCTTGTGACCCGCCAGCCAAACTACTTGCGAAAGAGCTTCAAAGTCAACTTGGTTCATGGTTTCGGCGTAAAACGCACTAGGGTTGTAATCTAAGCTCATCTAAATAAGCGTAGACTTGAACGTTTAGGAAACTCATACTGTAAGTAGCTACTTTCATTTGATAAAATTATAGAAACCTTTTATTTCATCGTGTGAAACAGAATCGTTTTATTTTTGTAATCTTTTGATTTAGAAAAACCGCTTAAAAATTTGCTGACGTATACGGTTGATGCGAGCTTACTGTACGCCATTCCCTAAATGAACGCTTTTATTATGTGCTTGGAAGCCTGGAACGTCTGCTAAAGGCATGCGGAAGAGCTGGACTTGATCTGGTGCCCTTAAACGGTGTGCACGCACACAAATCGCACCTCTGGCACAAACGAAGGGCATGCACGGTTCAGACCCACTCTGCTTCCTGATAGAAATGCTAAATTAATGACTCCAGAAATTACAAGGATGTGTTCAAACTATTCACGCACTCAACAATAGTATCTTCGTTTTTTTACAGCACAAATAACGTCCCGTTGCATCATCTTTGGATGATGGTTGTTTTAGGACTATTTTCTCACGTAAGACGTGAAACAAACAAATTGTCAACGAACAGAAAACAACAAGTATCAAATAGTTAATAATATAGTCAATTTGTATAAAGGTTGAATTTTACATCCAGAATTAAGATCTAGATTTTAAGCTCACGGTATTGAAGCTAAATGTGGTGCAGTTGAGGCTCGTGTTCATGATGTACTCGAAAAATTTCCAAATAAAAATATTGTGTGAAGACGTCAATAATATGAGTTAATCTGCTTCTGTAATTGTAATTCCACGAGTAGTAATTAGTGTTTACGAAGAAATAACTGAAACAGGGAATATTTTTAGCGTTAGGTTATTCTAGTAACGCTTGGAAAAGTGTTTTCCTAAAGGTATTTGTCTAAATACATCCAAATTTTACAAGCCCTCGTTTCTTTGACCAATTACTTATGTAGAATTTTTTAACGAAGTTAAAAAGCTTACATTTTTAAAATTTTGTAATCCTTTTATAACAAAATTGAAAGATTATGTTATTGAAAGGTTTTCCTATTAGGATACCGACCAGAACGAAAATACGTGAATATTAAGTGCAATAAAAGTATAAGCTTGCAATAATGGTCATCGTGACTTTAGTTGTTTTGAAAAACACAGATTACTCGCAGATATGCAATGTGAAGTCAAATTTTCATAGCTATAATTAACAACGAAGTCTATCTTATGTATGAGGAAAACACAAAGAAATCATTGCTTGGTAAAGGGACACACTTCTCATTGAATTCAAACACAAATTAGATAATGTGTTATTTCGTTGGAAAACTTGCACTTTTCTTACAATTTTGTAAACTTCGTGTGAAATCATAAGGATCCAACGAATTGTCAATCAAAGAAAATAACCGAAAACAGTGTCCTAAGCAAACTGCTAAGCTAATCTTGAATTCCTTTGTCAAATATTCACCATTTTTCAGTCACGTTTCCTCAGTGACAGATACATACTGTAGAAAAATTTTAAAACTGCAAACTACAGAGCGTTATTTCTTTCAAATTGCGTGAAAAAAATGCATTTTCAAAGCATGCGCCAATTTCCCAATCAATTGATGAGGAAGTTCTGAAATTTAAAATAATTTTCTAGCGTAGATTCAGGAATCATTTTTTCAAAACATCATTGCAAGCACCACGAGTTACATGGGATTTCAAGCTCGCGCAAGTCTAAGAATTTTTCTATGAACGTATCAGTCGAGCGCACCAGCTCACAAGAACCTCACTTAAGAGTCACAGAGCCTGTTTGCTCAAAGTGAGTCATGAATCACGGGCGTCACATCCATTTAAAGTTCGCCCACCAAATTTGTTCTCCATAAACGGCACACAATCTCCAATAAGGTGTCTAATCATTGGCGTCACACACTCTCCAGAGCTTCGAGCGTCATCAACAACGCTGAGAGGCTGTGTGTTTCAAATCAAGCTCCAAGCAATGATCGCAGTGCTCCACTTCATTCCTTAATTGGAGTACAATCCTACACTTGTCAAAATGAACCTAATTGAAATTGTTCACTCGGAATGTTCCGCTCATACACAAGCAATTCTGCTCTAGACTCTAACGATTTGCAGTTAAATTGAGGTTTCTCTAGTTCGTAGTTGTTGGAAAACCAACAAACAAGTAATTTTGATCTTATCACTGGGCTGTACGAGCAGCTCTTTTCTTTGGGACTAACAGAGATGTATCATTTCTGACCGCGCAATCCTTTCCCACTGAAATACCGGACAAAAACTTGTTCCTTGGAGAAGAGATTACTTTACGAGGCCAAAACCCAAGTGCATTGGTTCTGGACATACCTTGGATGTGATGCTGAAGAAATGCGTTTATAAGTCAATTAAATTAGCCTACAAATCGCTGTTTAATGTTGTAACTGCACGAGCCAGTTTGAGTGAAATATGAGAGTGGTGTAAACAAGCAATGAGTCGCAAGCCAAAAGCTTCTCATTAGATGCCAAAACTTTAGGGTTAGAAAGACGGGAACCCTCGACACCCGCCCACGCTCACAGGCGCATCAGCTGCGGTTACGCTCACGAAAAAACTTAATGACAGAATGGGTTGAGCAAAAACCCGTGCATCGAACTAACCTTGAAACCGAATAGAAAAAGTAAGGGAAAGCTTGTAACTATTGTAAAAAGAAGACGTTTATTCTTCGTATACGTCATGTTAAAAACTTGAAAGGATTGTGGAATAGTGAAAAAAAATTTCCGTCTGCGGTTTGGGAAATGCATTACAATTGGACCTCAGTTTAAGAAAGACTTCGCTGTGAAACGGTTCCTCGTGTCGCTCCAAAAGTTATCACTTTCATGACATGCGAAACATCGAAATTCGAACGTGCTACGAGTTTCTTTTGTTTAATTAACTTACTCTCAGTTTTAACACTTTGACCGCAATCGGTTTAACTGAAGTTAATATTCAACTCCAATTTAAAGCTAATTGTAGTAAGTTATTTTGAAAATAGCAAACATTAACTGGATCGTGTCTTCATTTAGCCTTAATTAAGTATTTATGAAAATTGAGTTTGTGGCTACTGGTTGATTAGCAGCATTATGAAAGTCCCCTCCGTGGCCACCGGTGCCGCACGTTGCAGTCAAAGTGTTAAAGTGAATTTAAATTCAAGTGTAAATATTCTTCGATTTATCAAAACTAATTTTACAACAAGTGCTGAAGAACCTCTGCAACTTTTGGGAGTACGAAGGTAATGCAACTAATTATTCCTCTTGTAATATTGTGACTCTATACTAGCATCATCTGTGAGTGATCATATTTAAACCACGTTTGAATTGGGTGAATACATGAATTTATGAATTCAGATGTGAGTGATAAGTATATTTTTCTCTCTTTCCACACTAATTTTGTTGATGATAACTCTAGTACTTGAAACGCACATTCTTTGCAATGTTTATTTTAAATAAAATCTTGGGTGAACAATATTCCTGATTCATTTTCAATTATTAAGCTTTGTGTATCAATAAACAATGTTCTTCATCCAAAACAACATAATGAACTCGTGAACAAAAGGCGATGATTCACTCGGTGAGCATTTCTCTCTCCAGAGATAGCACCAATGAGCTCATAAACTACAGTATGTAATGTGCTGTGTCTGATGCAACCTTTTTTTTCGAACTCAATGAAATTTGTCATGATGGTGTTTTATTGTTGTCATCACAGGTCATAATTTATAGAGAAATTTAATTAAAGAGTTCTTTTAAAATTAAGGTAAGTTTTGCATGCGTCATTTGAAGTTTTACAATCGTGACTCAAACTCACACTGATATGTCGAAATTTCAAATGGCAACGACTTTCTCGTGTTGTTAACTACAAGCCAAAAATATAAATATGAAGCTTAAATATACTCGTATTTGTCTTGAGAACCAAAAATATTCTTATTTAACGACACATCATGCAGTGCACTCACAAACAAACCTACATCAATCTTGCGCTACCAATATTGAAGCCTAAAAACCTTAAAAAACACTTAAGGATTTTAACCGGGGAAAAACGTCCCGATGCTCATCTGCACTCAGTTTCAAACGCTGTGTTAGGGCCTCGGGAACGGGCCCCAAGTTTGCCATAGCAGAAGCGAAAGATAACTCTGGGGGCCGCTGCATCCCATTTGAAAGGCCGTGTAATGCGACCCGTGCACGCACTTTGACCTAATTTGTGCTAGGGCTCCGTGATGTGGCACGGGCCCTGTGGACTTACTGAATCTTTGAGTCCTAATGGCCTCCTGGATGTCCAGTCACCAAGTGGAATACGATTACAGCTTTTAGCGAAGATCTTACATTCCCAGAGGGATACTCGAGCATGTGATGCCAGAGTTATTCCTAGAGTTTGCTCTTATTCTCGCGATTTTGTGCGCTGTAACAAATGGCGGAGAATTGGTGATATAAATGTGTTTATTTACTTTTTTAAGATTCAAATGCAGGTCTGGTTTTGATAGGATGCTCAGGTTAACGTCGAAAATTTTTGTGAACCGGTATGTGCAGGTTGAATTTGTTTACTGAATTTTCATCATTCTTAAACAATTCTTTGAGACCAAATAATAATGATAGATTCTTTTTTTTTGCTTGAGAAATCTATTACTCATGCAGTGCACCTGTACAAATAAAAATGATGTGTGTATATCTATAATCATAACTTCATCAAAATTGAAATAGAACATTCTTTCGAAGAATACGCGCAGAAGATTACTTTTTTACAAAATATTAATTTCGTTAAGTAAAGAGGTATGCAGATTGATGTAACTCTCAGCATGTGCGTGCTCCAAAAGGAAATTCTTAGTATGAGCAAAAATTGAAGCGCCGTTCACTCTGATTTTATAATCCATGGTAAACATTTTCACTTCAACAATTAAATTACTAATGGGAAATGAAGAACTCACACTCAATTATTTTCAAGATTAACTTTGAAATATTTTTACTATGCTCATCAACATGCTTTACAAGAGAAAAACACCATAGCGTCAAACGTGTTAGATTACAGAACACCGAAAAAATCTTTTAAATTCTGCATGAAGGGAAGTAGAATTTGACAAGAAGAAAAAAGTGATCAACGAAACAAGTATCAAAATTCATAGTAAATGAATCTTCAGAAAGATAAATTTACTTTCAAATATACTCACTCCATGGCAGGCCGTTCCAGTTAGCAGCTAAGCCGCGCCATTGGTTTTCTGCAAAAAGCGTGGACGAAAACTTATTAACACAATCACAATGAAAACTTACTAAACACAATCATGTTTTCGGTTCCTGATAAAAATACTAAATGGCAACTGAGAAGATAGAAACTTCATTCCACTTTGCACATTTCACAAAGTGAAATGATTTGGAAAAAATGAATCGTGAACAGTCTTAAACCATCCCGAAGATTCTCCAAGAAATTGTTTAAGAACTATATTGTCCTTTTCATCTTTGTCAAGCAGGAAATAATTGTGAATCTACAGCGACAATTAGGATAGGCTGGCAGGGGCCATGAACAATACGGAGTAAGTCAGAAGAGAACTTAATGAAACAAATAGAGCGCGAATACATGTTCATAGAGAAAGCAAGGATCATGCTCATGCTTTTCTTAACCTTATAATTTCACTAGTATTCTATCATGGTAATAACATTAATACTAAAGCAGAATTATTTGGATTGCATTATTTGACAACAATAAATTTTAATGGAGGTCTTTATTTACGGGCTAATATTTTCCTTTCAAAATGACTTATAATGATGTACAACTAAATTTAAAATTACCCACAGCTTTAGACGATATTTAAAAATAATGAAAACACTTGAAAATTATACGCAATAACGTAGAAATATTTACGCTGTACCAAATAAATGCAATATATTACGCAAATGTACGTTTTACTAGAGCACAGATACTAAAGAAGAATCTCGACATGTATTGGATTATGACGTTTATGATATTGAAATCAGGAAATTTATTAATTTTTAATTTTAAGTGAATGTATTTCAAGAGATTTGAAACCAACAGCTTCTACATCTTTGTGATTTAATTTTTTATGAAATAATGAAGTGAAATTACACGAGTAATTTATGAACACAAAAATCTTTCGTTAATATATGTTTTATAATATTTCTCTAAGTCTGGAGAAATTTATCTCTCTGAAAGTTGACGGAAAAACTTAAAATTCGTCAAATTTGATTTTGAAAACAATTTCTATTTTCGGTGCAGCAAAACCGGTAAAACCACCTGCGTATTCTTATGTTGCATGAGAATTTTTTTAATCGCTTAGCATTTGAATGGATTGTGCCAGCAAAACGTGATGACAACACACTAATATCATCAGACGACTTAAATCTGATTTTCATAAGCTTCCGAACATTTTTTCATTGGAATTATATATTTATATTAGCGATTGAGGCGAACAAAACTGTTTTGTTTCTGACATAAACCCAAGCTTCTGGCTATCTCATTGAAAAATTTGAGGCTGAAATAATTCAACTAAATACTTTTTTCCACCTTCGAAAACGATTTTTGTTGAGACACATGCGCCTTCCTAAAATATATCTGAAGAATAAAAATAATTATTCAACACTTACTAGCTGAAACTTCACTGACGCAAAACTCACACATGAGAGAGAATTACTGGAGCAATGATTTTCGCAACTGTTAGAGAGCATATTTACACTACGTTCCTGAGGGCAGAAGCTAAAGCAACGGAGCGAAACTACAATGCCGCAAACTAATCAAAGGAACCATCTCTATGGCCGTACGTTGCATTTGTCGGCAAAATATACAACTAAGGCGAAAAAGCGATCCGCGAAAGTGAGCGAGGCTTGTGCAAATCGAGAAGAAGCCACTAGCGCGGCCGTCAATAGTGGGGTTGGGAGGGTTGGTGAGCCCCGAGCGACGGGGAGGGCGAAAGAAGTTGGAATGGAGCCATGTATTAAATTTCTTCTGTCAGAGCCACCTTCCTAACTCTCTTTCGTCTGATCCTACATTCGAATTTCCTTCTTCGAAATCGATGAACTATCTTCATCAAGAAACTAATGCAATAAAGTTCAACGCGACCTTTTAGTAGCAAATGAGTATTTGTAAAGGGATCAACTTGTTTAACGATTTCAAATGTTGTTGGACTGAACTCTGAAAAACTTTAAGTTCTTTCCAAAGGTTCCATTTTAAAACACGACTTTTCGTTGTGCTTTAGCCCCATTTTTTCGTTGTTCACGAAAAGCTCGAAAAACGTCTCTTTTCGCGAGAACTTTCGAGCAGTGTTTCAAAGGAAAAGTCTCGCATTTCATAATGTAAATAAGCAGAGGAACAAACAGCCCGAGCGATCGCCTAAATCTCATTAGTTTATGTCATCTGGGATGTTGTTTGCTCCCATCGGATGCGCCCGGCAGTATATTCCTCTGAAATACTAATGTAGCCCTGGGGATTCCGCCAACTTTATTGACAAACGCAAAATTGTGTGGATTTGGCATCCTCCATTGCTAGTGATTGAATTCATGGCGTCCGACAAAATGAATGGGTGATATGCTTTGGAAATGCATGATAAAGACGACCACTGTGCTGGATAGCTCGATTGCATGTGCGGATTTAAAGTTTAGTGAAGACATTCCCAGTGGAACAGCCTTGCTTTATGATTTGGAAGTGTCGAAGGATATTCATGGCTCGAGAAGCTGAATGGTTTTAAAGACAATATTTTGGGACTCGAGTGAGGCACTTCTCTGTGACTCTAAAGGACATGCATGTTCAAATATTTGCCATTCACGTGAGAACTTAGTGAGAATTTGAGAATCCAACTGATTTTTTATTCAGAAATGATTCCCTGTAATGATCCATTTTTAAACGGAAACAAAAAATGTTTTTATTTTAAGCTGCAGAAAAAATGTCTCCGAAAATGCGCAATTAAATTTTCCAGCACGAAATATTGAAAAAATACAGTATCAGATATCTGCTTTAAAATTCACAAAATTTTGTTTTTCGAGCGCATCACCAGATATACCTTTTCACTTCGCACAAGCTGAAGGAAATACGCGAGCAATTAATAAATAACCAACTGTTACGAATCCCAGGGATTCCATTAACTGGTAACCAAATATCTACACTTGGAACCCTTGTAAATTTCATGTCCTTCACGAACCATTTCTGAGAGCTTTATCTTCCGAAGAATTTTGTGCTAATCAACCTCACCAGGAACCATGCCAAGTTCAATCGAAATCATCCATAAATTTAGCGGGACTCTCTCAATCTAGCATCAACGTGGGAGGCTCATTAGCAACATTGTCCTGCTGGGTAGGGGCGCCAAGAATGGGTAAATGACAGGGAAAAAATATTCGATCGCCCTGAAGTAGTCCGGTTTATACATCAGATCGAAATCGAGCGCTGACTTTGAAGTACGGTTATCGATTGGCTTGTAATGAATGTTGAAAGATTAGCAAATGAAGCCTTAATGGCATGACTGCTAATGATGTTAACACAGAACATCTGCATGAAACACGTGCTTGTGAAATGGTGTTTCTCGTCTCCCACGTATGAACATCACATTTCAAGTCTGTGTTTTCGGGAAATACCCGTAAAAAAATTTTCAGTCACACATAAACTCGAGTATAAATTCGGGGGCGGTTCAGGGTTGGCTTTAGCGCCATATTTTAGAGTCACGTTTTGGTGGCTCCTAGGCCGATAGTCGCTGGAGCGTAGAACATCGCTTCCGTGTGCCTGCCTCATTGATTTATTGAAAAGAGATGGTGGGTATTTACGACTGCCAATAGCCTCCAATGCTATACTATCTAGCTTCGTTACCATATTTGGCCACGCGATGGTTAGCTTAAAAATTTGCAAAGCGTGCTGAGCGTAGTATTAAATGTGCTCTTTGACATGCCATTGCAATCTCCCAATTTTCTCCACATGTAACGTCGTGAGCCTACTGAATCAAGTCAATGATTGAAAATGAGGATCATTTGCGTCTAAAAATTTGCATGCTTGGCTAGGATGCATGCGTTGTAGTTATAGAACGTTAAATACAGTGTGTGGCCACTCATGCAAAAAACGGGCCTTCAAAATTAAATGGTGAACTTGATTGCAAACGCTGCAGCTACAGTAATTCCAGAAAAATCAGTGCAAAGGTATTCAAGTATCTCGACAAATAGCGCTTTCATTCGTTGTTGCGACTCAAAAATTATTCATCGCTATCGGTTGTTCCTAATGGCAATTATTAAAAAACTTCTTTATCATGCAAAGAGCTATGGCATCACTTATAGGTTAATTGTTAACCTTATTTTCTCAGTTTCATTAGAGGAAGTTTAGGTTTGAATGCTCGACATATGGTCTAGGATGAAAACATTTCTGGCGTGTTTCATTCGTTGTCTTTATTCGAAGAATTTCGTTGAGCTCCCATGCTATATTTTGCGCTTACATGTTTCACAATGTTTCATTTATTCTAAGAGAGCTTTAAGGTTTTACACAACAAAATCTACGAAGGCAATCGATCTCTATAACAGACTGAAACATACGAAACGTAACTATTTAAATTTAAATTTTATCTATCAATAACTGCACAGATTTTCAGGACAGCATTATGAACGAACACATCAAGTCGGCCGCTGACGACAGTGTTTGAATTTCAGTTTACAAAGCGCCTTACAGAGTCAGCTTTTAAATTCCAATTTGCATATCATAATTGCGAATCTGCGCTAAAATTAATGATGGCTGATTTCACAGGCTCACGCACAATGTTTAATACTTTTCTTATTAAAAAATACTCAAACAGTTATTGGCATTTAAAGACTTCCATAGCAAAAGATATGAACTGTCGATGGCAGAGAAAATTTTTGCCTGTATATTATTTGAATTGAAGCTGATAAAAATAGTAGTAGAAAAATGCCCTCATTAGCATTAATCCTAATTTTTTTGTCTTTCCCTTGAAGAGGTGTATAAATATTTCTCATTCAAGTTTTAAACAAAAAAATTTGGAGTCGTTTCCAATATCTAGATCAGCACTGAAATTGTTCTTTTAAAAGAATAAGATAATCAAAATTATTCACCGGGGGCGACCAGCTCAATAACCATTGTGACATCCACTCATAAATTAATTTCTCACGCTAAGGGAAATGTTAGGATGCAAATGATAGGATTCAAGATTTCAGTAGGAGTAAATCCAAACAAAATAAATTTCAGGAATTCTGAATGAGAAGCCCCAAGCTTCAGGATTTACAATTCTCAGTTTTATTCTTACACTTTCATTGAACTCGATTTGATCATTTTTTAGTCAGATAATTTATCAGCTTAGTGCAATAATTGTTTTGGTGTCTAAATATTCAGCGTTGCACAAAGTCTGTGGACGATTATTTTAAACCAAAACTAATCAGTAAATTCAAAGGTGAACGTTGCGTGTCCCTTCAACATATTTAGCTATATCCGAGGTCAAATACACGATAAAGCATATTTTATGACTAGCGGAGCTCAAACTGATTTTAAGGTCGTTTCTGCAAAATTGTACAATAAAACTCATTCTTTAATGTGACAGTATTAAACGGTTACTTTTTCCTACGCTTCATTCGAAATATCCAGCTTTCATTTAAAACCTGAACATTTTCGGATAAAAATTTTATGATACTAGCATTTCCGAATTATATTATTTAAGTGAGTTGCGAGTTCTTTTATACTTTGGATTAACATGATGGATTACCCTAGCAAACACCAAGTATTGAATGAGGCTTCAATATCTTTATACTCGAGAAATTAATGTTCATTATTTATGACATCCTCTTGAAGCGATTCCAAATGTTGGTGAAAGACATGTACAGTACAATTAGAGATTAAATTGCCTTCAAACATATTACTTGGTTTTTACCAATACTGCTGGTACAGAACAGCGACCAATGTGCCTAGCAGTAAAAGCCTACAAAATTCAATACCCTTTCAGTCTATAATAACGTCGTAAGATGATTTCAAAATTCAACAAAATATCAAGTAAAATTAAGTGACTAACTTCATGAAAAGTTATCTTATTTTTACCTTGAGTATCAATCAGGGTAGTTCTCGTTCATAGGGTATCTGCATTAATTACCCTGAAATATTCGGATGATTTTCGTTCTTTGTGTTGTTACAAGCCTACTCGCATGACTTCCTTGCAAAATGAACCTTTTTGTGCAGATTTTCTACTTCCCCTGTGTTTGCCGAGGCCAGGCCGAGGCAAGGTGGCGTGCATGGCAGAAGTGTCGCGCACGCAAGTTTCAAAGTGAAGCACCAAGATTTTCAGTCAGTAAGATGAAAAGTTTATGCCCGAACAACTTAACTGAAAACAAATGCAGCTCGTCTAAACAATTCCCAACATCAAGAACAGTTGCAACAGAAAGACAGCATAGCGTGCTTCGCGAGTGCGTCGCGCACGCAAGTTTCAAAGTGAAGCTCGCAGATTTTCAGTCAGATGAAAAGATTATGTCCTAACAACTTGATCGAAAGCAAGTATAGCTCATCAAAATAACTCCCAATATCTAAAACAGTTGCAGTAGTAAGACAACATAGCGTGCTTCTCGAGCGCGTCCCGCACGCAAGTTTTAAAGTGAAGCTCGCAGATTTTTGGCAAGTCAGCCATCCAAATGTGTGGAGCTTAGCGATCGATAGAGAACGACTGTAAGCGACCGCAACCGCGGCAAGCTTTTGGCTGGACTACCACGATCAATGGTATGTAAGGCAGGACATGACGGCTTCTAGCTAGCCGGCCTAGCCCGACCGTACTCTAGAAATAGCTTCAGTTGCCGCACTCGCGAGGGCCTGCGAGTCATGCATGTCCACAAGCTCTCTAACGACTCCCTAACTCGCAATATGCCCCCTACCAAATCACAGAGGATGGCATGCCCGTTTCAATGATTTACGCTCGTATCAGCCACAACTATACGACTGCGATGCGTTTTTGCAGTAGGCTGTTCAGAAACATTGGACTGAGTAAAACGCGTTTTTTGTCATTTTTGAATCAAAAGCAATTCACCTAAAAATGAGCCATGTGCGAAAGAGTTAGTCTCTTCCTTTTAATCTTCTTAAATCGAAGTAAATTTGAGTGAAACATTTTCACACGCATTCGTAAAAATTCGCTTATTAAATAAATTATCATCAAAGTTCTCTAATTATAATTTGATCATACTGCACGAAATGATTTATTTGATAAATCTTTGACACCGCCCGTGTATGTATTCCCTGCCTATCTGCCCTATCTGACGTGTTGGTAAAAAATGAAGTGAAGCATCTTCTAGCAAGGCATTAAGTCTTACATCACCAGACTCATCATTGCCCTCACTGAGGCTAAATTTTCGTTGCTTCCGATCTCGAGACCCTCTCGCTTCCTGCGATAGACACATTTTCGGCTAATAAACCCGGTCTCTATCTCTCGCTGAAAAGCCAGATATGTTGTCGGCCATATAGCACAAGCATTCTTTATAGAGTCTCTAAGTTAGCCTCGGGCCATTAGCTTGGGACCAAAATATATTTACAGCCTGTGCCCTCTTCACAGCCTCCTCCCATTTGTTGACTTTCCCATATTAATTCACCGGTAATGTAAGGGGAAAGTAGGAAGAACGCTGCTCATTCCTTTCCCTTGCATACAAAATTGTGAATGAGAATGTTATGAAGAACTCTTGATCATTATAAGTTGCGCATCTGAACAGTGGGCATGAGCAAGTCTTTTAAAGCTAAAAAACATCCATGTGTTTGAAAAAGATTCCATCCTTTGGGCAAAGTTTTGCACTCCTTTCGTGTATTTTTCTCGGCCTCTATAGAACGCCGACCATCTCGGAAGTTACCGACGGAATATATTGCAAGGAAGTAAACACAAATTCCATGGGTTGCGATTTATAAAGCGGAGTTTCCAAGGCTGGTTTATTCTCTGCAAGTGGTGCACGAAAAGCATTTCTCACAATTGAGTTTGCATTGCTGATTAGAAACCGGCGACAAATGCACATTTTGGTTTATACTTCTTGGGCCAATGAATTTTTGTGAAAATTGTAATCTTGAGTGACTGAGGGTAAAACTTTAAATTTGACGTACGATATCAAGTGGAATTGTTTTTAGCTGCCAACGGTCGTTGCTTTAACGTTGACGTGCAAAGTACTTGATTAATTTTTGAATTACTAAGACTAGCTTCAGTGATGACAATCATCTTCGATTCAGAGGCAGTCAAGGTCATTAATTAAATAACAGTTATTTCCCCGCGAATGCAGTTTACTTCAAATAGTTCGAAAATCCGAGGTCAGTTGAAACTGAAGCTATCAAGACATAACCGTTCTTTCAAAGCTCTTTTGTTTTTTGGTAGCGAGCACCAAAAGAATACTTGCACTGTACCATGGCTGGAAGTGTAGACAGGCGGCCAAAATTTACATGGGTAGCTTGAGTGGCTAACGATTAAGTAATTATACCTTTGAGGTTCAGTGCGGAGGAATTTATGCAGGCATTATGCTTCGTCTCTAAGAGGCACTAGAGACTACGCGTACTCGAAAAGAAGAAGCGATTCAGTAGCTGTTGAATTAACTTCAAATAAGCCTTAACTCGACGACGTCTTGGCCGCCGTTAGACCAGAGACCAATTGCGGCTCAATGACGACGAGTGACTGTGATTGAAAGAAGTTGTCTCGAAAAAACCTGTTCGATGAGCTCCGCTTGGGTATTTAGCTCCTCCGAAGCACGTTCTTATTGAAGCATTTCACCATTAAGCTGACGTCTTATATTTGGGTAATGGGTACTAGACCGGTCGGAAAGCCATTATCACGGTGGGTTCCTCTTCATACTGACGCATGCTAAACTCAAGCAGCCATATCTTTCAGCATTGTTTCCCATTCTCAGCTGATACATTGGCAAAGTGCGTGCAGATAGAAACTAATTCAATGATGCTGATGAAATTATGGTCATAGAATACATGATGAGGAAAAATAACTCACAAGTACGTTTTTCGTTCATCTCTCTTTCCTCAGGTTAAATTTGCACAATTTTAGTTTTTGCTCTCATCGAATGGAAAATGTGTACATCCTCATTGCATTTGTACACCTATTTCATTCATGAGAAAAGGCTTACTTTAAATGGCATTGATGATAGGAGCGAAAATTTCAATATTCCTCTGAAAAAACATTCGTGTAAGCTCAACAGTACTTGAATGTACTAACAAACATGCAGGTTAGTTTCCTGAGCGAGAAAGTACTGTGCTTTAAAATAGGAAACTTGAAACCCCTTTTCACAATTTTTGATCTCAGTAAAAATTTAAAAACATCACCTGAAATGAACATTCTAGTACATCAACTGACGGACTGAAACATTTAGTTAATGGATTATTTAAAAACAAATCACTGATTTTTAAATGCTGGGCGCTAATATGAAAACAACAAGAAATCATACTCAAAACACTTAAAAATCAAGTGCACGTAAATAAAAAGTACCCTTGGAAGCATATCTATATCTAAAAACCTGTCGTATTAGACTTGCGGCTACTGAAAGAAGGAAGGTCCATGCTGCTCCACATAGCTCGAGACAGAACAGTCGACTACTGAAGGGAAAGCTCCTCAGGAAACGGAATGCACTTACCTATGGCACCTGAAAAGAAAAAGAAACAACACTAAGTTGTTATAAAGTCATCAGAGCCATCGACCAGAAATTATAGAGGTGCATCAAGTTCATAAGAAACAATATTTCACTTTACACTTAAACTAGTCATCAAATCAGGAAGAAAATATTCTGCACATTCAAACAATGAGATGCAGCGTGTGTTTGAAAAATATATGAAATCATGAAATGAAATATATTACAACAAATAGCAATGTATGGGTAAGGATAAAAAATAAAGTAATTTTTATTCATGAGATATGATCGGAGTACGAACTTTCAGAAATGATACAATATGTTCTAAGATTTTGGATCACGTTTCTATTTTTTCTTAGCTTTATAAGCAAAAAAATTGTAAAAGGCAAAAAATGTCCCTTGCGGATTTGTGCACAAGTTTAACACTGCCAAGCATGCAAAATCCTACATCGATTGGCAATGATGTTTTGAACATCTCGCCCTTAACTTACTCACTGTCGAGAGAAATTATTTAAATTGCTTTTTGCCTTGAGATTTGTAGGTTATCAATTATTCTAGTGGCTTGACGTAAGTTTAAGCAACGTCTGCCTGAAGAACAATGCCTGGCGCTTGATTAACATGCCTGGATACGTTCAATTAGACATGGACTAGCAACGTTCGGTACCATAAATGTAACTGACTCGTTCAATAAATTTGGGACAGCAGAAGAATTTTATTTCATTTGAAGATCAATTGAATCAATGAAATGAGGAGGCAAGATTAGGGATCAATGTATTTTCATAATTAATAAAGAGGGACTCTTGAAAAAGTTGTTGGAAATTTCACGATTTCAGATCATTTTCTTAAGAAAAATTGACTAAGAATCGTAAAAAGAATGAACAGGCAACACATGGGGGAAAAAAATACATCTATATAACTTATGGCTGCAACATCTTCGCAGGTATTATTATCATTTGTTGTAAACCTTTTTGCAATAAAATTTGTAGTACTTTCCAGGAGATAAAATTAGTTTTACTGTCATCACTATTACATATAACCACTTAACAACAGTATCAAACGATTGTTTTGCAATTACTAAAAATATCTGAGTTATTTTCGTGTAGCAAAATATTTTTCTTAAATAAATTTGTTGAAATTTACGCTGAAAGTTTTTTAGGCAGAATTGTTTTCCAACATTTCATACAGCACCGGCTGGTTACAGGAGTTGTCGGCAACTATTTACAGTAAACTCGTCTCCACTCTTCACTTCTGCGCCTATCGATAAGAGATGCCCTATCTTGTTAAGGGTAGCTTTGCATTAGTTTTATCTTTTTGGCGATACGGGAATATCGAAAGCGGAAAGACCTTGTTAACGAATGAACGAGTAAAGCGCAGGAGCAGTGAGGTTCCGTTCCCTTCAGCTCGGTTTTTGAGAAGCGTTCAAACTTGTGCCAGCAAAACAGGAGGGCATTGAGACCCATAGATTCTCGCCTTCCCCTAGTCCAACACGGGAAAGTCCTATCGCGATCCTTTTTTCCCGCCTTGTTCATATCGTGGAGGTATTTTAAAAGGGTCCTGATATTTAGGGAACGCTACCAAGTCAACAATCTGTTATCGAACTCTTCACCTGGTGTGTCGGTCGCAGTCAAACGCAGTTCAGAGCAAGTCAACAATGCGAACGTGTTAAATGAGCCGTCCAACTATTTAGACGCCAGGCTTCAAACGAGCCGGAGTTGACCGGTGGATACACCTTTATTCTTAAAATTCAGCACAATAAGATGGAACGTATAAAAACATGATGCTGGGGAGCGTTGCATGCGAACGAAATTAATGAACTGAAAGGAATGGGCGTACGTTTATGCGAGGAAAGAAAAGAAATTTCAAAGGTTTTATTGGAGCGAAATTATCTCTTTGAATAGAATTGAAACGTTCCCGGCCGTGCCATGCCTCCTTCATTTTTCACGAGAGGCTTAACGCATCGTGAAATTTTACTTTGCAACTTTGTTAAGGTAATCGACCATTCGAGTCTCATTAAAGAATAAATTAAATAAAAAACGCACAGGTTTATGACGAGAGAAAAAGATTGATGTTTCGGGGTGAATTCAAACAAGGGCTTGAGCTTCTGTGAACGGATGAAAAACGAAGCAGCGAGGGGTCTTTGTTTTGCTGTGGGGGCCGACAACAGAGAGCGCATTGCTCTCCTAAGAGTTCGTGCATGTTGCTGTTATGCGGGAGTGACCTCTTGAGATTTGGCTTTCTCTTTTCATCGGTCGGTTTTGTTTGACGGACTGAGCTTTCATTTTTTCGAACGTTTTCGGTTCATGCGGTGCTTTCTTAGAACCCTTAAAAATTAAGTTAAATTTGTAAGGTTTAGAGGAGCGAGTTATTGTGAATAATCTTTGTATTATATTACCGTTTATTTTCACTGCAAATACTGGCACAAATCTTGTTCTCAAAGTACGTTCTATTGAATATTGTAATGAACTTTTAACAATATTGTTAAGAGGAATTAAGTCTAGTTTGCACATATGTTTTGAAATTGTTTCAGCACTCGTTGCCAATTTCTATTTCTAAAATGTGATTTTTCTTCAAATCTCATTGTGTTGATCGATCAAAGTTCATTCTGCCTAAAGTTTACAGGTTCTCTTTTTGTACTGCATCAAATATTTGATAATTTGTTAATAAGCTTCGATGATGATAGGTTATATTTTCATACTTCTGAATGATTCTTAAATCACACCACCAGCTCGATTCTTTTCAGCAACCCCGTCGAGTTGTACTCGCACAATAAATTTCAAGTCAGCTATGAAAATTTAAACAGTGTTAGATTCTGTTATCATGGTCTAGCTGTTATAAACAATTTTTCATAAATGTAAAATGCATCAAATAATTAATAAAAAATCTAAAATCTAATAATGTTTGGTGCATATTTTCTTTTTGTGTTCATAATTTCCCCATGAACATAAATTATATTGTGTGAATATATTAATTAGAGTCTAAACAAATGACATAAAGCCATTCTAAAAGGGCTCGTCTGAGAGCACTCGATAAGTTCAATACAAATCAAATTTCAAGGTCGTAAGTTTGCTTATTTTTTAAATTATAAAGTTCAATGTTCAGCACTGAGAAAGAGATATGTTTTCTTTAACCATGACAAGCTGTCATTTATTCTGATCGAATTACTCCCACTCCGAGATTTTAGTGATTAGTAAAGCCTACGTCACGATTGTGTCTTTACGATGCCAAATGCCTATACCATGTCTAATTGTACACATATTACATTCTGTGCAAACTATCAATTTATTCGCCTTTAATAAGCAATTATTTGAGAAGCCCTATTGCCACTGTCTTCGCGCCCACAACATTTCAGAGACCGAGATTGACTTATAGTCAAACATTTTGAAAAACGAATGGCGAACGAATAATATACAAATATCGCTTTCCATCAAATCATGACTGCACGGAAAATACTTCAAATGATTTAAATTTAATTTCGAGGAATGTCTTAAATTATGTCCACATTCACTCGTACATATCTACACCGCAGTTCCTTAAGCCATAATTAATGTGCTGCGTACATGATTCTAAATCGCCTGTCATTACCAATAAAAGGAAGCTCAGCGGCATTATAAGTGAGCCATGATAGCCCATTTAGCTTACAAATATGGCCTGATTGCCTTCAAGTCAGTCGTTGATGTACGTCGGTGTCAAGTGACTGCAGTAAATAAAGGCAATGAGCTTCAAAAAATTCGATTCATGCAAGTGATGCATTCCATATCAATTTATTTGAGTATTTCCAGCAAGGGAAAAACGATTTATGTGAAACTTTCATACGACTTGAAGATAATATCAACTTCATAAAAATAGGCCTAGAGAATCAGATGAATATAGGTTGGTTCTGTAAGTCTTAAGTAACTTTAGATGAAAAAACGAGTTTTTTCTGCTTGTGGCGAACAGAAGCTCTAATGCTTTCCTGATAATTTAAAGTGCATTGAAAAGACGTTTAATTACCGTGACTCAAAAACCGGTAGGAGAAAAAACTGTCATGTTAGACAGAAGATAAACAAACACAATTGTCATGCGAGAGAAATGTTGCGTCTTATAGCATTTCAGCTCAGTTTTCTCATGAGACAACACATGCTAATTGAACTCACATTACATGTTTCACTGTACTTCGTCACAGGAAGTTTCAATGCAGTGTGTTACTTGCGATGGGGAAAATAACAAAATGATTCATTTACATCAATTAATAAACCAAAATTCAATAATAATGGAAACAAAATACAGGTCTAAGGTTATAAAATTAAAAATTATGAATGGCAACTAGTTGTGAGCTCAAATCTACCTTGTTCAATGTACAATTTTATGAATGTCTGTGACAAATTGGGAGCGCTGACGTAAAAACGTTATTTTAGTTAATTTGTGTAATGTTAGTTTATTAGTGCTTGCACGAAGGAGAAGCAGGGCAGAGATGATGGTGTATAATTAGAGTTTACACAATTTGAACTCATTTATACAGACAAGTTATGATTTAGATCATGTAATATAAAGAAACATAGACACGACTTATGAAACACAAACTAATGTTTAATGGTGACTTGGAGAATTATTATGGGTGAAGACGTGACGTAATGAGTTAGTTCAGTAGAGTTAGTGTGAATATGAGACAGGGCTTTCAAGGAGAATAGAGTGTGATTGAAAAAGGGAACACGATTTACTTACCAAGAAATGACATCCCACGGCCATTTTGTGAGAGGGATAATTGCTGCAGTCCAGAGCAGTCTGGAAAGTGAAAACTTTTTTCAGTGGCCAAGTTTAGTAATGAATCAACAATGGACAACTCAAACAGTCACAAATATTTCGTTAACGCCCTTGCTCTCAAAAAAATCAAATTATTTAGAGAAGATTTTGTGCGCGAGTGACTCTGAGAATCAGTTTGAAATTGGTACTGAAAATTTTTTTAAATTTTGATTCGAGCTTAAAATTTGAATCGTTGTAACAGATAAAAAAAACTAAGGTTACTCTCACCTACATAAAATATTCAACTGATTCATTCTTCATTTTCTAAAAATTGAGTAACACAACGGTATTGAGAAAAAAAATGCACTCGCATCATAATCATGAACATTTATATTTGCATGCAAGGGTATTCTGATGAAGACTTTTCAAATATGAAAATACATCATTAATTTTAAAAACAAGCCTAAAACTAACAGGAGGTATTTAAAACATCGTGATAATTATTACAGCTTGCTACTGGACTGAACCGGTAACTGAAAGGCAGACAGTCTATAATATGTAATGTTACCAACCACGCACTTGAAAACTCTATTCTAGAGGCATAAAGTATTTTTAAACGCCTTAAATACTTATCACTCACTAATTTTACACTTATAGCTTCAAGTGAGAACTCTATTTTAGAGGCATAAAGTCTTTTTAAAGCGCCTTACATACTTATAACTCACTAATTTCATACTTATAGCTTCAAACAGCAAAAAAGAAATCTGAAATTACCATGGCCTGCTTTTCCAGGAGCTACGAAACAAAAGCTGTCGATCGCACCTCGATTAAATTAGGCAACTTGCGTCGTTAAACAAATCCCCTCGGCCCGAAACAATCCACATCAACCATCATGCTCGGCTCAGCGTTGTAGGTAATCGAAGCTCCACGTCTTAACTCAAAATCATGACCTATAGGAAACGACCACTTAGTGCTCGCACAAAGCTCCGCATAGTACTTGATAAACAGCATTACCTCAACAAAACTGCTACCGATAACCTGAGTTTCTGGTCATCAGGTATTACTTATTTCTCATTTACGCTGCGCAGGACTCTCTTGTATGGTTCAGAGATGATCGGTTTTATTACAATGTTGTTTGGAAATTTGAGTTCTGCATGCTTAGTAAAGCAATAAATTCCTTATAGTTACGTCCCGTAGAAGCAGATCTGCATAAGTCGTAGGAGTATTTCGAGAGAGTATTGGACAATTTACCTTTAATGGTTTTGAAAGGAGTCGGAAACAAATTTCTATTAACTTGCTAGTATTTTTCGCTCATAAGCAATTTGTATGAACCCCATTCATTCCCTCACCCCGGCAGCTATAAATATAATTCTAAGTTATTTAGAAATTTGAACACGTTTTACAGATGAGAGAAGTAAAGTGAGGTATAAAATCCCGCCTAAATTTCAATGCCTGCCGTGAACTTGCACTGAACTTCGACCAAAGTAGATATAGGAATTAGAAAATGTTATTTTTTAAAGAATCTGCGTTCAGAGATGTTAGCCCTATTTTTGGTAGAAACAAAACAAATACATATTGTTTCTACTATAGTTCCTGTTAAAATAACCAATTTTCCGTTATCAAGGTAGTTGCAAAATCGATATCGGCATTTTATCAAACAGAGCTCCATCTGCTGGCTATTACTGAAAGGACATTTAATCGTTTTGTTGGTTGTACGCTGCTAATGTCATCAACGCAATTTAAATTTCTTAATATGATTCCATTCGTAATCATGCCAAAACCTGCAGCAGCTACTCGAACCAAAATACAAACAACGCATCATTTTCTAGGTAGAGAAGACTATTGTTCTTCAACGAAGATCAAAATGTATTTTGCTTAACGTGTCTTCGCTTTGTTGAGATGACCCTGCAAAATTTGAATACCATATTTACCAGCATTGATTATATTTCAATCGAATTCTCACTAGATTGTAAGGCGACAAATTGAACGTATATGAACCTTCAGTCATTCATTCTTTACAGGTCAATCGTATCATTTTCACGTGATAGTTCTCCCTCGATTGGATCAACAGAAAATTCGCCGAAGGCCTCTATTGTTCAAGGAGAACCGCTGCAGATTTCTAGCTTTTAACGTTATCCGCAACAAAAAAATAAGTCTGCATCACAAATCTTCCTTGTTCTGAAAAGTCTTTGTTTAACATCGCGAATGCAGGCTTCGAACGAACAAATCAGATGATCAAAAAAAGTGGTGCACAGATTGAAAGAAATCCTACAAAAAATGCGTTGAATTAATGATCTCTTCATTCACAGAGCCATTTCATCCTCCGACGCCCCAGTTATAAACCATAACCAATAGACCAAATAAACTCTAGGGATAAATGAAGGGGAAAAAGACCCCGGGCATTGCATTCAATCGTGCGAAGACGGCACTGCCTCCCTTTTCTTTCGGTGGAGCACTATAGAGATATTTCTTTACAGGCTTCTTTGTATTGTATAGTGTATAGAAGCACCCGACAACGAGTCAGACTAACGATTTGTTATCTGTTCTAAAAGAATCGGTGAGACTTTCGCTGCGGTAGAATCCCCAAAAATACCTTTTTCTGGTTTCAGTTGATCCCAGGCAAAATATGAAAGCGTAAAAAGGTAATGTCGGGAAGAAAATTTTTGATATTAGCAGTTTGTTCGAAAAAATATTGCCGCAGTTTTAATGTAAAATTTTCGCTGGTTATTTCTAGTGAACCACAAATAGCGAGACGTACAATTTTATTCGCTCATTTTATCCTCTGCTTGATTTTGCTTCATTACTTGCAAGACAATTCGTTGCAGATGAGCCCGTTAGGTCTGAAACAAAGCTCATGCTAATGGTACATAAAAAAGTTTTAAAAAGTACGACTTGAAAGGCTCCTGGATCCAGCATTATAGTCATAGAATAAACTCTAGCCAACGTCATCTGGAAGAAATGCTGCGATCTTAGTATCCATTAGTTTATGGAGAGAATGTTCATTTCTGGTTGGTATCTCGGAAACATCAGTGTCTGCCATTAGGAGAATTGCCAAAAAATCGGCTCGCTTTCGCTGATATATATAGCAGTAACGTACAAAGTTTGTCGCCAGCCTCGGAGCTGACATAGCGTTTCTAGGGATGCTTCTTTATGGGTTGCTTCCAGCAAGACTTCCTATATTTCGCTTATTACTTCGCCGATGGGACTTTCCTTTTTAAATGTCTTGTTTCAATAATTAAAAGAAACTGCCAGGGAGCTTTCTAGGGCTGGTTTTCTAAGGGAAGAAAGACGTTTTCTCGGAAGGTTGACGAGAATGGAAATTAATAGACCAATTTTTCAAGCTTTTCGGTAATCTGATAATCAACTTTAAGAACTCAGTCGTTAATTGTTGTGATGCAGATGTTTCTTTCAAAAGCGAATATTCACTTGAAGTTAAATTTATTTAGCGGCTCGCGTCCTCCCGCACTGCAACCAAACCACCCAAGGGTTCTTGAGACATGATAAGAAGGTTCATTAAGACATTCCTGTTACTTGTTCGGTGAGGTGATCGAAATCAAGGAACTCAGTTTTCTTGCCATGAACTGTGAAGGAAACAGCAAGTATATACGACGTCCGTCCAACACTTCGAACCCTGAAACCAAGGAGTTTGCAACGGAAGAAGAGACGGCGGAGGGAGAAATTCTACCCAACAACTTGGAAGGCAGACGGAAAAATGTCTTTCCCTCAAGGAGTGGCGCGAGAAATAGTGTTTTTATTCTGCTTCCAGACGATTGAGGAAGGAACAGCAATATTAATTTTCTGAATAGCTGCTGCGAGGGAAAATACGAAGTACTTCTGTGAACAAATGTACGCAATTACGGCATTTTTTCCGACAGCATGTTCTGATTTTTTGAACATCCGTAGCGAATAGAAACATTTTGCTTCTTCTAAAAATTTTTTCAAGAAAGTATTATTCTACTTCTACATTAATTAAAATACTCGTCTTATCAGTTCCTTAATTTGAGACTCCAATTCTAATGCCAATTCAAATTTAATAGATCTTAATGTACAAACCCTTTAATCCTGTGGACTCGGAATTGAACTCAGAAGGAAATTGTTCGAAATTCACATAACTTAATGGAGGAAGCGATGTCAAAATTTGCGCGATTAGATAGTGCAATTGATGGAGGAATTTAGACAGCAAACTTCAAACTTTTTCACGCAAACTAAATTACACCAAGTAAGCAGCCGATGTAAATCTTTAAATTTCCTAACATTAAAAAGACAAAACTGACTTTTACTGCAGAATTTATTCTTTACATTCTAGTTC
The DNA here is from genome assembly GCA_014220935.1 of Platorchestia sp. MABIK. Classification (NCBI taxonomy): domain Eukaryota; kingdom Metazoa; phylum Arthropoda; class Malacostraca; order Amphipoda; family Talitridae; genus Platorchestia; species Platorchestia sp. MABIK. The sequence continues at coordinate 73,324 of JACJUY010000304.1, forward strand.
GTTTGTCAACTGAAAGTGCATTAAACCTAACAAATTTATCATGACAACTGAACAGTGGTGTGGCCTGATTCAAAGCGTTTTTTCTAAGAAAATTTAATAACCTTAGTTTATAACGAAAAATTCACACACAATACTTAACGAAGAAAGCACGGCTAAATTTGAAATGTTTATTCTGCTTTTAAGTTTTCAATAATTGTGTTATGTACGGGAATCTTTGGTTCATTAAGGTATATTTGCCCTCGTATATTTGCCCACCTGAAATTCAAACACTTGACTTTGAGTTCTACTCAGCCCATCTAGTTTTTCGTATATTTTCTCTATTGAACTCACGTTCAGTTTTTTTATAGCTTCCGGGCTTCTGGTATGACACCGTCTACAATCCCCTTGAAATAATCAGTATAAATTTTTCTTTTTTAGAAACATTAGCCATGTACTGAATTTTTTCTATTTGCCTGTTTCCACTACTATAAATACTGATGGCCTAGCTGTGCGAAATAAACATTTGATAAAATTCAAATCACATGAATTTAGAAGCGACAAATTGCCACTAATAAGCTATTTAAAATTAAATCATAAAGCCATGTCTCATCACATTTTAGAATACAAGAAATTCCTTTTTGTAAGTTGGCGTGAGGTAATGATTCATTCGTAATTATTTTATGGTCTTAAATTCGAAAAAACTCTGAAAATTTTCAATAAAAACATTAATTCAAAATTAAATATGTTTCATCATTCAAAAATGTCTGAAAGTTATTTAATATACCATCTACGCAATTTTTTTGAATGACCATGAATATATTTTAAAAGAGTTTTTCAAGTAAATGTTCATTTCAAAATATAGAATGACAATATTTATTTTCGACGTCAATGATATTTGTTTCAGGTGCCACTAATAACGACACTAATAAGGTAAATTCTCATCATATTTGGTGTATTTTATTCACGTTCACCTAAAAGTCCTGGCGAGCTACGGCAAAAACCATACGCTCTCGTAGTAAAAAGACGATTTCGGTCTTAACACAGGGTATTCCGTAAAAAGTTTGCCCTAGGACTTGTAAATTGCTAATCTTGTGTAATCTTCTATTAAATTTCCCTTAACAGTTGGGTCAAATCCCGGACTAAGTGGGTTCGAAAGAGGGAAGCGAGCAGGCAGCGTTCTCCTCCTCGTATATAAGAGGCTCGAGTAAAGGGCATCCGGGGGGAGAGGGACACGAGGGGGAGGCGAGGATAGTTGCCACCGAGCTGTTTTGACCATTATACCAGTTGCCGTAAATTTTGATAACGAGAATTTATTTTTATTGCTATCGTAAGGAGCAAAAAACAAATTTCCGAAACTTGGACTGGACTTGAAAAGTGCACCATTGCAGTCGTACCAAAGCTCTCTTTAAAATGGGTATAACTGGGAAAGTTTTGTGGAGTGCTAAGCACCATCGCAGATTTTGAGACGCAAGTTGCTTTTCTGTGTTAGGGCGAGGGGCTCGTTGCTGGCAATTCTATGCTCGTGCTGCCACAGCGTCCTTTTCTGATGCGTTTTTGTTTCTAATTCAGAAGCGGCGCGATCACGTTTCTGCTCGTGGAAAGCCTTTTTTAAACTTCATTTTCACTCGCAATCACCAAAGTAAGAAAAGAAACTGCGAAACAAATGAGTTTTTTCGAGGAGTATTTTCAGCAGCGAAGCGTCTAAATGAGACATTTTGGTTGGTGTTCTCTCACCCATTTCAATGAGTAGTAAAATTAAATGTTCTCTTTTACGATAAATATTTGCGGAGAATGCGACATCTGTGTGTTATTTACTCGATAATTCAGTTAGTGAGTAGAAAGAAAGGAAGGGAATATTTAGAAATGTAATAAGTAATTAAAACTTGATGTTGTGAGCAATTTATTATGACACCAGATGTGTTGTGGTATCATTTTTCCTGCACAAATGGCGGGGAACATTCACGATTTGACTTAATTTGTCTGAACTTTCGCTAAAAATTTGTGACATTAAGACCAGAGCAACCCGAAAATATAAGAGCCCTAGGCTATTTGTCAGGAAACTTTAAGCGTTGCTCAAAACTTTTACACTTCGATGAATTTACCTGCTGATGCACCCGTTCCAACGCTAAAATTGATTTGAGAATTTTCGAGCCGTATATTGCGCTCGAACGCAAAGTTTCTATGCCAGTGAGTCCATCCAAAACCAGAAGCTGATAATAAAAGTTTCATTCGAATGAAAGTTTTGATTCATCGTTTCGTAAAATTTGAAGCGGTTTCCGTTTGCTTTACATTTGCCGTGCATGATGTGTGCGATTGAAAGGAAATTTTTATTTACGTTCATACTGCATTTGGTATCTTGAGAAAATAAGTGTAATGAACATGTGAGCATGGGCAAGGAAATGAGATTTTTACTAACATAAATGCTCAACGCTGAATCGTAATTTTTGAGCTAAAGAGCATCATTTTCATTATTTAATCGTCTTCCTTCAAAAACTTAAGGGGAGAAAAAGGAAATATCAGAACATTAGGAACTCTCTTCGGGAGAGTTGAGTAGTTCCAGAGTGTAAACCACGCTCCCGGTATGAGTTTTTTCACTCATTTCTAAGGTGCGTAGCTGCCTTCCACGACAGCATTAACCAGAAAAAGAGCTGTGTTTTCATGCGCTGGACATATAAAGAGACTCAATTAGGCTCCGCCTTCCCCCATTATAAATAATGTAAGTAGCACCGTACAATTTCCTGTTATATATAAGGGATACTTAAGAGATAATGATACACATCTGGGCGAAATTTGTGCAGGTACTTTAGGTCCGCAGCTGCCATCGGAGTCCAAAATTGTTCAATCTGCGGCTATAAGAAGATGTCACATTTGTGCAAGGAGGAACGCGCTCGCCGAAAGAAATCGAGATCGTACGTAACCCTTCCACATAAGAAACTTTTCTTGTTAGTGCTCCAGATAAATGAAAAATTTCCTCATTTCAGTGGGGTCAACTGTAATTTGAGACCTTCTGCTATTTTCATGAACGTCAATAATCGATCTATACTCCACCATAGTTGAGTTTCGATACTAACGTTTATCAAATATCCAGAAATTGCGACGACGGTTGTGTGCAAGAATTGTGGGGCGACGGACTCAAGTCAACTGAAAATTAGCGAACATCGTCGAATTCAACATGTCGTCATAGGTAATTCAAAATAGAAAAGATGTAAAGTAAATGGTGTTTTTCATAAGTTACTAAACAGCAACATATTCAGGGGCAAGATGCTCATTCGGAAATTGAACCAACCCCTTCTTACAACCCAACGCGCATGAAATTTTCAACCAGCTTCATGTATGGACAGGACAATGTCAAAAAGCACCTACCAATGCGAGCGAAATTGATTCCATTATCTCGGTGACCAAAAAAGACTCACACAGCCACCCGACATGAAGTGCTGAAGCGAGGAACATGGCAATCAAGCGGTCGTTGGGAGACGTACAACGACCAAACTCCGCAATTTTGACGAGATCTCACTTTTTGATGCGGCAATGAGTGCGATGGCCCCCCGAAAAAGTCATTAGTGGGATTAACTAAAGCTAGCAGGAGCAGCGAGAATGAAAGGTCCTACGTCTCAATTTCACGGTGTGTCGGGTCTGATGCTCTAATTTTGTGCGACTGCTTCATACGAGTTATTTGCTCTTCCAGACCTGAGTTTTCCTATTTTAAATGTCGTCGTTTGCTGCCTGAACTTATGAGCCGATATTCTTGCACAATTCACTGAATGAATGGGTGTGAATTTAGCACAACGGGTACTTGACATTTTAATTTTGCGGGGATCCTACGTTCGAGACTTTTTCGTCTCCTCACCAGGTATTCTTTGGATTGTAAGTAATGTTGAAATCTAGTTAAAATGGTGATTTAGCTACCAGCTATCACAACCCATTAAAAAATTGGAAATCTTATTATTGACCCACGAATATTGAGCGCGAAACGATAATCAATTCTGGGGAAGAATAACTAAAATGCGCATTACTCAGGTTTTTCCCGTTCATTCTGAATCGCCAGCTCTTTATGTAAGCAGAAAGGGCCAAATGCATATATTGAAGAAGAAGAAGTTAAAATTTATAGCATCCTTAAGACAAAGGACACAATAAATCATACCAGTCCTCGACCCGTGAAGTCTCAAGAACGCTTATATTTCTCAGATAATCAAGGAGGATTTCAGTTCGCTATTTCCACGCAATCAACTATGGGCTTAATGTACTATTCTCCTAAGAATCAGGGTGTCGTTGAGTCTAACAAACACGGTTGTAAGTATGAGACTCATGAGGTGAAGCGAGTCGAAGACAGCCAACGGGAAACCGGAAGGAGAACGGAAGGATGCCTTGCGAGTTACGGAGACCAAGTTAGCAAAGCCTCCGCAAAGCCTGCGATAGCAACGGAAGACCACCGACAGATACTGGGAACAAACGCAGAATTTCAATGGTTTGCCTATTTGGTTATGGCGCTCAAATGCAAGTGCGTAAAAAGAACCTGAATTTCAGGGTGCATGAAATTAGTTTTAAGCGAGTAGGAGAAACACTTTTAAAATTGTTTGCAATTGGGACATTATTGCACTAAAGAAGTAACTGCAGTAGTACTGGCGAGCTTTACTTTTTCAGTAAATGGAGACCAATGAACTTACTAAATTGAATCTCACAAGAAGAAAGAACTTTAGTAGACCTCACATTATCGTAAATTACAAAATACTGATGTCTGCGCTCATCATAGTCTCAAGATTTCAACATCTTGATTTGTAATAATTATCAGACATTTAAGTCTCAGATATCGTGAGAAGCGAGATCTTGCTTTCCATTTAACAAGTCCATCAGAATTAGTCTGAAGGTTCCTATAAACTTGCGAGAATTTCGCCCACTGAAAACTCTTGACAGTATTTCCTCCGGGACAGTTAGCAGTGGACAAAAAACTTAAGGAAATCGTAAAAATTAGGGGAATACGTGTATCACTAAATCCACTAAACCCTCTAACAAGAAAAAGAAGTTGTTTGTTCTGAGTCTGTAATCCTGAATTTGTTTGAGCGGTGCCTGAGTCGTGTTTATGCTTCCTCTAACGACCAGGGCCAAGATTTAGAGAATTGTCTGTTTATTTCGAAAGTTTGAAATCGGGATGGGCTCGAGGAAGCTTTTGGTAAAAACAACCGTGATTTAATATGGTCTATACACGATAGTGTTGATTCAGCTGGCTTTTGAAATACAGGATGGAGAATTGTTTAGAAGCCCCTGCAGCAGAGAAACATTTTAAAATATCTACACAAACTTTCTTTTTTCAATTAATGTTGTATTTTTGATTCATCAAAGTTATATCAATGCAAAACTATCCTATCACATAGTATGAGTTACTGAATTTGATATGGTTTATATTGTCTCATTTTATTAAAGGACGTATACACTTTTACACATGCTTTCATTCTGCCTGCAAATCATTTGGAAGTCAAATAATATTAACATACAAGACAACCAAAAATTTTTACTTCATGCACGTTATTAGACTACAGGTTCATGATTGCATAGAGCTGGGTAGAAACGCACCTTTAAATCATGTGTCATGAATGCAGGTTTTGATCTAGTTGCTTACCGCCAGGGTTTTCTCCTCTCAGACGTGAATGGGGTGGAAGGAGGTGTGATTTCTGAGTAAAGGCCATTTCCTAGGGAACAATACCTTCAATGGGGCTTACAGCCATATTGAAGAGTTAGCACCCAGCTCGAGCCACCAATGGTTCCCGGGCTCGTTCAACCTAGCGCGACTGCGCGGCTAAGCTATCTCTTCTTTCTATTTCGCAGCAACATGCCTTTTTGAGCATGTTCACACTTAGTAAATTTTGCAAGGATTTTTCGCGTGCATGCGAATTTTGGTGATAAATTTTGATCAAGCTCAAGAAGAATGAGAACAGGATTTAAATTTGGAGAGAAAATATTTTCACGATTATTCTGTTATTTTCTAACCATGAAGAATATTTCTCATGTATATAATTAATTTTTTCCAATAGATGTTATCTGATGTTAAAATCGAAGCACTCGCTCCCAGTAAAATGAATAGAAAATATTTTTAATGAACTAGAAAGTTTTGCCAAGTGCTTGGGAGGGAGGCTTGAAAGTGAACATTTTTTCACTGGACTAGGCGTCATTATTTTGATTCGCTTTTTGCCTTATTTTCGTGTAGTTGATAATTTGAATATTTTTTCGTTGAAATCACACTGAATAGTGGATTTCATGATTTGAAACAGGGAGCAAGATTGTCAAACGCTTCAGGTTGCTTGTTGCTTCAGGTTGCTTCAGGTTGCTTGTAAAGGTGCAACAGAGAGTAAAAGTTCACTTTAAACTTTCAGCTTTCAGTTTTACTAATGAAATTTGAGCTCACCGCATTTGCTAACCTTCCAAGGTTACATGAGGCTGTTTTTCTGCAACCGCCAAGAAAAAGAACTTTTTTGCACATAATGATATTACGTGAGGAACCCAAGTAGCCGGAAGAATTTTCATTACCGGCTGTTCCGCTGCTACAGCATAAAATGCATGAAAATCCTGCTCCAGAACGAATTTTGTCTCTCAAACCTTCTTTTTACTTCATTCACTAAACTTGTCAACAATTACTTTCGTCGCTCAAACTTGTATGCTTCAGTTATTACAACATGACAAAGATAATTTCCATTGCTCAAACTTACATACCTCATTAACTGTAAAATGGTAAAGATAATTTCAGTTGCTCATGCCTGCATACCTAAGTTACTGTAACATGCTGAAGATAATTTTCGTTGCTCAAGCCACTAAACCTCAGTTTCCGTAACATCCCAAAAGATTATTTTCCGGAACTCCAAATGAAATCGTTCATAGAGCCTTAAGAGCTCGACGAAGTTAGTATCCGAAAGATATGACAGACGCAACTACTGCTTTCCGAGCACAGCCATGTCCCTCTGCATTAGCAGAATAGGCAGCCCAAGCGAGTCGTGTGTGACACAATTCCTCGTCGTTAGAGAACCAAACTGACTGGCCGAATTTCGGAGCCCAACCTCGGAGCGCACACGAACATAGACATAAGTTGAGCAGCAACGGCGGCCTGACACCACTTCGTACTACAGACCCGGCCCACCTCTGTTTACTCGTGCATCGGAAGCCACATAGCTTATACCCTGAATGGGCGGCAATGATCGTAGATAACTCGTATGCATGCGATTGTTACCGGTTTTAATTAAACTACTTGTGAGCTTGAGACAGCTTTAGTACGAGCGCTGATTGGGATATGAAGAAAGTGGCCTATCATCACTCCCATGATCTAGTTTGAACACTGTGAACACTTGCGCTCGAGATTATTAATCGGAATATACATGTGGAACTCGTGTGATGAATTTGTTTGAATCAATTTTTCATACTTCAAGGTATCGATTGTGATATTCAATCGACTTTCATGTCCTTAAAATGCAATTCAACTCATGATTGGATGCCTAACGTACAACGGTTATTGGAGATAACATAAAGTCACATATGAGTTTGTGTAAATCATATTATTTTTCTTTTGGGGAGGTGTAATCGCATTAGACTGAGAGCTTGAGCACGGGTTATGCAAATGAAGCTTCCCAACTTTAGGTCTTGTTCATTACGACCCGGAGATTACACCTGAAATTCATCAGAGCTTCGTGATGTTCTCAAGAAAAAGACGAGCGTACATCAACGACCGACCCTAGAGCTCTGAGAGCTCGACTGTCGTAAATTGATGTAATGCACATACTTGAAGAAGTACTCCATCGTTCGATATAGTCATCAGGATCTCATGAGAGAAGAGTATAATTCGTGTTGTTGCGATCCTAGCCCTCTTAATCTATGAGCAAATCTCCTTTCTTGAAATATGTGCAGCAGAAGACCACTTGGTTTGGCACGTAAACGGGTATTATTCACTCGCTGGTCCAGACTCTCGAAATGTTCGCAATGAATTTCCAGAAAAATTGAGGGTCGTGCGGGTGCCCAGCGAGCTTGTTCTAACATACAAGCAAAAAGAAAGCATGCCTCAAAATTGCACGCCATCTTGGGTGAGCTTCACCCAGAACAGGCCCCTAAAATCTGTGATCATAACTCAATCTCTAATATAAAATTACTAATCAAATTGCGAGGTTGCGTCTGCAAAATACGAACATGAGTACTGATATAATCTCACTGAAATTTCTCGCTATTGCAATAAGCGCTGAGGTAGGGTCAGTGAGGTGAGGCCCATGATGGAAGGAACTCACGCACGCATCGGACTTCCATTTTGTCCAGATCTTCGATGAGAACTGCAATAGCGTTCACGACTCAGAATGCATCAAAAGCTTTGTATATGACAACGATATTTTCTCGTAACCTTTCACAGAAAATATCATTACAATGAGAAAAGTTTCAAAATCTTAAAAGTTATGGTAACCCCCATACCATTCTTTCATACAACAGTTTTTTGTTTGCTCTATCTAACAGTAAATTTTTCGGTAGGGGGTACAGAAACGCCTAATATTTTTCATGCAAATCAAATAACCTAGAATCTTCTATCTTACAAACTAGTAATCTCATAATAGAAAACGAATAAAAAAATAACACAGCTTTAAGAACTGATGGACGATCGAAACAAAATCCAATTACAATACCTCCATTCTATTATCAAGTGAACGAGGCCTACTTTAATAAATCATTCTTCATCTGTGGCGGCACATAAGTTATATAATGTAACCCGTGACCTCATCGGAAACGAGCCGTCGGCCTCAGAAAATTCAGAGCAAATATGTTCCACTTCAAGATCACTCATTGTTAACAAAGGCCTTGTTCCAGCAAGTCATTTTTTAAAGATTCAATGCTCAGATTGAGACGTTACTCTCTAACTAATGTTCGGAGAGCTTGCTCCCTTCATCTTGCTCAGGGCATGTAGAAAGCCCCTTGATTTATCATTGCCATGGCCCGAGCATGTTCCAAAGGCTCTCATGCGGCCAAGTCATCTCATTTCTCATAGAAGGCCCGGGATAAAATTTAGGAAACAATAGGATGGTCTCACAATGGAAGGCTTCTTTTCTTGGATACTTACTTAGCTCGAAGGAATCACGGCGGTCTTTGTTTGAAAAGGGGCTCCTTAAAAGAACACAGGATTTAAGAACCGTGTCTTACATGATGAACTATATTATGCTTTTGACACTTCTATAATGCACAGTGGGTGAGTATGATTATGTAAATGAGGTACAGTTGGGAAACAATGTGTGCTAAGCACTTGCCAATTAAGTCTGTGGAATATTCTACTATACCTTCTACATTTAACTTAGATTAAATGTTTTTACTCAAAGTAATGTCAGAAAAATGCTTGAGCAATTGGTGTTCCAGCAACTCTAAAACATCAATTCCCTTGAATGTTTTTTCCAAAGAAGTTTTCGAGGGTTACATGTTGTGGAAGAACAGAAATATTACTTCACTACCGACTAATCTCATTTAAACTTTACAGAATAGTTATGGAACTTTGATAATCTTTATGTGTTGCTTGCTTGGTTGAAACATCTACCTCTACTTTCAGTAACAACATAGTACAAAGCTAAACCCCGAGCTCTTCGTTATGAAATAGTGCAAAATATTTATGTGGTATTGCTTATACAATTTGTTTTGAATGCTCATTTTATGAAGAACGTTTCCCCAAAAGAAGTTTAATAAGCTACCTGACACAACAGGACAAGAATTGTCTAGTCTAATTGCATTATGAGAAGGCATTTCAGTGAGCCGAAATGGCATTTTCTACCGAGTTCATACTTCTGAACGATGGAAGGGACACTATAATAAATTCTTATATGATCAAATTTAGACGTATATTTCCGTTTTTTTTTAAGCAAGAGTCGAATGAATATCCATATTGTATATTTTCGAAATATCTACTTATTCTAATAGACACGAAACGAGAGCTAACAATTTACTCTGCAAAATTTATTCAAAATTCTATGGTCGGAAAATAAAGTCGATCCATGAATCAACATTGCGGCACCCTGTCATTATGTCGTTACTCATCTAAAAAGCAGCAAACACTTGTGTTCTTATATCGATCGATGCGACTACAGCAATGCAGAATAATTACGTGAGGATAATATGATGTTTTCTTATCTCGATACTTATTTTTCCGTTAACTTTTTACCTGCATGAACATTTAGAGACTCGTGATTAATTAAAGTGGATAAATATCTGAATAGTACTGGGAATGGGTTAATGACGCCATATAATAAGGTAAGGACGGCAAGGAAATACTTTTGTGTCTAGTTTTATCGTTTTCTTTTCCACATGATATTGGTACTTGCTAGTGAAAATTTCTCAAAATTTCCTCCTCTAGTATTCTAATCTCAACTTGTTAGTATAAATGAGTTGCGGCATGGAGGCATTCAAATGATCACCTTTTTATATTTTTGTCCCTTTATTTTCCATAGAGGCTTACACGAACAATTTAGCAGTACCTACGTACAAGACTTTAAATTAAATAGGAGGTTGCAGCTATGATTACGAAAGTAGGTAATAAATTCAGATGACTGAGCTCGACAAAAACGCGTTAAAAATCTTTCTCTCTAAGATTTAAGTGGAATTGTTAACTAAATGAGTTTTTCAGGCGTCTCGTTAAAGGACAGGCAAAGCATAAAAAAAATTTTTTTACAACCTCCTATTCATTGATCCCGTTCCGTCTAGGAAGAAGTGCTCCATGACTTAGGAAAGAAATAATCTGAGAATATGAATCAGTAATTGGGAACAGAGAGAGTTGCATTTTTCAACAGATGCAGCAATATGTCTCATTCGGTATATCTGATGTATGTCTTGCATTTCGCATCTCTAGAATAATTTATACAGGAACTTTTTCCTACGACAATCCTGTTTTAAATCGTTTTTTCTTCAGAGATTTTTCATTTGAATTAAAACAGTCTTTGAACAATTTTTCCAATATTTTCATTCAGCTCTTTGAAAACAAAAACCATGTTCATTGTTTTCATTTAAAATACAACAATTTTTCACGTTTCATTGTAAAAACTGCTTCGTAGAGATGCAAGGAACCGCACGCAATTTTCAGAACAGTTGAGCTCAAACTGTCACCGTGATGCCATGCCCCAATTTATGGCATGAGGACACCACCTGTTCATTTATCAAATGAGAAATAATTACTCAAATTCATTCATTGTATTCCATGTCACACGTTGACATCACTCCGCGTTCTGTGAAATTCGCCTGAAATTCTCAGCTATCAGTTCGACAAATAGCTTAGTCTAGCGTCCACGACACTTTAATAAGAAATTAGGTATTATTCCTTTAGGCAGAGACACAGCCTGTTTACGCTCCAATTGCATTGGCTCAGACGAAGAAAAAATCCTGCAGCATGTAAATTTCGAAGGAGGCTCAAAAGAACTCGGTGTCATGCACGCTGGGCGCAAAGAAATTCAAGACAGCAAGTAAGTTTCTCGTTGACAGACGGACCGCATAAGTAGATAATTAGGACTCCAGCACGGCTAATGACGACAGTAATTTCTACCAATAAAATTGATTACATCATAATGGCTTGTGAGAGCACGTTAAAGAGCACAGTAGGCGCAACTGTAGCCATTCAGTGCTTTCTAATGCGACTTCCTGGGCTGCGATAAAATATCACCCAGTAAAGCCCTGAAATAATAGAGCAGATTCTAGATTCATGGTCGACTGTTCTCCTCAAAAGATGACCATAAAAAGGGAGAATTCGTAATTATCATTCACAGGAGATAGAGAAAAATTGTTCGTCTATATCATTGCTGTCGGAATGATACACGAGGGAATAGTTTTGTTTTCGCGGGTCCGGATCATTCTTGAAATAGCTTCACTTTTGTTGTGCATTTATTACGGCTTTCAGGTACTAAAGAGCTACATAAGCCTTACATTAAAAAAAATGCTATGGTACTTTTGGTCAAAACGTTGAAATTGTGTAATACCAAGTATCGTTCCTCTGAAATTTAACTTTGGTAATTTGTGAGGAAAATCTGGACTATATTATAGTTTCTCGTCAATTTTAAAATGACAGTAAACTGAACGGGAAGATAAGAGGAACTACGTAGTTCAACAGATTTGCTTGAAAAAATTATTCTCTTTGGAATTGAACTTTTAGCATTAAAGAATTTTCAAACTAAGATATAATTTTTGAATTACTACACAACGAAACATTGAGAAATTTTTTTTTGGCTCTGTAAAATTTTTATTCACTTGAAATTTTGTTCACCTTCCGAAATCACCGTCTTGAAACTACATCCTTAGCATATTTCTTCCAAAGATTTTTGCTCTCTGTGAACAAAAGTCTTCTGTTTAGAATGGAAAAGGAATCATACGAAAGTCGTCTCACAATTTTACATTTTCTGAATACGTGAAGTGTAAAACTTTTTACTCCGTTGGATAATGTGAAATGATGAAAAAAATTCATCATAAGTTCTAATAAAAATCTTATTGTTATCACTGCCACTGATTTTCTCTTATTTGCTTACAAACCATTAAATTTAGTCACAAAATGATTTGTTAATTCGATTTACTGATCATAATTTTAGTAGCATTTAAAACTTAAGCCATAGTTAAAATACGATAAACGGTTCGACAAAATAGTCTTAAATGACGCACTTGAAATGTGAGCTGAAAATTATGCAACGCGAGTTACGAATATAATTTTGATCTCCATTGCAGTTACAAACCAAAAGCAGAACTCAAGTGGTGATTTAAAAGCCCATTTTCATTATTTGAAAGACATATCGAAATAACAGCATGTAACAGTGCATTTGCTTTTCTAAATAATGATCCGCATTCAGTGCACGAGTGATTTTCGCCTGTAAAACCAAATTCAACCTCGGCTTGCAGAGACATTAAATTATAGTGAGCTTCTCGGTCCTAGTTTCAAAAAATAAATCATAAAAACTCGTGTTTAACTTTCAAGATAGTAACCGTAAGCTCAACGTGTGCATTAGTAAAGCCTGCTTTAAATTTTTCTATCAATAATTTTTACGTGACATGTTCTAAAAAAGAAATAAATCCCTCATTTTAACCACTCAACAGCATATAGCTTTGGGCCCTTTATTGTGCGTTTGATAGAACCGGTCTAGCAATCCGCATTAATATTTTTAAGTATCATGGCGCCTTGGTATTATTGGTTGCAAGCAGCGGCTATTTTAGGAAAAAAGTCGTCCTTAAAAGGCACTCCGGAGGCGAACTATGTTATCAAATCATAGATCGTACGATCTGGCTGGTACAACAACTTCTTTCGGTGCGAATGTATTTTATTTGAGAATGAACTGTTATTGGTTAAACTGTGGATCACCCAATCAGAAGTCAAAAACGCATTATTACAGAAGACTATGACGGCTTTTTATAGAAGCAAATCATTTTCAGTATTGAATGAAACAAAAAATGTGAGTAAAGGTTTCAGGATATTGCACGATGTACGAGTATAATCGAAATAACTTAATAAGCAAAACCAACGTACGCGAGGAGACAAATTTCTCAAGGATGATCGTTCAGCGAAACTACTTTCGCTTTGCAATTCATTCTCTAGATGTGTGTGTCTCAGTGAGCTAATTTCAGCGTGTAAAAGAGAAAGAATGTGTTATTTCTAACCACGAGCTTAATTTCTCAGCACCGACTGTTGCACGCAGATAGCTCTTGGACTGCTTGATTTTCTGATATATTTTTCTGACGTTAATTCTAATATCAAGTTAGCTGCACGTGTCATTGCATTTCATTCAACGAAAGTGATATTTATGCCTATTACAAAACTTTATTCAAACCGAACAAGCTGTCGAAGGTTTTGATTCTAATGCAAAAATCAACTTTCCATAGTAAAAGTTCTTGTTAAGCAAATAGTGCGAGTTGATAACTCATTTTCGATAAACACGGTAATTCAAAGAGTGGAGTACTGTATCTACAAATCAATCAATAAACTGATTTTGCAGTCCAGCAATGCCTCAGTAAAATAAATTCTTGAACAGATCCGTGTATTAGTAGATCCATGCATTACAAGAAATGACAAAAGCTTATTGTCTAATCATCTTTGTATGATTTGATAATGTTAGTTTCAATATCATATTCCGAATTATGATGGGCCATCATGAGTATTTTCATCACGATTTCGATATTTGAATACAAAGAAATTTTTTTTATTATCCCACTAAAAGGTGTGTCTTATTTTGATACAAATGTTTTTATATTTAGGGTCATCTTTTTCATACAATTGCATTGAAACATCTGTGAATGTAGAGACTTAGTAGTTCCTTCAGATTTGAATTTAGTAAAAATTTTAGGTTCAGTTGTATCATGCACATCAATTTTTCATTTAGATAAGGGTGAATGTTTTTGCATTTTCGTCACTCGAACCATAAAATATAGCTAGAATAAGGAAATTCAATTCATGCGATCATTGTCACTGCGTAACTTATGTAACTTTTCTCTATAAAGGTATTATAAAGAACACTGAAAGTTATCAGAGTCAGCCACGTTTCAAATGATTCAAATTGTTTTCTTCGTTTCTTTTCACCCTTAGATTTTTAGTAACTCCGCTGTTCTTACATGTAAAATGCGCATTTCACAGATTTTCACGTGCACATTTTGGCAGCGTACCTTACTTCTTCTCACTCCTTGAGAAAAATGCAGCTTCCTACTGAACAACGCCAAAAATAATCCATATTAGGAATAACACAAAGATTTAAGAACTTTACAGCTTATAATAAGGCTAAATTGTGCTTCAACAAAATAATTCCTTTAATTACCAAGAATGAGCAACGTAAATGCCCAAAATTAGGCTAAAATTGAGCTGCTACAAATCTGAGAAGCAGCCCGTAGAGCAGCGCACCGAGTAACAATTCGACAAGCCATTTTGACCGACGGTGCGGTCGTCTATCCATCATTGCGGGAAGAGACTCCTCTCACGCACGCCTACTTTCCATTGAGACATCACAGGATCTTTCGAAGGTTACTGACCGAAAGCTGCGTTCGCCGTGAGAAGATCACCTCGTGTGATGTTTCGAATTTTACGCTCATTCGAGTCGATTATACGCTTCAATCTTGCTGCTTTATGTTGCACGCACCGAATTGTTCTCTGTTAAACTTGCACCTGAACAATTTAACGAATTTTTTGTGCCATTTAATTAAACTTAATGCTGTTCTCTTGCAAGGATTATGCGTTCTCGCGAGGCTTGTATAATTATTCATGATACCAAGGCCATTTTGATACGTTAGGAAAGGCCTTAAGAAGAAGCGAATTTGAGTTTAAAAAGGACAGACTCCTCACTTAGTCATGTTATTCAATAGAAAACTAAAATTTTCTAGGAAATGTTAATACCTTGTTTGATAATTTAGAATCGCTCAGGAAATAGTGAAAACTACATTCGTAGATCGTATTCTGTCAAGATAGATAAAAAAGCATCACGATTCTGGACAACGTGAATAGAAAAGAAACGAAACGTTTTTTATACGTGCTTGGACACTGTTACGACAATCACTAACGATATCATAGACCCGCCGACGACCCTCAAGGACGAAGAAGGTACAAATATTATCTATTAGTGTGACGCATTCATTACTGGCAATCAACGAGATCATCAATCGAGACACCAAAGGAAAATGCGACGATTCATTATATTATTTTGTCAACGCTTTTGAGTTATGAGATTTAGATGGGTTTGCCAGCGCGTTGGAATACTGAGCTGTCCTGCATACGGTTCAGACAAAGCTACCCGTGGAATTATAGGTAACCTATAACTTCTTACCAAATGTGATGTTATTGGATTCGGTTGGTGTAATTTCTCGAGCGAAAGCCTTCGCTGCTCCAATGCTCCAATAAATAGAGCTTTGGATCCTGCATGTTGTGAGTTAACTGCCGGATAAATCTTGGGTTAACCAGCGGTTATGGGCAACTGAAAGCGGACGCCGTTCGATCGGCTTGAAGTGCATCGTTTAAAAAGATTGATACACGTATTATTGAGTGTTCTTGCTTCGAACACGCATCATGAAACGGGCAAGAGTTCAAACTTGCGCGCCCGCTCATGAAATCATCGGCGATACCTCCATCTCGAAGATAAGTTACTTCTTCAAAAAATGAGTATTAGCCATGGGCATGATGACTTCATCACACGTAACACTAAGGATGACCATGCGACTCATGTCTAAAAATTTGTTTGCATTGTCAGCTGTTGCGTAGCAGAATACGAAGAGCTTCCACTCACTACCCAAAAAATTGAACTTCTCAAGGAATGATTAAGGAATCCTGCCGAAAGAAAGACTCAAAAGCTTCATAGGTTTTGGTTCATAACTCAGAAGTGCATGATCTACTCGCTTCTGCTATCACGGATAGAATACTCAGCGATTTCTCCTTCCGCTCGAGTCCTTTGATTCGACCGCTCAGTAGGCAGGTAGCGTCTTTACCCACTGGAACATATGTGAGACTGAGCACTCAAACTGCTAAACAACCGTTCTAAGCTTTATTTAAAAAATTATCACTCAGTTAGATGATCACGAGTAAGCGTCTTCTCAAGTGTGAATAATAAGAGGAATCATTCGTGAAATAATTGAAGGTTGTCCCAACGATGAAGCAGATCTAATTTTAAACACAGGCCGTTGACTTAATCGCTGAGTTTTATACTGCATTTTGCTCATGGATAAGATGATTTAAGTAGAGAAATTCCCAGCGTATTGGTTATAAAATGTATGCTCTACGTATATTCTTCGAAGATTCCAATTCAACCTAATTTAGCACGAAGGCATTTCCAAAATGACACACTTACTCAAAAAGCTCGTCAACAATTGGCTTAATTAAGGTCATTTAAGGTCACTTTTAACTGAATCATCATCCAATATCAACCACTGGGACCGTGTGATTGCAGGAGTCAAAAACAAAATTAGCTTGCTTCAGTATTTAAAAAGCCTTGGAGAATATTTCATCGACGCTTAATTAAGAGAAAAATGATTAGTTTGAGTACCTGATGGAATTCTCAAAATAACAGTGTGCATAAATGATGTGTGGAGTTCTTCGTTAGAATTTCATGGCATATGGCTGTGGAGTAACTGTAAATAATTGAGAAATGAATGCACAGTACAAATGTCTGGAAGTTGTATTTCTCTGGGACTGACGGTGTGTGGATGCGTCAAGTTGCTGAATCATTTAATTGTCGGGCACACAGTAATTTGTTACTGCCACCTCGACGAACTGCCACACGTAGATCGCCTGATGACAAAAATAAAAAATAATGACGACTACACGACACGAGGTTATTGCTATATTGAAGTTGCTTGGTCATTTTTTCTTGTTGTCTCTGAATTTTTGGTTCACCGCACCGGACTCTTTTGGTTTGTGTCGAGCTTAGGAATACTTGGCGTTCCTTATCACAACACAACCGTCACCATTGCAGGAATAATTGTAAATTTCAGGTATCTATAGTAAACTTTACTGGTGCAATAAACAACTAATGTGTGTAAACTGAAAACAAATTGACTTATTCGCAAATTGAATTATAAGAGCTGCTCGTATACATTTAAGTTCAGAGATGACGTGAAACATATCGAATTTCCAAATCAGGGATCCTTATAAAATAGTGAACGTTCACAAATTGGTATTGAAATCGTATAAGCTTTGATTATTCCACTTCACTCGAGTCGAAAAGAGTGTTTCACTAAATAATTACAGAATTAAAACGTGATATTCATAGCCGTAGGAATGAAGTAGAATGAGCAAAAGTTGCATTGATAATTTTTTAGAAAATTGTTCCTCAAATAGTCTATGCTTTGCATGCGTCAACTGACGTCCATTCACGCTGTGAATTATCCGCGGACTATGTTGCAACTGATGGAGTTTTCGAAACTTCACTTCAACATAATTTAAAACAATGGTTTCATGATTTTCTTACATCAAAGAAGTCAATTTTTCATTTATCTGTTACATAATCGTTAGTTTTTGTAGTATTTTACATCGAACTTGATACGATCATTTGAAAGAATCTTTTTACGAACGCACTGATTTTCAAACATTCTGCCAACAAAAGTTTTACCTTTTCCTCTTCAACACACCACCAAAGAAATTTTTATCACTTCTGACTCTGAATTATTAACTTCGTACTTCTCATGCCGAGCTCGTAGCCCATTAGACACGCAAACTGCAATTTTCCAGCAATTTTTACCATTTTTCTATAATATTGGTTCCCTCAATTTTCTAGTCATAACCCACTTCATTTAATAACTCACTAAAACATTCTACTTGAAAAATATATCCCAAATTTTTTAAATGACCAATTTATGAACTTTTAAAACTTTTCTGGATAACAGACATCGGAGACTGCAAGGCAAACTTTCCTGTGCCATTCTTCCAGCTGATACGTGCTGTTTTTGGGGGAAAAGAGGAGTTCGACCACAGACAATCCCTTTCCTTTGTCGCACGCAAATTTTCGTGGGTCTAAGCGTTCTCCAGATTTATTCGTCTTGTTTCTTTGCAGATCGCGCACGCGACAGGCAGAGGGGCTGAGACAAACGCTCAATAGATGGCGCCAGCTGCAAAATTGCCGCTTATTCTGACTGCTCCCGCTACTTTCTTCACGTCTGCAAGGACCACTGTATTTTGTAAGACGTATTTTTAGATAGTTTCTTTATATATCAAAAATTGGTGCTGTTGCTCTGGCACTGTCGGAAACGATTATTCGTGCAATAATTACTTTCATTCGATTCCTCAAAAGTAAGCAGTAACACTTTTCGTCATCGTACTTTCTCAATAGTGAAGATACTTCTAACGACAATGTCGTCACCTGTCATCCAAATATGCTTCGAGTTCACGATTCAAAAACGCTGAATTTGATACAGTTCATTAAAAAGAGGATATTGTCCGATTTTTAATGATCATTGTCCGATTCTCGCAGCGAGTCACTAGGGTCACGCGAATTCGGAAACCGCCGCTAGATACTTGAACTTGGATGAATGGAACCCGTAGACTTTGTTGAGAACTAATGGCTCGACTCTATTTGATATTTTCGAACAGGGAATCGACTTTTGGGAAATTTAATATTCAATGTTTATGCAAAAGAATCTATTTTAGGAGTCTTTGACGTATGACTCATTGACATAATTATGAGCTTTGTGCTCTAGAGCTTTATAACCTAGATTTGTTTTGTAATTTATTGATCACTGCATATTACGCTCAAAACAAATTCCTATCGAAGTTTACTCATGAAATTTATTTACAGATTCTTTTTATTGCACATTCATGGATGAAGATATTTAAGGTGTTTTAAATAGATAACATTTTTGAATCATTTATTTCACTCGATGAAAATTTATTCCACAACTTAGTAAATTTGGAAATCAATTCATAACACTTAAAAAACGTATTCGTGAAGTAGAAGTCCAAAAAAAATCCAATTTATTTTTAAATGAGACACAAATACTAGCTATTTTTGTATTAGTACTTCTTTGAAACCAAAAATAACGTAAGAAACAAATCGATCAAAACACCAATCGAATGCTATTTTTTTAAATCAGGGAAAGCAGCGCAATAATTTTAAGATTTAATGACATTTTTGGTTAAGAGTTTTAGTTCGTGGTAGGAAGTTATAAATTTGAAAATTTATTTTCTAAATCTATGGAATAACCATTTATATTTATACACATACTGTCTCTGCAAATTTAACATTTGGTTAAAAAAAAAAACTTGTGACCTTTTCAGCATAAGTTACGCATACAAACATGAACCAAAATTTGCATGGAAAAACATGAAATGATCTTACCTGTGATTGACATCCAGGGGTATCTCGGAATGTCAGGAATGTGAGGCGACGGAGGCGTGGGTTGGGTGCATGGATTTAGAGGATTTGTAGCGTTACTTTGGTGAAAATATTGAGCCATGTTGCTTGTGGTAGCACAATTTTGAAGGTTGAGTCCGTACTGCGACATGTCGGTCGCCCCGGACTGGGTATACCGGCATGTCTTATCGCTCTCGGCCGTCGCTGCCATGGCACTGAACGGTGACATGTTGGAAGCCACGTTGGATGCCAGCTGATGCGAAGTGACACTCACGTACGGATACATACTCCTATTCTGACTGTTATAGTTAACTAAATTACTTGCACTTGAGTCAGCCTGGTACTTTGGTAAAATGCTATCGATATAGTTAGAACTCATTGTTCACATAGTTTTCCAAACGTTTAGTATTCAATATAACAACTGTGCACACCTCAACTACCTGTGATGGCAAATGAATCCTTTTCTGAATTAGACACTGGAATCGCTAGGCAGCCGCGGTAAACAAGTCTGCCCAATCAGTAGGTAAGGGTGCCTGCCGAACCAATAAGCGCTCAAGCTGGACCCACCGTCATTATTAGCACGATAAGACCGGGAGGGAGAGTACGACGACTACACTCAAAACACTATCGCCATCTGTGAGCCAATGGCTGAACTAGCAACAAGAGTTAGCCAATGCGAGCGTGGCGGCCATCTTGTCTTAGAGTGAGGGTGTTCGAAGCGCCACCCTTACACAAATTGAACCTTCACAATTCCACAACAACCGGAATTGTATTCGTAAGCGTTTTTCACCCGATATTCAGCGTGGGTCACATGCCTCGCTCGATGGCGGTGCGAGGACAAGCAGGTAATATTCAGTGCATCTGTCGAGAGTCGGCAGAGGAATAAGGGTTGTTGAATGAGTGGGCCGGCGAGCAGAAGCCCCAGCGACGGGCGGCGCTGAGGAGACGGGCGGTGGCCAAGGGAGCGAGGCGGCGGCGGGAGGAGTGGGCACGCAACTCGAGGGGGGCGCGAGCGTCGGAGCCTCTGCTGCTCGACAGAGAGGGCTCTGAGCAGCAAGTGAGTATCGTGGCGCTTCAAACCACTGCCAGGGTCTTTCCTGATCCTACTGCGACCGCTACCCAACTCTCACTGAGGCTTCCAAGGATCCTATACAGACCGCATCCTCGCAGCACTTGCGAGATAGCCGAGGCAGAATACGCGAGCGTGCTCTATTCTGACACCTTCCTTTGGAGAGGGGTAGAGGGATATGATGACCAGTAAGCAGGGAGGCTCAGCGAGCTGAGAGAGTAGAAGGTAGCGCGTACACTGCAAGGTGCATGCGTAAAATTTTCTTAGGAGCCCACACGATGTGTTAACTCCGAAGTAAGTTCGACGGGAGAACGTTTAACAAAAAGCTCATGCGGGCAGGAATAGCGATATTCAGATTCGCGACCTGGTATGCGCAATCCAGTAGTTTTAGCAAACTTGATTGTTTTCACCCACCAATTAGCAAAATTTTACAGCGATGCAGGTACGAACAAATGAGCACTCTTCAAACCCAAACATACGTAAATATTAAAATGGAAGAAAGTTGGTGATTGGAGAATGCAAGGCCTTAAAGAGCAGAGCACTCATCAGCATTTATTACTGATGCAGTGCAGCTGTAGAATGTGCATGCGCTCGGTACATTAAAATTATCTGCTTCAAACGGTCAGCGCCTGAACTCAAACGAGGATTCGTCTTAAACAAAGAACTAAGTACGCTGTAAAACTGATTTAAGATTCTTGATTGCAGCCATGCCAAGAAATTGAGGCTGTTTTTATGAATGAAATTCCACATCAGTGGTTAGTCTAAAAACATCTAACTTTAATTTGCTGTGAAGTCTCGTGAAGCGAATGGGGAGTAGGTTTTACCAGTAGAAGAGTAAATTTTAAAATTGCCGTTCCTGCACTATTCAAAAGAAACGTAAAAAAAGTACTTGGCATTCATTATTTTGGTCGCCAGTCTAGTTAGAAGAATTAAATTCCACAGTATGTTCATATGAAATGTAAATCAAGTAAAGCTTTAGTACATCCTTTAGATTCAATTTCAAAGAGCTGTAGTGCTGAATTAATTTTGGAAAAATTAGAAATGTAAATGCAAATGTAATTGTTTTGAAACGTTCAAGCTACAATATTTTACTCTGTGTTTAAAGCACAGGGCCTATGAAACTAGCAAAAAAACACATAAAATATACATTTGGATGTAAAACTGCGTATTGTATTCACGTAACATATAATAATTCAAGACCTTATAGATTTTAATATTCGAGCACTTAACGACATTTGAAAAATATGTCTTCAGGAGGAAAGGTCTGATTAATTTTTATTCGTGGAAATCACTTAAGAACATCATTCTTTTAAACTATTTACTTCCAAAAACGAACATCAATGTCGTTAAAATGACACTACAGTACAGTCACAACATTGTTAATTTTGAAATTTATTAAAATTAAACTTTTGATAGGCAATCCTTGTTGGCGCAATATTCCAAAAAATTACTTATTCATGTTCGCAGTAACATTACAGGCATTGGCTGGTATTTCTTGAGATGTAGACAGCAAAACAAGTTGGGAAAATAGTGATGACTTTACGTTCAATACTTCAACGCAATTTATACACCACTCATTGAATGAAAGAATTGAAATTGGCACAAAACTTTTAAAGTGAGATATAAATTCTCGTTTACGCACAAATTTTGTTTCTTTTGATTTTAAAGTAAGCTTCTAAACTTGTATGAGTACGCGGAGCTAAGACTTAAAAAGTCACCAAAACCCAAGTACAAAACTCGTACTTTCCACATGATGTGACGCAATTTTTCTTTTTGAATGCGTATAATTTTTTATTTCCTCATTGAGGAGAATATAGCTCAAAGCATTCCAGATCATTTGATGGATTCCAGATCATTTGATGGATTCCAGATCATTTGATGGATAATTGGAAGTATGCATTTGATTTTTTGTTTACATCTTATATTTCATTATGAACAATTCAGAATAAGTAGAAATCCTCTTTCCTTTGGAGTGCGTCACTCCTGCGTAACAAACTGCATTCACGTTACTAATTTAGAAATTGGCACCTAAGTCATTAAAATAATCACGAAGAGAAAAAATTATTTCAACCAACAAGAAAGGCACGTACGGCCGTATTCTTTGTTCTTACATGATTATTCAGATGTTTCATTTATTTTCGCCGGTAATTGAAAGAAAAAGTAAGAAACGGGTTTGTCAACATGAAAAAAGTTCGAAACCGAGAAAACCGATACCGCGAAAAATTCTATTTTTCTAAGTTCTGTCACTGTTAGAGCAAAAAAAAATGTTTGTATAATGAGTATTTTTGAAAGTTGTATAATGATGTATGGGAGAACTTATTCACTTGAAATTCATCGTTTCCCGAAGAACTCACTCTACTCAGACAACGGCGGCCGAGCAGACCGGCCGATGTGCTTTTCCGCCCCAAGTGACCGACGTCGCTCCGCGGGATTTGATTCCGCTACTCCACGGTGCAAAACATGCTCTCAAAATGGAGCTTTATTTTACGAACTTGATACAAAATACTAGAATTTTGTCATTAGGAACTGATTTGGACGCTTTCACGTACGTCAGTTAATGTATGAGTTGTTTTAGTCGAATTGAGTACGCGGTTCATTTTTGCGCTTTCGAGTACATCTAAATTTACTTGCTGAATTGTTTGGAGGATACAAAATTTTCAGTGAGAATTGAAATAGGAACGAACTTTTGTTCAGTGATAGCAATGAGTGCAATTAGGTTAAATGAAGAAAAATATTTCGCTCAATGCATTCAATATCATTGGTAGGAAATGCAAATTTTTTAAACAAAAACTGTCTGCTTTAGTTCCAGCATTAACACCCTGAATAAATGTTTAAATTTTAATTTAAATACTGCGTGTCATCTGCCTGGAATATTTAAAAAGCTGTATGAACAATTTTCCGTTCATTATTCATTGCCTTAATTTTTCTCGAAATTAAAAATTTTACCGCAACGAAAACATGCATTTCTAGAACGTTCGTTGAATTTTTACCAATAGGAGTCATGTTATGAAGTAAAACTGTTAATCACATCAATCACACCAATGCAAAATTTAATTACACTATGAATAAAATACGACTTTTTAATACTTTCACTGATATATGAAAAAGCTCATCACTTTTGCATCAATACGATTCAAATTGAATGAAGAATAATAAATCGCACTGCAAAATTGAACAGCTCTAGTGATTCTGTTTGCATTGTGTCAAATGGATCAAAACAAACTGATTTATTCGAAATTATCAAATCAAACAAGCACGCTCTCAGCTTTGAAGTATTTAAGCCCGTCAGATCAGATGCATAGAAATACAATATTTCAACGCGAAAAATAAAGACAAATCGCTTGTGTCCTACACTGAGAGTTGAGTCAAATCATTAGACTTCTATTATTGCAACCCGACGACGTCTAGTTCGTCTCGAGTCCCCCGTAACCAGGTTTCCGTACCATTATATCGATCATTCGTGTTTCGTCATCACCGTAAATCAGTCAAGAAGAAAAAAAGCTCACTATACAATAGGCTGGAAACTCTGGGGTAGTGTTGTTCGAGCATGTGGCCAACCAACTGCCGTACAGGAACAGCTGCTCGATCCTCTCCCTACCAGATCCCGGGCATCGAATTCAGTTAGAAATTTCACATTGTTGAGAGCACACTGTGTTCTTCATTTCCCTCCATAAAAGTGCGAGAAAGTGTGAAAGTTACTTCAGATCATTTGAAAAAATGCGATGCTTTTTCCGCTGATGGCATATATTCATGATTTGTTCCCTAGACTTTAAAGAATTTTTAATTTGCGTGGAAAAAGCCTCAACGATAAATACAATGCAGCCCAAGTGAAACAAGCGGTCTGTTTTGAATTGTTTACTGATTGTACTCTCTCCTTGTGTTCAATTTTGAAAATGAAAATGTGTTAACTATATTTAAATGAAGTCAGTTCTTCACAAAAAAGAGCTTGTTCGTAAAAGCATTCAGTATCTCACTTGTACTTTGGTAACTGTTCATTGGACAAGCAGGTAACGATAAAGAATGTAAAAATAAATAATAAAAAAGAAAATTCGAAGGAACTTAAGGACAGAAGTCAGGCGACCATATTTTAACAGCCCCATACTGCGCCACGGCTCAGTTTTATGACTTTTTAATAACCTGATCGGCGAACGTAAACCTCACGGCATACCCGAAAATGTAGCTTTTTCTTACCGCTAATTTTATTGTTACGAAGTCTTATGCGTCATCGTACACTTTTCACAACACTCGATGTTCTGTCTTTTCGATACAAAACAGGAAACTTGTCCAAACGGGACCACTGTCCATCCATTTTATGGGTTCTGCTTGTCTCACTCTCTCTAATAACACTCACGTGGACGAGTTAAAAGTGCATGGGTTCCGAAGCTGCACTTCACGGACGATCGACCTTATAAATCAACACTTACTCTGAACAAAATCTTCTATATTTACCAAGAACTTCATCGACCATGCACACCGAGGGAGAAGCACAACGAGAAAAAGAATGCCACGTTCAAATGTACCTCGGAGACCAGAAAGAAGAGAATGGAGAAGGCACAGTTACTAACACACCACACGCTAGAAGAACGCTTGGTCTGCGTTTGGCAGGCGACGAAGGGACCGAGCCTGTGTGAGCAAAGCAGCGAGTGTACAGCCAGTAGAACTAGAATTAGTGCCAGCAAGAGGGAGGGAGTATGTGGAGCTGTGTGTGTTAGTATGTATGATGAACTACGGAGCAAGCTTAGGGGCAACAGTCACTCTGACTTGCTTGAATGACTTATAGACGCAAACTTGGCAGTCCGTGCAAAATGCCGCTGATAACTTCTTGTTCCAATAAAATGCGCTAACAAATTTAGCATCGAAAATTTGAGATCGTACTAATCATGCATTCACGATGATTATTAACTATGTTTCATGCATTTACTAATGATCTACAATTATTCAAATTCCAATAGTTGATTACTATTGAGACATGACTGCACAGTGGAGCGAAAGGAATTTAAGCACTTTCTTTAGAAGTATACTGATGAACTATTTACGCTTCTCCGTTCCTCAGAACTGAATGCTTACGTAAGAGTGTCAATTATAAAACATCCAAATTTAATTTCTTTTTAAAACATAATCAAAATACATCGCATACGCAGATTTCTTCGACTCAAATGATAAACAGTAACTTGGAACAAATGCACATGAGAACGAATACATGTTATTGAAGTTTCTAGTGTACAAACACAGGAACTGATACGCTTAAATTCTCACATTTTGCTCGCTAAAAAAGTGAAGGAAGCTAGTCCTGATGGGCTCTCCTACAATGCTCAAGATTATACTCATTTTCAGCTGTTTTATGTCTTCATTGCTGCTGCTTTTTCATTACTGATGACAGAAACGCTCGCCGTTGCCGACATCTCTTACTACGGCTATTGCACATGTTTTATAGCGAGCGAAACCTTCAATTATCAAAGAACAGTCACGATTTTTTTTAACTTTTAACCGTGTAAAAGCGCTTCACATGCATAGAAATTGATCTTTGATGAAGTAAAGCTAACTTGCGGTTGAAGAAAAAACCTAGATTTCGATCGGGTAATCTAAATGCCGAACGTTTCGCATTACGTCCTTGAACACTAAACCTTTCATTCGTCGCAATCACAATAAATTTGAGTTCGACGCAAAAACAAACTAATGTCCATAGATGCAGTGCGACGCAACGTCCGTCGGGCTCGGTGCACTTACATGCGGACCTGCACACGTGACAAACACCCCCAAGTCACTGCATGGCTCTGGTGTTAACATTTAGAAAATGCTTTAGCAAGAACACGCAAGCAGTGGTGCGGCTGCTGGTGTTCAGTACCAAGGAACTAGCGTGCTATCTGGCTTAGCCTATAATAGAGACCTCACCTCGACCCGCACACAGTTATGAATTATGTCCGATGCTTTACAACAACTGAAATTATGTAGCAGAGAAGGCACTTATTGGTTTGGAGAAAGCCCTGTGATTTATAGGTATAAGAAGTGGTTGCTGTTGATGGCGGTCGTTTGGAAAGCGTACAGGCTGATGTAAAGCATGATCAATCGGAGTACTTGCCAAGCTTTACGGCGTTAGTCCTTCATGCTAGTATGAGTCATTCGTTCAAAAACTTCTGTATGGTTCTTCATCAGAGGTCAGAGGTACCAATTCACAATCCATCCGTATCATTTGGTTTATCACAAAATACGTCATTATTGGTGGTTTTTCGATGCGACAGCCTATAGTTTCCTCAAATCGGCATCGATACAATTGTGCTAATGCACTCAAAATACAAGCGAACGCGTATTTACTAAAGACAACAGTGAGGAAATTCTCGCTACTTGAAAAGGCTGATACCAATCAAGTTAATTCTCAGGGCTTTGAAAAGTTCATAAGCCTCATCTACTTGTAAATTCCTCGTACACTCAAGGGGAACTATTATTTGTTATAATATCGTGCAAAATCGATAATCTAAATCATCTCCTTAAATTTAATTTGGACGACAATGATGTTACATCTTCGAGATGGTCTTACTGTTGCACTGATACGTGCATATGATCACTGCAGATTATCACACGCTACTGCTCATTCACAAATGAATCAGACAACAGTCAAGAATCCAGAACTGTGGGCTGCGAAAAGACGTACAATACCTTGAACATATTGAACAGAGCTTTAATATCGTTTGCAATTAAGGCTCATTCATACCGCGCCTTTAAAATATTTCCTTGACAGCTGAATTTATTATAACAGAAGCGACCACAGAAAAGTTAGAAGTGTCAGCTAGACGTACGAGTGCGCCACAATTAAACGACATATTAAATCACGGACGCTCCTTGTGCACTTTTTGCGGCCTCACTACGAAGCGACCTGCAGACCAGCATACTTTGATCTCATTTTTTCCTCTTTGAGATAATCTACAGCGTTCTAGCGATGCTAGTTATAAGACTATTAAAGCACGACTCGTTCTAGATAAGCTAGTTTTTTTAATGAAGTGCGGGTTAAATTATTCTGAGTAAAAATGAGGAACTTCACCCGGTATTGATCTGAAAAACTCACAAATTCCTTCAAGACCGTAAATAGAATTGAGTCAAGAAAACTTCCTGTTAAAATTTAGGTTGCGTCTTTGTGACTATCGATTGAACCGTTTGCTTGACCGATGATATGAATTTATCCGGTTTTTCTCACTGGCTATTGTAAACAGAATCTGTAACACTATTTACTCGACTCAACAGCATCGTTCGCAAAGATGTTTTAAAGCAATTGTAAATTAGAAGGATCTCCGCATTCGATTTAAGATTTCGCAGATGAATTTAACTATTCATATCAGACCTTAATTAAAGTGTGCAAATAGGGCTCATCTTGATGAAAATTTTACTCTGATGTGGTATAAATTTTTCCCTTCGTTAATGAGAGACAACGATGAAGAAAATTGCATTTTTTTAATGAGCCTCAGTAGGAATTAATCTGACAATTATAGGAATTAATCTGACAACGATAGGAAAAAATTCCAATTTAACTACTTGATTCATGTGAAAAAAAACTAGCATCGAATATACTGCTGAACTTGAATTGAACGAATGTCTTGGAAGAATACTTCTATATGTTATTTTTATCTGTATGACAAACGCAGTGGGCTGTATTTAAAGTGCAGCTAAATTTTATTTCTGAGAATTCTAACTTAACATGAAAGAGATTCCAAAGGTTTTTCACTGTTTCAATATATAAATTTATTGTAAAACTACTTCACTGTAATCACATGTAACTAAATTTAGTCCTTAAAAACAGATCAATTTTGCAACCCGTGTACTCAATGAATTTATGTTCACAAATCACTTGCAAATATTCGATAAAGAAAAGAGTGTAAAATTGTTTACTCGTTTGTAGTTTCTCAAACGTTGTAGCAATATCTGCTTGGCAATCAGAAACTAAAGGCAACGAAGTAAATTTAGCTGTGCTTTTTTGTATCCCGTCCGAGAGGTATAGATGTTTAACAATTTTCTACTTGAACGTCATTAATTAATAAATTTCCCATTGAAGGGTGTATATTTAATTCAGAATCAATCGTGAATATATGTATATTTTATTTTTCTTTTTGAAAATTTTATTGGCAGAAGTAGTTCTTCATGAAGCTGTAGACGGCATGATTGTGATATCACTTTACCTTGTCGTCCACAAAGTCATTGTAGTTTAGAAATCTTCACCCGTGAAAATAAACATACTCTTGTACTTTGATGCTGTGCTGTCAGGAAAATTTTGAACGGAAAATTTTAAAAATGCAAGCTTTGGCTTTGATTTTATGATTAAAATCGCAACTTTAATCATGATTTATTCAACAGTTGTAAAATGTGTAATTTTCGCAACACAAAAAGTAGCGCTACTTCATGTTCAAGTCATTTTTCGTAAATATGGTGTAATCGTTCTAAAGTTCGAAAAATATGTTTTACATCTCCCTAAATGGGAGAAGTTTATAAAATCTTTGCATTAGAAAGTTCAAAATGCTAATAACACTTGAACTTTATTGTTTTTGTTCTTTACTCATGTCTCTATTAGGTTTTTTAAACATGACTGAATGGGTAATCCTTAAGACCACTTTTAAACGGAATTTCACTACTTGTTTAGAAAAATTGAGCTTAGAAAAAAACTTGAAAATAAGCTTCCAATCACACCTCATTCATCAAGAAATGCAAAACGCTCAAAATATTATTAAAAATGTAAAACTCACTCTGTGAATTTCCCATTCTTTGTAGAGAACTTGTGATCGAACACTGGGCACTTCTAATGGAGTTATTAAGTCAAGCTCCCGTCACTCCTATGCCTAACCTAATTGTGTGGTTGGGTTTTTATTCTTATTACACCTCTCAAGGTTACCTAACCGCAGAAAGTTATTGATGCCTTTCGGGATAGTACCGATCACGCAAAGGCTTACCAAACAACTTCCACGTCAAACCCATACTTGACGCTCCAACACCGGTTCATCTAGTTAGTTGGTCGGGCAGATGGGTCTGAATGTTCAAGTTACTGACTTGATACTCAACACATTTAAATTCATCTCCATTGTTAACATATTCCGGAACATGTAATGTTCAAGATCACGCGTAAAGATTTTAATTATTCGATAAACGTATTTATTTGTATTTTTTTGCTGAATAGTATTTAAATTCGCATAGTTTCATTGTGTTTGCATGTCCGTAATCAATTTTTACATAACAAATTGACGATGAAGAACATTCGTTCAATGACTTTTTATGGAAATGGTAATTTTGACTAAAAGTTTCTTTGAACACGTTTCGCCTTTCCAAACAACATTTGATGTTAAGCTTCATTTCAATAAAGCCCCCCGTAGTTCATTTTACCGCTGATCACAAATGAGAAATTTGTTTAGTAGAACAGTTCATGTAAACACCCACGCAGTTTTTATGGTTTTTGAACTGCAATGAAAAACTTGACACAAAATTTACATGGAACGATTTCATTGGAAGTGACAGCTTCTGTTTTTCAAATGTTCATGAAAAATGATAATAAAAACATTTGATTCAATTGTGAATTAAATTAATGATGAGTTCTGTCACTCACGCACCGCTGTGCAATGCATTAAAATGTCATGAAATGTACACCCTGATGTGGGACCAAGACAGACGTTGATTTCAAACTCCACAAATTTAAAACATGTAAATTCAGGAAAAATTCTAGTAGCGCTGCTGAGGAATACAATACAGAAATAAACTTTTTGGACGTATCGCAGTAATAAATATATCTCCCTTATTTGGTTAATTTATTTTAGGTTTTTAAAATGCAACGATGAAGGTTTTTGTGGCCCACGAATTCCTTCTTTATAACCGCAAAATGCAGTGAATATTTCTGTGTGTTGAATTTTATGTGACCAAGTAAAACCATAGTCCATTATTACGTTGACTAATTCTATGAAAAACATCAATTCACTTTTGTAATGTGAAGTCTTCATTGAATATTATGGACTCGAAAGGTTTCAACGACATGCTAAACGGAGCTTTGAAATTCATGCCTCTGATGCACCTACAGTGACATGAAACTTCGATAATTTTGTCATTAGTGTGTTCATTCACCATACTCTGGGTAATACTATAATCTGTGAAGATGAACTATGATAAGATTGAGCCCAGGTATGATAGTAAGCAGGCTACAATAAGCTCTAAGATTGTTTTCTCGGTCGCTGAGATCGCACGGAACAAGAAGGCCTTAGCGCATCTTTGTAGGCGGGGTCTGTTGTCGTCAGTGCCAAATGCGTGATGAGCAACTCCGCGGTGAAACTGCCTCCAAACTTTAAATATCTTCGATTATGAACGCGTAATTACCTTGCAATACTAACGTATGACAAAAAAATAACTCGAAGACAACCTAAATGAGAATGTGGGTTAGACTCGGGGTTTTTTAAACACTAGAAATAGAATATAACATGTGCGTCTGGCGGTGCTTGGCAGTGAGATTTAGGGTGCGCAGTAGGGTCTGTAAACGAACACAGGCCTGGGTGACGTTGGGCTCGAGGACGGGTGAGGGATGGAGGGCTGAGTTGGGGGGAGGAACGCGCATGCGGGGGTTAGCAAGCGGTCAAGTCTGCTCGGCCTTTACCGAGCCGCCGACCGAACGCAAACCTCAAGAATCAGTAATTTCAAACTATACTTTTCAGCCGTATAAGGTATAACTTGGTGTTAATAAAGCAAAGGAATGCAATATGAGCTCATGTACTCATTTGTGGTAACATTCGTTTGATGAAAAATAAAATTTCATGCTCTGTACCCGCCGCAGAACGCCGAATGCCGGCAAAACTGCGCTGCCCACAGAAGTCGATGTCTCAATTACTGTTCTCATCGATACCTGTAGACTATGAATACCTCATCAATGCTGAACGACTCAATGAGCATCAGCCTTCGCTAACTAAACAGAGGATATCTTTAACATTTAAAATTAAGTTTTGGTTGACAGAAGTTTGTTTGATAATACTAGGAATTATTTCGAGCCATAGTACCACTGTACGAGGTGTTTGCATTAAAAGTGTTCTTACATTACTTAACAGATATCATGGCTGAGGAAACATCTAATTAATACTGAAATTTTAACCATTCGACGATACCCATGGGATATTATATGACAAAATTCCAGTTACTTAGACGGTGAAATAATTTAGAAAGAACTAATTGAACAATGAAACATTATTTGTTAAGCAAAATATTTTAGGATCATGAACTGGTTTATGAACACCGAAGCAATCAATGTAATATTTATTTTCAATTTGTTTATTCAACAAAAAAACAATAAAGTTCGAGAATAACTGCAGTACCTAAACTATTAGCTTTTCACTTTCTGCAATTTTTTTACTCATTTTCCTTTCACTCCTGTGTCATGAATCACTTTGAGTTTTGTAGTAAATGAGACTGCTACGTTTGCAATAAAATAAAACGAGTTTAAAAACTGCATTCTTTATAAGAACATAGTCCCGAGAAGAAATTAAAATTTTATTCATGCGGATATAATCATTCCGTGAAAATAATTTTCAAAATTACGGGTATACTGTATAGTTCATCATGTAAACAACAAAATGAGACTATCTGTGAATTTCCTTTAGCATAGGAAAGAGAAATTATTTTGTGTTCTTCAGAGAATCAAAAACATTTCATTTCTTCTATCATCGAGGAACTTTGCTTGCAGATGCAAACTAAGATGTGCAAAAATATCACATATTTTGAAAAAATAGGTAAAATAATCAGTGAATCAAATTTATCATTAATTACTTTGAATAAAATGAAAGTAAACATTTAATTGTTTTCGGGTAAAAAATTAATGGTATTCATGATTCAATTTAAAGATATGCGGACAGAAAAATGCAGTCATCCTCAACGTATGTGCACCAAGCACCATCTGCACGGAAGTCTGAGGTCGTACACTCGATGACATGTTTAACTGCGTCAGGGTCTCATTACTATATGTTGAGGGCTTGCGCATATCAGGTATGAATCTCAACTATGATCTTAGCATACCGAATCCATGCTAATTAATTTTTTGTCAGCGCATTTTTCCCAGGCAGGGCTGCATTCTTCAGTCATTATTATTTTATTGCTTTTTTGCATGTAAAATATATTCTTGTGCTGTTACTGTGAACAACTGAATGCAGTGCTTCAACTAAATATATTACATGACGTGTTTGACAACAATTCAAAATTAGATAAAATTGATGAATTAATTTTTTCTTCATAATATAATTAGCTTAGAAGAACATGTTAGACTGTTGCTAAAATACTTACAATTAAAATTTACGGGAAAACGTTCTGGGCACGTTAATTTTTTCGCATTAATTGTTAATTAGGAATACTGGAATTTTGAATGGCATTTGCTCGATCTCATTCAGCAGCAAATTCTATTTACCAGATGCAATAGCAAACTGTCGTGTGCGTGAGAGAAGCCAAACATTTTTTAACATTTATTGAGAAGAAGAAAGAAGAATCTGTGTTCACATGAGGAAAAATCTACGGTTCTTTGCTTAAACATTTCAATTATTCAGAAAAATTTTTACCCACAGTTGTCATACCTATCACGAGTTTGGAATTAATCTTTCAGTACTTTTATTTCACAAAATACTTATTGCCTCATACCTCTTCACCGTCATGAATGAAATATGAAGTTCAGTGATTGAATGAATGAAGTAACACGTTCATCATTTCCTGATAGGACACTGTTACACCAAGCGCTTTGGTGTATATAGTGTCTTAACTTATCGAGGAATTTACTGCTTGCATTTTTATTCACAAAGTGGAAACCAAACATGTATGAAAACATTATTTATTTCAGAGAACTGTGATACAATCATGAAATTGTTTCGTGTGAACGATCAGTAAATTTAAGTGCCCTAATTATCTAATGCTTGTTCATACTTTATATTCCATTCACGAAGAATAAAGTTGAATACATTATCTACCATCAATGTTCAACTGCTCTAATGCCTGAGGTTTGAACCTGTCGGTAAGTAAACGCCTTTATTTTCTTTTAGTTAGATCAACGAAAACAAATTCTTTTGGGTTTATGATTTTATAATTTTAGAAACATCGACTAGAAATATTATTTTCATGTCATTGTTGATTCTACATGAAAGCCCCGCAAAATATATGTTTTCCCCTTCTCGGAGCGCTTACTTATCTTTATCATAATTTTGCTTGTGTTTCGTTCGTTCGTTCGATCCATTTGTCCATCAGCTTGATTGTTATGCTCGCATGAGAAACTAATTTTAACTAGCTTTATCTCTACTAAGTGAAATCAAGAAACTCCCAACATTAAGCTAAGAGTAAGTAATTACAATGCGTCAGCATTATCATATATTTTATGCCACTTTAATAATTTATTCATGATTCAATTCATACGTACAACGCCAGTATTTCATACATACAACGCCAATATAAATTTCTTCTTGCACAAAGATTCATGCAGTTACTGGGATGCCGCTAAGATAGTTATTTCCAAACAAATTAAATAAGTATTTTTGTGCGGAATGATAAATTTAATTGAGCAGTTAGGATCGATTAGGATATATACGGAGGGCTTGGTTATTATGGTCAGGAACGTAACCGTGAGTTTTTATATAGATCCACGTAGTAAGTTCCGATATATTATAGCAATAATCTAAGTTATTTTACGACAGGTTAGGTTAGATTGAGTTAGGTCATCAGTCCCCCCTCCAAACCCCAAACCCCTCATTCCTCCTCATCCCGAGACACACACTCACTGCTATTACTTGGGCTACGTTAGGTATAAATAGGCTACGCTACGTTGGGATAAGTTAGGTGAGGCCAAGTTAGTTTTGGATAAGTTGAGCCGAGATGATAAAAGTTAGGCATTGACCTTGGAAGTCTCACGGGTCTTGCTAGCAATAATAAAAATGTAGCCTAGTTATCTGTTTATTTATATACCTATTTTTTTCGAAATACGCAAACCTTTCTTTCGCCTGCAAAAACTGGAAATTTTTGTTACATGTATTTCGTAAAAAGGCTTCACTACCATACGAGCATTGGAATAGTATAAACATTAAGGTATTCTGAAAGTAGATGTATTCGATTGGTATTTGCATCTGAAGGGTTAATGTAATAAATTAGAGTAATTGTGATGCTTGTATCCCAGATTCGCTCATCATGCACACACATTCAGCTGCTCAAGTGATCGATCAGTAACGCTATTTCGCATGATTGCGAAATAGCGTTACTGATCGATCACTTGAGACCTAATTGTCGACCTAATTGTCGAACATTATCGAATACAGTCATTTAGAAAAATTCGCATGCTGGTGTTTATTCATGTTATAAATGCAATTTTTGCCCGAGCTGTTTCGGGAAAACTGTTTCAGTGAAATTATCATGAGCAGGAAACATTACTTATCGTTGTTGAGAAAATAATATCAGCAGGAAACATTACAAATCATACTGGAATATCTTTTTCCATTTACGTAAAAATGTCTAAATCAGTGACGCTGTTAAAAAATATTAAACGCCAAAAGAGCTAATAAGAATATGTTTGGAATGAATAAATGGACAATTTTTAAGTTCGCGTTCGAAAGGAACAAGTCAAAATAACTACTACCTCTCAGATACATTTATTAACTCATGTTTATATCACATCTACAGTTGATAATCGAATCCTAATACTTAAAATCTCAATGATTCCTCAAAGGCTAGGTCTTAACAAATTCTAAACAGAAGTATTAAAGGCTACGTGTATAGTTCATTAAGTACCATACCAGACATTAGAGAAAGACCGATCGTCTACATCTGCGTGGGCGCACGGGCGTTTATCGCACATAGGCATGTGCGTGTGGTGTCGTGTGCCCGTTGGTGTGTGTACGTGCGTATGTTGGGTTGACAGACACTCCATGAACGCTGTCATGTAAACGTTAGACCCAAGCTTAAAATATAGATGAAATCAACGAAAACTGAGTCATTTATGGTGACACAAAGCTTGGGTTGGGTAATTTTAACAAAATGTTTGAATTTGTATCATACGACGCAGTATGTAGTTCAAGTCTGAGTTAAATTCGTTATTTATGAATAGATGCATTTTAAGTCCTGCCTATTAAGGGGAAATTTTCCGCTACCTTCTTCAAATAATAAATACAACCTATGCAATTAAACGCAATATAACATTGGAAAGAGTTAAAGCCTTCCACACGACACTTAAAACCGATGAGAAATCCATCAATGCTAAGCCCACAACAATAACACGTGAAACAATGACAAACTTCAAATCAATCGGTTGTGAATGCACAGACGAGATGAAATTTCCGGCAAAAAGATAAATGATTTCATTGAGAACTCCGATAACAATGATACAATGATTTCAATGACAACTCCGATAACAATGATACAATGGTTTCAATGAGAACTTCGATAACAACGATACCTTGTGTTCTTCAATGACACCAACGCAAGATCCGCAAAGCGAAACGTGAAGCGTAAGAGAGGCAATATTTTGTGGACAGTAAGGCAATAAAGAAGGGGACAGAGAGCAGAGTACTCATTACTGGAGAGCGGAGGTGATAACGGACTGCCCGAGGGTTACTGAGGTTATAGATAACCCAAGATCAGTCCTCGGATAATTGCTCAGTGGATCAGTGTGGGGGCGGATTCTCCAAAAATATAATTTGATAGAGAATAGGCTCTGTTTTTTTAGTGCGAAAGAAGATGAGCTGCTCTAATAAATGTATTTCAGTCTCTTAAATATCATGCTGTATTTAATGAGGCTCATTAAGCATATGAGATTTCACAGGTGATATTTGAATTAGAATTTTTTCCTCTGATGACTTTAAAACTAAGATCTATTGGATTAGAATAATAATCCGAAGAATTCAAGCTATAAAAGTTACTGAAAAAATTTGCATATACGTAAATGTATAGAATCGAAAACGTATCGTATAAAACTTTTTAGTACCTATTGAAGAACATCATTTACTGCATTCTTACGCAGACGAATCGTAAATAAAAACACCAAGGTTGCTACTCTCAAAGACA
>JACJUY010000304.1:111155-129531 GCA_014220935.1 Platorchestia sp. MABIK
CAATCACAGTGGAAGACGGGTTGGTAAATAACAGGTTTAAACATATATCTATGGTTTCAACAATGGGAACCTGTAGTACCTGTAGAGTGGCCAAAAAACGTTCGAGAAGTAATTCATGAGATATCATTTCTATCGAATACTGAACAATATTATTCTACATTTCATCACAAAAATTCAATTTTACTCAACTCTGTTTACTTATGAAATTCATGAACATTCTATACCCAATAGGGATGGATGATATAGTGAAACACACTTGAGTTTTAACGTTATAGCTTCCTTTGAGAAATTCCATGTCGCACTAGTTCAAATTTATTCTGCTTTAACAAAGAAGATCTTGAGTACTAATTTCAGCAACAAAATTTTTTCTTTAGTGAGTACAAATTATCTCAACAGATCTTTAAAACACATCGAGAGCATGTGGTGATATCGTTATTAAATGAGTTTTTAAAACACTTTCATTTTCTGTGCGATAGAAGTGATCTTCAATAATTCGACCCATTTTGCTTCACATCTGCAGCATTAATAATCAGAACCCCAATGATGAGAGAGAGGCACACTTATGCTTCTCACCATTGATCACTTATATCAGAAGCAAGGAAAACTGAGCTGAGTTATATAGAAAGTTATAGCCACAAAAAACGTTCTCCTCAAAATTTTCTCCGAGTTCTGAGTAATTGCCAGTACAAATTTAAGTTGTATGAGAATTTGACGGATCGTAACAAGCATTTCATGAAAATTAACGCCCATTCAATCAATTTTAACTAAAATTAGTCGCTATTTAAAGGAATTTTTTCATGTTTCTTCATTGCCCTTTTCAAGTGAGGTTGATGAATTCCTATATAGTTGCGACAAATTAAACATCTGCTATCTTATAAAGAGAAATGAGGCCTTGGGCAGTCCCGTGTAAATCGTCTAGGAAACAATAGTAACGGTAATTCCGAACACGATTTCTTTACCGTTGTCAGATCGGACGTGATGCAGAAGTGACTTCTCTAAACAGTTCAAATAATTTTATTTTCCAAAGAAACCTTACCGTGATTGTGCAACGTGGCAGTGTCTTCCACATTGTGATGTCATGAACAATTAATGCCAGTGTCACCATGATATCCGTGCTTCAGATAACAGCAATACCAGCTGAACAAACCAGACCCTAAACACTTAGCATTAGAGTCTGACATTTTCTAAACACGAGACTGTTTTTGAGCCAAAGAGAAACAGTTAAAGTTTTCTCTATTTGGAAACAATTTTCCATACCTCACTCGATCCCATACATGAGTATGGCAACGAAACTGCACTTAACAGTTGCACTACAAAATAAAAATTAGATCCCTGGAAAACTTCTTGTTTTGTGAATAGTTTTCTCCTAGCATGAAACAAACAGAAAAAAGGCAAAGCTTATTGAATACTTGAAAATTTTTCATATTTTATTTTGCTTGGAAAACAGCACGTATTTGAATTTTGTGATATCCCGTAAAAGTTCTCAGCTTATCTCAACTCGAAATTAATTCGTAAGTTATTATTTAAATGGTACTCATGAACATGTTCATGAATATCATGTACATGTGACTGTTAAAGCTAAAACCTTTACACCAATGAAAACAATAATTGATGCATTTCTCTTCAGTAGCTGAGCTTCATATACACTTCTACATACAAATTACTCTAAAGCTGATGCTCTATGCGTGGTCTTAGCATAAATTCCTCGTAGTGTGTATCTATTTTCTTGAAAAATAAAATTTGTATGAACAATGTAGTTGATCAGTACAAATACTAATAAGTGTAAAAAGAAAACCACTACTTCATCAGTTACTACAGAGTACATGAGGGGATAACATGTGTTTAATAAATATCGTTTGAGGTTTACGAATTATGGAGTGAAATTCCGCCACTAAGCAAATAAATAAATATGCGTTTTCAGGTTCCGAGACCACACACTGCTTTGGTGAGGACAAAACCACCATTTTATTTGATAATGCTTCTAGTTGAGTTGATATCACGAGAGAAGTTTATAACTAATTCAGATAAAATCTACTTGGCTCTCCTGGTTTCTACCATAAATTTAACACGAATATTTATGCAGATGTCTTTCATTGCAATTGAAATAATTCATCGGTCGATCCACGTGAAGTATATGCTGTAACTCTCACCTAGCATTGTTCCTTCTGTAGTATTCACTACATAATGCATCTAGTTCTCATACTACTAGCTGAGCGTCTTTTTTCATCGAAGAGCGCAGCTGACAAAACACATGCTCAACACACGTGCTCTGTTTTTCCCCTTTGATTTCAGTAGTTGATTAATTGTAAAGACGAATATCTTGGGTGGTAACTGCTCTTCCTACGACAGTGTGTGTGTGTGTGATCAAGACCATCGTAAGAGACCACGTCATTTTTCACACGGTAGTTGAGAATTTTAGATCAAATCATTGTACTTTCTTAAAGGTTCCGTAGTTTCCACAATGTATAGTTCTTGGAAACAAGGATTTTTTCCATAAAAATTGTTCACCAATATATCTATTTAAGTTATTTTCAGCAATAATTACTTGTGCCCTCCCGCGCACAACGCTAGAGCTTCTGAATTAAGGTCCAAAATCGTAAATTTCCTCTCAAATTGTTCACTTGAATGATATTACAAAACGTACTCAAATGCTGTGCTTTTGAATTAAAAGAACCCAAACGAAGAAATGGAACGGTGGAAAACCCAATTTGAAATGTTTTCAAAACCTTCATTTGATAGTCTTCTAGATTGGAACTTCAAATTCGTTATTCACGTGCAACTTTAATGTTCAACCGACAGTTATGTAATTATCTTCTACGCCTGACAAATGGTCGACTCTGCAGTTATCCAGAATTATAAAATGATAAATTTATAATATACGTAGTGGATCTACTTATGGATGTTATTTGTTGTGTTTTAATAACTATTGCTCTAAATTTTCAGCATTAATGCATGTTCTAAATTTAACCTGATGTGGGGAAACGAACTTCATTGATAAATTGTATAGCGAAACATGCATAATAAATGGAACAGATATTGAATGCATGCCACACTGGGCTGGCATTGCTTCAGATAACATACCTGAGCATTTCTCCTCCACCTGCGAAACTTTGCTATATAGTGACCTAGTCTTACGAATCTTTTCAACAACATAAGCTGCGTCTGCCATGCAGTGCGTCTCACGTTCTAAGATACAGTAAGTAGCGCAAATACTCGACTCATCTGCTTTGCAGACGCGTGGACGGGTACACTAAGATACGGGATTTGAGATGCGTTTCCTATCTTCATTTGAAACAGTTTACGCAAATAAATTGTGACTCGAACTAAAAAAAAAACTGTAGTCTCTTTTTGACGGCACGAGTTCACCAATGTTACAGAAAGAATGCAGTCACATGGAGGAGAAAAGCCTATCTGTTCCTCCAGTAAAACAGTTATTCCATGGTATGAAAAGTATCGATGCATATGCATATACCAAAGGGGTAATAGTGGATAATAACGGACTCATATAAAAGGTGAGCAATCAAGTGGATATTTTACTTGGCATATTTTTAAGATTGGGCTATTGTTTCGTAAACCAACGATTTTCATGATGAAGTTCACCATCATTGTTCATTGTAGAAGTATTTATTATTGTATTCGAGTTCATGGCATGTTCAAATTCTCATGATGTGGTTCACACACATCAACTCACTTTAAATTAAGTCTAATTTTGAATAACTTTAAAGAATTTTATGAACTCAAATAATGTCGGGAAGTCGTAAAATGTTAAAGAATGTTTGATTTTACGCCCTTTTTATTGTTCTTCGATTGAATTTAATCAATTTGAAGACTAACATTAGAGGCATGATTTAGGTGGCTTTCGAAGATTAATGGCAGTTTAACATAATGTTAAGATCTCGATTTATCGGTCGTTGAACCGTTCAAATTCTAATAACCAAATTCTAAAGATAGAGCGAAGAAAATTTGATGTGTATTTCAAACGTTTAAACGAAACTGAAATCTTTTCAGTTCCATTTTTCATTGCAATTTAATGATGACTACCGTCAAACATTCATAGTCCATTGATTTTTCTCATTGTAGAACCGAAAAAGAAGGAAAAATCTTATTTTGAATGTCGCCGATGGGATTGCACATATTCGTGAGTAGCATAACACGGAGATGTTTCCTTGGCGGGGTATTTTCATCACCATTACATTGACTTCGCTGCTATTAAAGCAATTAGAAGCAAATTGAAAAAATAAAACAATGCTGCCTACACCGGACGGAAAATTAATCTCTGTCTATACGTTGCAGTACATGTTACCGTTCCTACATGGACACCAAATTATTGTTATATTTAGCTCCAAATTATTATTGTCCTATTTAGCTCCGAATCATTATTGTCGCATTTAGCTTCAAATTATTATTGTCGTATTAGCTTCAAATTATCATTGTTGCATTTAGCTCCATATTTAGCTCAAATGTCGTATTTAGCTCAAAATTATTATTGTCGTATTGGCTCCAAATTATTATTGTCGCATTTAGCTCAAAATTATTATTGTCGTACGAGCTCCATATTATTATTGTCGTTTTTAGCTCCAAATTTTATTGTCGTATTAGCTCAATATTAGCATTGTCGTGTTAGCTCAAAATTATTATTGTCGTATTAGCTAAAAATTAATATTGTCGTAATAACTCCAAATTATCATTGTCGTATTTAGCTCCAAATTATTACTGCCGTATTTACCGCACCCGCAGCATGGGAGCTGTCGGCTGCTGCTCACCATGACGCGCGCATGCGCGTCAGGAGTGAGCATGTTGACAGAAAACGTCGCATTTACATGCATTTGTGTTTGTAACGCGTTATACGTGGGAGTAAGCAAGCAAAGATGTACGCATACTGCATGCATATGCTACATGTGAGTTCAACAATCCGCATACAAATAATGCCCGTATAAAATATGGCTTGCACTCGTATTAATGAGGGCAAACAAAACAACTGATACGAGTACATGCACAGTTTAAAAAGAATGCCATGTATATGCGAATAAAACAGCAGGTCCATGTGCATTATTAAAGGCGCTGCTAAATTTACACGTGCACATATGTAAATAATGCATCGCGTGAATGTGAGCGTTAGGTGAATGATTTAAAAGGAATTCTTGCCTTTTCATGTCTCCCATTTCCTTGCTCATAATAAACCTGTATTAAATATGATCTGCAAAATAAGCAGTGCTTTTCACATGGCAGTTGATGGTTATCAGTGCAGTGTATCTGGATACTCGTGAGTGCAGTGTGCTCTGGGAATGATATTTTCGTTTCGATAATTCCACTCCGCTCTTGAATTAACTTTCGTTGGTGCCTCGTTGTAAGAAATGCATGTACAGTGTACAATTGACTGGCAGTGTACATTGTACACTGCCAGTTTTTTGCCGTATCAGCAGGATTTGAAAAGATTCATTATTCTCAGGATTTAATTCCAGAAGATTACCAAAAAATCGTTAAAAATACTCCTCTAAACGATGCTTCCAAATAAAGTAACAAGAAACTCGAAGAAAAATGAAATTGTCATCAGTGGGTGCTCATATGCTGGTATGTGTTTAGTTAAATGATTCAAACTCATTCAACGAAAAAATTCAAATACGTTCGCTCATTTTTCTTCATTCGTTTTCAAATGCCATCGAGATTACCGTTATCATATTTATTTTTCCATTCATACAAAAAATCTTCTCCAATGCAAGTTCGTTCCATGCTCTACCTCCTATATCTGTTGCACAAACAATTAAAATAACAGTTTTTTCTAAGCGCACATTTGGTCGTAAACGAACGTAAAAGTTTTCCTCGGATGGTAGGGACAAAAACGGGTTCCTTTATCGCACCTCCGTGACCCTGTTCAGTCGTCCCTGAAGTCTTGTGTGTTCACTTAAGGTGACCATTTCCCTGTGGAAACGGCCGTTTTCCTAGTATTTATAGTATTTATATCTGAACCGAAATTGCGTTGCTACGCTCTGGATCCCTAGGTGGGAATGGCCTCGCGTGTGCATCGGAGATTGTCCTCTCTCCACTAGCCTAAACCATGGCCAATATTTACATTTCCATAACTCCGGGAAGCCATGTGGCAATTGCAACGACTATACAGAGCGAATGTGCATTTTGCCTCGCAGTAGCAGACACGAAACATTGCCGTGTACTGTAGGTGTGGTGTCTCGAATGTATTTTGTTTCACAATATGAGTATGACAATGTTCGTTTTGAATTGATGCATCGTTGCTTTCGAAACGCTCGATCGAAAAGATAGGAAAAGGGAAATCATAAAGTTCAGGAGTTGTTTTTCAGTCCATGCACCCAGAGGAAATTAAGGGACACTGTAGTTTTAGACACACTGTCGGTTCAGACTCTTACTTTTACCCCTCGTACACCATGAATAAGTTAGTTTAAGTAGGTTGAGCGCAAATTTACAGCCTAGTTTAGATTGGATGGGAGCGAGAAGGAAGCGGATAACATTAGCTTAACGTTGAGTTTCAAGACCACGAAATCGGTCTATCAAATCGAGTCAAAAGAGGTGAATACAACAAATTCAACAAATCTTGAACCTTAGCTTCACGACTAAGTTTTCTGCGCATTTGCTTTAGCAAAGCTCTTTATTGTAAGCGGTAAACGCATTGCAATATTCAACATTTCCTGCGTAGGAAGCATGGAAGCCGTTAGCAGAATCCCGAAACAATATCTGCGCATTTTAGATAGAGAAAAATTTTCATTTTCTGTTCGGCGAGCAGGAAAGAAAGGATGTCCTGCATTCTCCAGCACTTTTTTCTCTATATCGAGTTCGGCCGGGCATTGCA
Source organism: Platorchestia sp. MABIK (assembly GCA_014220935.1). Lineage (NCBI taxonomy): Eukaryota > Metazoa > Arthropoda > Malacostraca > Amphipoda > Talitridae > Platorchestia > Platorchestia sp. MABIK. Next base: position 117,976 of record JACJUY010000304.1, read on the forward strand.
GGAGAAGATTCATATATACTAGCAGTAGCTTCTTGCCTCCATAACCGCTTCCAAGTGCGCACGCTTAATTAAAATCGTTTATCTCAGCCATATCGTATATTCGAAAGCTTGGGACACCGTTTATAGTTTTAACATGAAGCTTACGCAGAATGGGAGATTGTCTCTTTTTCTTATTTTAAACCAACCCCACTAGGAGTCTCGTTCCCTAAAATGTAGTATAGCCCCTTACGGTGCACTCGCTGCACAAGGCCTCTCTAAATCCCGGGTGTGGGCATTAGGCCGGGTTTGCCTAACAAATATTAAGGACAATCCTGAAAGTTCAACGTTCTTGCATGCACCGAATAAATGCACGTTCATGTCTCAATTTGATGTTCAGAGATTGCATCTTTAGTTTTGATTGAATTGCATTCCTGATTTGGCACAGGATTTCTTGAATATTAAAACTTAAATAACGCCGCAAAAATAGGTAAAAACTTTGCCTGTGCTGCTTGCGGTACGGCGTGGCGATTGCACTCAAGATGTACCTTATGCACGTTGTTTCTCGTTGCTTTTATTAGCACGAAAGCTTGCTTTTATTTATTCCTTTACACTGAGAGCGTCCGTAATTGCGACCAAGTTTCTGTTGTAGTTTTTGTTATGTCCGAGCGGGTCGTTCTGAGAATCTTTACCATCCCCTTCTAAAGCGAAACTCAGCCTAAAGTTCCTCCCCAATTTTCGAACATATAAGAGATCCTAGAGATAATCTAAAGGATGAACAGTTTGTATTTCCACTTGGATAAATACATACCAAATCCATAGCGGAAAGGGACTTGTGAATCTGAACACATCCGAGTCATTTACTTCGAAAAGGATTTTCTCTAATCGTGCATTGTAATAGGCAGCTGCACTTGCTGGATTTTCCTCAGAGATTCAAATCTCTAATGCCAGCACGATCAGGTGCAAAAGCGTAGAAAAGTTTGTATGTGAATGGAAATATGTTTTCAAACTACGTTTAAACGTTTTAGGAAAAATTCATTTCGTACATTATTTGTGCTTAAAATTCTATGCACCGTTCTTCGAATTAGAATGTCAACGTCACTCTTGGTTGATTCTATTGAAATTAACTCGGTGATCATAACAATTAGTTATGAAAAATTTGATTGACACGGAATTAAGTATAACTTTTTCCATCAGGCTAAACCAAACAGCATCTATGGAAAAAATAGATGTTTGTGAACAATTGAAGGCACAGAATAAAAAATTTCAGAATAAATATTATTGAGTTATAGGATAACGTAGAAACTTAAGGATTTGTTGGCACACATATGCTCGTTATTAAAGAAATGATTGAGCACAAAACCATGTAGAGCATTTAAAATGCCTTCACAAATCACACACTGACGCCACAATAATGATTGCAACAAGGGTCATCGAGTAAGTTTCATGCAGCCTTTATAGACTAACTTTCCATGCGTTGAAAGCCACCATATTGCTCTGTACATTAAAATGCTTGTTATTGTTCTCTCTATGCTGCTCCGGGCCATCGTAGCTCCTCCTTAAAGGATCATTATCGAAGAGCTCGATGGGACAAGCGAGCTCAAGCCCGCTCTTAATATCCGATCTCGGAGGGAAAAGTCTCATCACAGGCAGGAATTTCTGTTGCCGGTGAATTTGCAAAACACGCCTTCATGAGCAAATATCACGATTATAAAAGCTCCATCGTGATAGTTGAATTTGCCGGCGAGCACCCGAATGGTTCGGTCGAGACTACAATGGTCTTAGCGATACAGGCCTGGAGACTCGATGGCACATATCCGCCACACATTACGATGGTTGTTTCATTAAATCGAGCACGGCTTATGTGTCCCTGTCGCCCCATGCAGACGGCCGTTATCCCGCGTTTGTCTGCTAATGTGGAGGCACCAACGCGAAGGCAGGTTTGCTTTCGTTGGCTTGCTTCGGCAAATGGTAGACTTGCCTCTCTTCGGGGACTCCAAATGCTATTGATTAGGAGCAAACTACAAGTTTTCCTGTGTGACCTCAAACTTATAACCTAAGTGTTAGGTTCTTTTCATTGATGTTTTGTACTTTAAAGTGTGAGAACTCGTGGTTTTTATTGCAGTCAAAACATGCGGGAATGTTGTTATGCTACAGTTATCATTTTTGACGGCTTAGCTTTGCTAATTGTATTTATTCAAGTGCCAAGGAACTTTCGAATTAATTATCGCACACAAAAATAAACTTTTCGTGTCAACGTTAGAAAACTCCTCACACCAATGTTTTTTCGATGGTTGTGATTTTTATGCTTTTAACACACTTCATCTAAACTTATATACTTTTGCCGATCATGTTCCTTGTTAGCAGTTCAAACTTTGTTCTTTATGAAATCTAATTTGTATCGTTTTTCATTCATATTAGATATATTACACGGTGATTTAATGAGTTAGTTTTAATTCTCACGCCTATATCAAGAAGAAAGCCATACATGAAATAAGTTTTTGTAGACTTATCGCATCTGTTCTTGAAAAATGCCTCGCACTTTCCAAACTCATACTTTACGCGCTTGCCCTCAATTGAACAGTTTTAAAACGCAGTTCCTCATATTTTTTAATATTCTTCATTCTCAGCAGTACTAAGTGTAAATTTTTACTTGATGCTCAAGAAAAATTGGGATACGTCAGACCAAAACTGCGTTGCTGGGCCCTTTATTATTGTGTTCACTGAGTGTTAGGTTTTTGCTGAATTTTTCGGTTTTTACCTTAAAAAGTTTATCTTTTCATATGAATCTTAGTGCTTCATCATCCCGAATTTCCCGTGTTGCAGTTAAAACCTCCGCACGACCTCCGAATTTTAGAATCACTTGCAATAATTTTGTGTCGCTAACTGGGAATAACATTCACAACGAAAACAACGATTACCACCATTCTCTTCTTACTTATCGAGGAAAAAATGCATTTATCAAGAAACCCTAACGTACGAAAAATAATGACAACTGCTGAATATTTCCCTTCTCTCACCAGCAACCAAAATTCGACCATTTGCGTCTGAATAACTGTGATTTCTTTCGTCAGCTTCCGTTGTTCGGTTTTTCTTAGTTGTGTGCTCTGAAACTCGATCACAGTTTCGTGCTAGTTAGCAGACAAGCCTTTCAATTTCGCCACACCGTTTACCTTTACCATGATTTCCTGTCATTACGCTGCACATGTGTCTTTAAATAATTATCGGTAAAATTGATTATATCTTTGCAGCGGAGCAACCTAGTTAAGAAAAAGGCTGCAAGAAAGCAGATTTCATAAATGCCTTGCAATTAAAATAGGCTTTTCGAACATCTGCTCTTCATCAGCTAGAAATTATAAATTTAAAAAAATACAATTCTCCAAATAACATACGAAATTATATATTTTATAAATTTAACAAAATATGAGTATAAATGAGAATAGGGAATCTCAGCACTTGTTAGTTAGAAAAAGTTGTCTGTGTCATCAATAGGAGGTTTAGTTTAAAAAACATAATAAGACTACGATTCGGAGGTCGTATAGATTTGAAGTAGAGGACAATATTTTAAAGCTGCGGGGTATCACAGGAACATCACAGTCAATTTATGGCTTATAGTTAACTGTGATACGAACTCGTGGGATAACTCGTAAGTTTGAAATTTATCATCCTCCTCGTATCAATGCGACCTCCAAACTTTAGAGCCTTTCTGTGTTTTATTTACTGGACCTCTTTTTTATTACACGCAGAGCGCTTTCCAACTAATAATTATAGTGCGGTTTTACCATTGCCTTTGTTTTCACGTTGTAGTAAACTTTTAACATGTATCGATCCGTGTGTTACCTCGATAAAATAATTTGTATCTTTTCCATTTTAGGCTGAAATCGCACTTCGCGCTTAATGGTTTTAGAAATTTAAATTGAATGAGACATCATTTATTATTTTACAAAAAGGAAATCAAGTTGGGATCAAATTATTTTCCAATTTGCAAGAGGTGAAAGAGAATTTCAGAAGAAGTAAAACAACAAATAAAACTTACTAATGGGAAATATGTATTTTCAGGGGAAATTGATCGGGGTAACTCTTTAATTAATTACTTAATTAAATTAATTACTATAATTAGTCGGGGTAACTTTTTGATTCTGCTACAATCATTGAAGCTTTATTTTCCTTAATTCTCTGTCTCATTTTTCATTCGTTCTTAGTTTTGAATTATCAGTCAACTGTCAAATGGTGGGATTCAATTCTCACGAAGTGATTTTTGATCTAGAAGAAAATAATAGATCCGATCATTGTTCTCCCTACTTACCAAATTGTTTTCGAAAGAACGACGTTGTTTCTTTGCGTGTATTAAGAAATAAAAAAATTTCTTTCGTACAACGTATCAAATAACACACGATTTCTTTCCTTGGACAATTTTGGCTAAACTGCCGCAGTGCAAGATGCCAATAGTAGATATCTAACAAAGTTTCGTTGTTTTGTACATATTCATTCTCATTAGGTTGATTTCTTTATTAAATCATCCACAACTTCATTTCTTATCCCCTCAGACATCAAATCACACGGCAACAATTTACTTGCTTACTTTTCTCAATAATCTTCATCTACCTAAAATTTATTTAATTTTTTTAAACAGTCTTGCAACGATTATGGAACTTTTATTTATTTTATTTATGAACGATTTTTAAATTGAGGATTTTAAAATGCTTCTTTCAATTGATTTTTCTTTCAATTTGAAATTATTCAATATCCTTTATTCTGATATATTAAGGACATCCGCGCCACCTTGTGTAGTTCAGTTCATGTTAGTTCCATACACTGGAGGTAAAACAAATCTGAATGAATTAATCTTGTCATAGATCGAAAAAAATTTAATTCAATCATATACAGAAAAACTGAACAACTGCTGCGACGTATCGATTTTCGAGTAAGCTTGAAAAAAACAACGTAAATTAAAGTCAAAGCAAGCGTAACTCTAGGTTGAAACATTCAGAGGAAAGCTAAAGTCGCGTGCGCTTGCTTCTTTGCTGAACCAACAGCACAGCGGGCTGAAGCTCGCGCTCCAGCCGTCGTTTCTAAAGCTCGGGTTTCGCTGAATTTCTCCGCCGCGGCGGCCGCCGGAGCCTCAGTTCCTCTTGTGCGGAAAGCGGGCGCAGCTCCAAGAGCCCCTGCAGCTACCGCTCTTGGCTCCAGTTTGAGTGACATTGACGTGGTCCAGGAAATGTTATATCAGCTGGCGAGTCTCTGTTGAGTGTGTCGAGAGCGAAGTGCCACCTGTTGATCTCTGGGTCTCGTCAAGGTCGATCATACATTCGTCGAATTTCGAGGAGACTCGAGCAGTGGCTTTGCTTTCTTTGAAGCTTGGTAAATTTGAGCGGGAATGAAAATCAGCTCCAGGCAGTGGAATGTGAACACGTCAAGCGTTATCTTATTTGCCTGTACTGATAGGGGATGCCCATGTCTGCAATGTGACAGAACCTTGAATGAAGAGATGATAAAGTTTTCAGGTCATGTTTGAAGCTCAGAGTGCGAATACCTAGAAATTTTTTTAATGTTTTCCTCTCAGTAAATTGGACTACTGTGAGTAACGAAAATAAATAAAAGGCATTTTTTTTGAGAAACAATGTATCTTTAAATGGCGAGTAAATAATTAAATTTAAATTTGTAAATAATGAGTAATGACGATTCGACGTTCTTTACTCTGGTGTTTCTTTTGTTATTGAAGGAATGTTAAGATTCACTGATTTTTCATTACTATAAATTACCCCTTCTTATTCTATTTTGTTACATATCAATGCACGGGACTTGAGATTGTAAATTCTGAAACGTGAAAATTTTTGCCCTTTTTGACATAAACGCTCGTGTTTATTTAAATAGCGGAAAATTAGATGCGTTATTGAAGTTCATGCAAATTCTCGACCATTAGATTGCACGTTCTGGCCCGCCCATAGTACATCTCTAACCCTTTGACTTGAACTGTAGAGACGAAAGAACAAGAGTAACTACCGCAGCGGCGGATCACAAAGGCGTTACTCAAGAAATGGTGAAATCATGACTTCTCGGAGAAAGGGCGCTCCGAAGTCAGCAACCTTCTCTTACGACAGAGGCATCTCATCTGGGAAATCTATGCAAATGGGCAATATTTCATACTTATTCCCTGCAATTGTAATGTCGCTCCGTAAGCTACAGTATTGAAGGTTTGTGCTCCGAATATTGAGTTAAAGAAAGGAGCGGCAGAATGCGGCGTGAGTCCGGAGAACAAGGAGTGTTATTTCGAATTTTGAACAGAAAGCAGCACGTGAGATACTTACTCGTTTACAGTTCTAGTTGTAACATTATCTCTCAATTATACCTGCAGAAAAGAATTTTTTTTAACCTAATACAGAGTTTAAAATATTTGAAATCATGACAATCTAGGTAGTGTGAGAAAGTGTCCTGCTATTTCAACCTCCGTTTTTTCTTCTATTTAGCACTCTTGGACTAATACGCAATATTTCAAGTTTATAGGCAGACGTTTTTGCAAAAGAATGGAACGAGAAAACCGCTCTCTGTTCTCATTTCTGCGTTCCCAATGGTGGTCTCTAAGAGAAGAACTACGGCTCCCAAAGCTTCATTTTTTGGTGTTAATGGGATCGATGGAAGCGTCCCCTCTCTTCTTCATGCCACCTCAGGGACTGATCATTTGGAAGCTCCAATACTGAAGGTTTTTGCTGTCCAATAAATTGCTAATGTTATCATGGGAGGACGTACGTTGGAGTATTTTTTTGTCAGATGATAGAGTATTTTGCCATGAAAGTTCTTTAACTATGCTAAACATTACGGAGTGGATATTGCGTGCACTGACTACTGACTTGGTATTCTACGTTTATTTTTTTCTTGACTAATTTTGAAAAGGGAAATTTCAGCGCAAATAATTTGGAATCTCTGATTTAAGACATTTTAAATTTAGCATTCACCGTCAATAAATTATATTATTGCAGAGAAAAGATTAAGAATATGAACATATTATAGAAATGCGTTAGCAAATATGTCTTTTTCAATGCATTAAATGTTTTAGCTTGAATGAATAACTCTCCCAAGTACCGTATAAAGAAATACAAAATTTTTTTAATTGGTTTTGTGAAGTTCCTCATTTAGACTTATAATCACAGCGGCTAAATTTATTAAAGTGAGTAATGGTGAAGTGCGCTAATCAAGATGAGTTTTACTACTTTATAATTTAGTTATTTTTTTTCTCCGAATCGCATTCTTCAGCAGTACCTTTTAGCTAAAACTTTACAGAAGAAAGAATAACCTGTAACTCGAATAACACGGGGAACTATTTCTCTGCAAAGTGTGTTTTAAAAATTTCATTCATCATAGTCATTTTTGGTTTCTTTCATCGCAAATTTGAACAGCTTCTATGCCCGTTTTTCAATTATCAGTAAAATCTCGGCGTGCCGAAAAAAGCGAGCAAGAAGATTCCTCGGACATCTTTAACGACGACATTTGAGGCAATGGTTCAAAATATCTGAAATAAGTGCTGAGGCTTCGAAAGGTCTAAGCGTTCTCAGAGGCAAGTCATGTTCTGACACCTTTTATAAAGGTCGGGCGCGATGTCCCCTCGATGCTGATCATTATAAGAGGGAGTCGTGTGCGGTAGTAAGCAAGATTTAGCCCGCACTCCAGATCTCGGGTAATTTCTGAAGTTCTAATGGGATTCTGCAGTTTGGGAAAATGGTCCCCGATGTGCTCTCCTGATACGATAACATTCTTTCTCCGACATTCATACGTTGAAGTTTTCGGTTGCAATATCCCTGTTAAAGTGGAAAAAAGAGTGAAACTGGCATTTCATTCTTTGAAATTTCTCGGCAATCCTAGCAGCGCATCAAGATCATCGAGAGTGTTGGGAATCTTGTTGTGCCAACGCAGGGCTTCTGCTTTTTCAAATATCAGGCTACTTATCAGAACATTAAATCAAGTTTTTAATTCTTGGAGGTACAGTGAGCAATTGATTAATAATTAGTACTTGGTAAATTATGAATAATAATGTATGATAAGGACATATGTTGATGGCCGCTCATACCATCACATTTTGTTGAAATTGCTTCCCATTAAGTCAAGAGAAAAGGCCGAGAAACATATTACGACACATTCCATTTCCCGTATCGTATCTAAACACCGTAATCGAGAATAGAACACGGATCTATAGAAGCTGGCAGCACTTCCTACGGATCGTCAAGTCTAATAAAGCTCAACATTGTCTTGATCTTAGTCATCGAAAAGAAGCGCTTCTTTCCGCCATCTCCTACCAATATTACACAATATATATTCCACACCTAGGCCATGCTCATCTAATAATTTTAACTTTCAATACTTATATATATTTCCCAAGAGCTTCGATACACCCAAAGTTGGGACGTAACTGTGAATGTAAGGTTTTCGAAATGGGTTTTCTGTAGAAGGCTTCGGTGCATTGGGGAGAATAATATTTGGTACTCTGAGAGGGTATTATACAGGTAAGATATTGATATTACGGCAATAGCAGCGAAAGCCTCTGAACTTTCGGCACCGCTCAATGTCTCGAATACGACCTTTGCCTGAAACACTTAATAGATAGAGAGGAAAGACGATGATGTTCGGGAGAGATAGGGTAAAGGGAGCGCGCTGCACCAACGCAACGATAAGGGAACGAGGGAACAGGGAAAAATGGGAATTCTGAGAGTAGAATACAGAAATTGAATGTGCGAGCGAATGAGAAATGAAAAAAAGATTCATGTAGAAATCATTGAAGGAAATTTAGTTCAAAATAGGAAACGAGCAAAAGGTAGCAGCGCGTTAGCTTGAAGAATTGAAAAAATCAAAATAAATTTTATGATTTTTCTCTGAAATGTTATAGAGATTCGTGTTATCATTGGAGATCATTAAATATAGCTGTGAGCAGCATCAGAATATTTTAACCGTAAATATTATTGGATGAATTAAATGTTCTTGAAACATTTTAGGCAGGTTAAAAACTTCTTAATGGAGTACGTCATTCATCACTATTAGGTGATCAGACTGTTTAATGAAAAACAATAAGAAATTATAGTACCAATTCAAAGTTCAGTTCAGAATTTCACATAATTGTATCACATGAATTATCACGAAGCTCATTTACGCCACCTGCGTGTGTTGTCTTTCCTTTATTCAAAATTTTGCGACGTAGAAAAATATTTAGAAATAATTTTCATTCATCATTTTAAGACATCGGATAAAATCGAAATATAATAATCACTAACAACATTTAATTTGGCAATTCATTCATCAAATATTTTTCCTATCGAGCACAACGATTGTCAAAAAGTGCATGACAAAGCAACCTTTTCACGAAGACAAAACGCAAATCTTGTTGGCGGCACATCCCGATGGTCTCATTAGACGCGTCTGGAGTGCGAATAATTTTTCAGGAGTTTATCGAGTCATCAAAAAAGGTCGTTTCATTTCATGGGCAACAAAAGTAATTTGGCCTGAACCTTTGTGAAAATTTTCCGAACTCTATGTCTTCCTTTAATGGGCCCAGTTATCGTTTGGTAGGACATCGCGCCGCTCCAGCATATACTCTTGCTTGTGGGCATAGAAAAGCACCAGAGAGAGCAAATCTAATTTGGGAAGGCTGGGAGGTGCGCCAATGCCACACTCAGAAAACGTGCTGGTTCATTTCCCAAAACACTCGACCATTTGCCGAGCATAGCTTCCTGCTGCCATATTGTGGTAAAACTATGTTTCAAGCTTCTTAAATTAATTTCTCGTAATTTCCATTTTTCTTCATATTTTCCAGAAACCGTATGTTGGGTAAAATTTTCCAGCTTTTCAAAGCTCACGATGGTATTATTATTACTATTATTATTATTTATTATTTAAGAAAACCACAGTAACAAATCCGGATCATGAACTCCAGCACCTTCAATTCGCCTTCCACTCATTTACAACCCCGCGTAAAAACAAACGTAGCGCAAAAATATCATTCCAAAAGTTATGATATTCCCAAATACCGAAATCACGCCTCAGAAGTGGAACAGACTTGCATTTATTTGTGTCGTGCGGAGGTTCATAACGCTATTTTCCTCAACAACCCACTCACACAGAGAATACGGAAATGAACAAAAGCCTTTGATACTAATAGGGCATCTAATGCCTTACTCAGTGAACAGTGGATGCGCGCATAAGGGAGCAAATGGTTTGGGAAGATATAAAGGCTTAGGGGAAACTGCAGCGTATTACAATGATCATATCAGACAGAAGTGTTGCAACTACGGGCATCATCTGCATTAAGGACCAGCGATAGCAGAGGTTGTTAGCGTTATTGATGGTAAATTGGCCGGGAGATTGGAGCCATTCGGCCCTCTCTTTATATAGTCTGATTCACTAGGTAAGGTTAGCCCATATGCTGGATATTGTGAGCTCAGGGCACATGCAAGGGATGCTGAACTCACGGATAGCGCTTGCCGTCCACAATCTGCCGAGGAGATGGAACTTTGGAATCTGGTGATATTACCATCTCCAACTTGTGAAGCGAATAGATTGATTCTCACGCTGCCTTTATTTTCCTTCATTATTACTGCAACGTGCATCTTTGTTGTTGATGTACTTGATGTCGTAAGCGTGTTAAGAAGGAGTTTATTTCATGATCTCATGAAAGAAAAATATAAAACGTGTTAATTGACGACTGTGGAAAAGTAGGGAAATATGAACTGAGCAGCAGACTGGGGTTTCAAAACAAACCCTCAGGACTGTGCGAAGTGTTGACCGAGAGAATAGGCCGCAAAGCAAATTAAGTAACTATTAGTGCATTGAGTAAGCTTTGGGCTAAAATGGTCAGTCCCTCGTCTAGTGAAGCAGGCCATAACTATCAAGGGGCCGTAGAAGCACGACAGACCGGCATTAGAGCGCGCCATTCTCAAGTAAAGCAGCTCTTGCAAAGGTTAGCACGCAACCAACAAGCGACGCTATACTAGGTTAGACACTCCACTACCTCGGAATGGACCCGTTTCCTACTGAACCTTGTCAAATGCAACTTATTGGAACTGCGCTCGCAGATCATAATTGTCTGCACGGTGAAAGGCTCCATCCGTTTGCTGATTATTGTTGCTTTTATTGGCAAGAGAACTGTATTTGCCATCCAAGTTTATCCTTGGTCTATGTTTTACGATACGAGTGCAATAGGAAACGGGTTTCCATAATAGTTTTCCTATCGAAGCTCGGGATGGGGTGTGTATTAAAAGGTGTATTGGATGGCGCAATTGTCCAGTTAATGGCATGAAAAAATTGCGCCAAGAGCCATGAAAGCGTTGGTCTCCGAGTGCTGCTGATGTGACAGGCCTGCGTGTAGGAGAGAGTTAGTCTAGCCCCTGGGAAGTGCAATAAGAGCTCAGTAATAGCAGCGTGTAGTGTCGAGTTAGCAATGTTAGTTACTCTTGAGCTACAAATCCTTATGCCGAGTTTACGACGTTTCCAGCAGTTGATCTGCAAATCATAATTGCTGATCATGTGCCCTTATTTTGAAAATATTTATTTTCCTAATTACAATTACTGCTCTAAAAATGATATCATATTACAAGGGAA
>JACJUY010000304.1:139591-153713 GCA_014220935.1 Platorchestia sp. MABIK
ATCCGAAAGTTTAAGTATTTGTAAATTTTTAAATGAATCATTTGTGTGAGAGTTATATTCTAGGTTCTTTACCGCTCTGATAGATATTTTTTTAACTATTTCGCAAATATTATTCTCAGATACCTATGGTAGAAAAAATATTAAGGTTTCAAAAAATGGCATCATGGATGATTCATCTCACCCTGATGGCCTGTTTGATCAGTTAGTTTGTATCAAATATTGGTTTTGAAGTTTTCATTCCGCAAACAAATCTTCTTACAAATGTGCAGCGTACTCAGCTTATCTTAGGTACCTTTATTTTCACGGAGTAATTCCGACCGTGGTTTATCGCTCAAATTTGGTAAATAATAGGATCTGAAGAATAGGATACCTAAATAGTGCAATTACGTTTCGAAGATCGTTCAGACGTTGTTTAGATATTAATGCGCTCTTACTTAGGTAGGTTTAACAGAATAAAATCATTTTCTCGTCCAATCAACTCCAATTCAGCCAACTTGTCCTTTTGTATGATCTTGTCCTACGCATTAAGTGACCGAATATTTCTCTGTATTAATGGGTGTTTATTATACAGTAGTAAAAAATTATTGAGTATGTAATCTAGGGAATCTAAAGAAGGCAAAAGAAGTTCAGTTATTTCTGATGATCACCCTATAGATACACTTATATTCGATGAACAATTGCTAATTTCTGGTAAAGGACGAGTCCATACTTCGACATTCACTATTTTACTTTCAAATATTTATCCTTGTGAATCTCAGAAACAAAATTCGACGTTCAAAAAACGCAAGTACTAAAGCAATAAATTTTCATTATTTCGAGACCTGAAAAAGAATAATCTGACCTCTGCCGGAGCTCTCACTCGCGGTAGGTTAAAAAATGATCACGGAATTGTACTGCGAGCCAATGCTCCCATTCGTTAAAGAGGGGCGCTACAGCTACGAGGTCCTTTGAGTTGCGAGCGTCACGATGGCCAATAATCGAGAGCCTCGTACCCTTACTTTCGAACTGGCCAACACAAAGAACACTTTTTCCCTTCAAAGCAACATTCGTCACGTACGTCTGTCGAAGGAGCGAAATCTTTCCTTAACTTCGAGACTGCGTTCCCGTCACTGGAAAGATGCTGTGAATTTGTTTCAAGCTAGAATTTATTTTATTTACGCAGTTTATCTTCCCTGATATTCATAATGTAATGCACGACACCAGCTCTGCCGCAGGGAGGGGGAAGTAGAAGTTCTCGTCTGCGCAGTTGAACAAGCACACATTCTGAAATGCTGCTACAACTAACATGCCTAATGATGGTGTGATTAGATCTACACTATTCCTGCCATTAACTTGAGCTGAATCGTACGTATACAGTGATAACGAGAATTCTATTTATTCACCGCAAAATTGCAAAAATTCTAAACTTTAACATTTGGCAATAAAACCATCGATAAAACAAGAAGTAAAAAGATGTTTCACTTATGCATTGCATTTGAACACCTTTTCCAAAGTCAAAGATAATGGCTATCAGCATTTTTAAAATGCCGTTTATGGTTTTCTTAGTTTTAATCGCATAGGCGTGTGATGATTGTGATCTCAATGGGATGCATAGAAACTTCAATCGTGATCCCAATTTGAAATATACAAAATTTCAATCGTGATCCCTATATGAAATACAAAAATTTAAATTGTGACCCCAATTTGGAATATAAAAATTTCAACCCTCCCAATCACTTGACAAATCAGACACCCCAACTGGCTTGAATTTTTCAAAATCTATCCTTCCCTAAAAAAGAAGCCAAGTTTCTCACGTCCAGAGTTCTACCACAGCGGCGACCTGCACCAACATGAGCGTCACTGCCATGCGTGTGAGTCAAGTTTCAAGGTCACGATTTTCCGGTTTGCTTGTGAGTGTCACCCAAGACTTCGTTGCCAGGTCAGTTTTACCCGCCAAAGAGACAGTGACTGATTGATGTTTGATCAAGCAGTTTCTCGTGTTTGTGTGCGTGTGTAAACCGACAACAGAGAGTTATGTTAGCAAACTTTTTGCTCAGAGTAACTTTTGAAATTGGAGCAATATAAATTTTGAACATTTATGGAGTACAAAAAAGTATTTCACATATTATTTGAACAAAATTATCATGTTTTTAAACTACGCAATTTCTGCGTGTAATTAAACGGTTATAATTAGGTCAGAAAATAATAAAAAGGTCAAATAATAAATTAGGTTAATATCAAACTTAAATTTATTTTAAAGAAAATTTTACCATTGAGCGTTCATTATACTCATTACAATGTTCTAAATTTTGAAAATTCATAGAAAATGTAAAATTAATGAATTCTGAAAGTTCATTGCCTTAAAAATTTATAAACGATTCATTTCAAAGAAGAATTTTCACTTGAACTGGTGATGGAGCTGGAGTTCAAAACACTTATAATTAATTTTCTTGAAATTTACTTCGAATTTACGTTTTTGATTAGGTTGCAATAATTCAAGCGACCCACTGACTAATTCAGATGCACTAATCAAAAGGAAATTGCAAGTCAAAGGGGTTCCAGCGATTGATAGCGATGCATGCCGACTGTTGGGACACAATCTATCAATTTAGCTCAACTATTAACGTGACTTCAAATTCGTTTGCTCTGTTTTGAAGCATTTAATCGAGTATTTTACTACGCTTCATTTGATCTATTAATCAAACATTTAGAAAAATATTCTTACAATGACTTGTACTAATCAGAAACCAACTTCTCCAGGAGAGCCAGACTTGCAATGACAGAAGTGTCGCGGGAGATGCGCCCTACCTGAGAAGTTGAAGACACCTACTTGTTTAACAGAGCTCTTTTACAGATTCTTATTACGGAATAAAGTTATCGCCTATTCCGAGAACGAGCCATCAATGTTAGACTCGAGTCAACTCCGTTTATGGGTCCTTGTTTACGATCTTGCATACAAACAGCGTGAGAGAAGATGCTGCCGCGACGCGTGTTTGCTCGCTGAGTTGTCTTCAGCTGTTTATCACTGGCGGTTGAGTAAGGGCATCAACTACAACGGAGGAGAAACCGCAGAGGCAACAACTCGTTCACTCACGAGCAATCTTCACGTGGGCAAACACTCGTCCCCGACAACGGTCTATTTACAGCAACCTTTATTTCCCAGTAAAATTGAGATGAACTGCTTGTGGATGGCTCGTAAAGCTGCCATAAAACTGTCACCGGAGCAGCGTTCTGATCCACTCTCCCGGTTCCTCAGCATGCCACACCTAACGACTTTCTAAACGCTACCCAAAGCCACTGCAACTCAGGCATTTGCATCTCACTGACAACCTTCCGCAATCTGGAGCGACGCGCCGCAATGTTTGCGTAAGACACACATCTCAACTCTTGGGTGGAGTCGAAATTTTTCTATCGGTGCAACAGTCTTCCAGAGATTGGTGTAAAACACACTAACTGCAGCATATATTTCCATGAAAAAATCTTACATTGATAACGAAGTAATTCCTCCACCGGCTAAAACTATATTCGAGCAACAAAAAAATTGCGAGAATGTTTGCTTTGCGTCCATGAATTTCAATAATGAAGCTTCTATTTCCCGGCCAATGTTCAAAATAGAGATCATTACGGTTTATTGCGTAAGCAAGCGTCGCTGAAGTCCTGTAGCAGAAATCATCTATCGTCTCCGACACCAAGTCACAAAACTTCTCTTTGAATGTTGCCGACAGTATAACACCCTCGTAAACCATTAAAATGTCGTAAAGTGGCCTAGGACCGCAACAAGGTCGGCTTGTGTCGCTCTCTTTCAAGCTTCTGGGGCTTCTTGATTTTTGTTTTATGGCGAGAACAGGGCTAAGCTAAAAACCAGGATGAAAATAAACAAATATTTTTAAAAGATTTAGAAAGACAATCATGAAACACCAAAAGCTGGGTCGGGGTGCTTATGGTTTTCAAATTAAGGTGTGATGAACTTATGAATTCCCGCTTGTTTGCTTGCAAAGGGTCTCTTCCAACTAAAATTCCGTGACAACAGTTGAAAAGAAATACCTTGATAATTTTTCAGTTTCTTTGCTGGGGGAATAGCTCAGTAGCTGACGTCCATATAAGTGATTGAGAATAATTTGCTGTGGCAGGCATGGCATAGTGGCACCTGTGAACTACCTGCTTTCTGATGCATTTAAATGGCATGCTTTGGGGCCTCGTTAGGTTAGAGAATTGTGCATCGCTACATTCTTTCTGTTGCGCTGAGCAGAGGCTTCATTTTCGTTGTAAAAAAAGCATTTCTGTGGTTGTTCCAATAATATGCAGCTCGAGAGGTCTTCTAATAACTGTAAGAGAGAACTTTGCATTCCAGTTGAACGACTCGAGAATGTTTCCCCTGCATATTTTTGACAATTATTGGGAGCATTGTTGGGAAACGGAACCCTCGTAAAGCAATCACGAGCGTGGAAATACCATAAGTGATAGAAATGCACTTCGAAAGGGCATATTCAAAATGTTTAAGATGCTCTTAACATCAAATGCTTCTGTTGATACGCATTCCAAGACTCGTTGCAGACCACATTCGGCGTTTCACCTCAGTTTTTTATCACAGATCGCCAACTATTTTGTTTCGTTCTTACGACCATGAGAAGTGCGCCAGCGAAGGTTCCGTCTCACCTTTATTGAGTTCAAAGTTTCAATTTCGGAGAAATCGTTCGACTGTGACTGGGGAGGCGGGAACATTGCAGTCCATTGGTGCTTCTGCGTCGATTTCTTTACTCTCGTTTGCCTCTCTCACATTCATAGAGCAGAACGAGGCCATAATCGTCACGGTTATTGTTATTAATGCTTTACCGCTTTCCCAATCCCATTAACGGGTTCCATTTTCGGCGCTTTATTCTCTCCCCGCGGCTTGCGGGAAAGGTCTCTTCTTACTTCCGCTTTAAGATCTTTTGACTCGGTCTGCACAGCACAAATGTATGTATATCTTGCAACTCTATTGCGCATTAACAGGCCTCGAGTTTAGTGCTCATTTTAGAAGTGGACGACGCATATCGTCGGGCTGTGTTCTTTGAACCATCTCATCATTCCCTTATGTGTAATATTTAGTTAAATTTAAAGCTTATTGTTCGCTGAGCAAAAATTACTCCTGACAGTCATATCAGCGTGAAAAAAGCAGTTTCAAAGGAATTTAAAAAACAATGCACACGTGTTGCAAAACAGTTGCTATTGCTCCAGTGCGTCCGTACTTGTTAAATTAAACGTCATAGGGGCTATTTCATAAAGCCAACGTACCTCGATTATTTCTCGAATTTATCAGTAAACAATCAAGACACATTTTAAAATATATATCAGGAGGGAAACAGAGAAAACAATCAAATTAAACATCGTTACCGCGAATGAAAATCTGCAAGCAAACAGCTGAAAAAAAACCTCATTCGTATCAACGAATTAACGCTAGCGTTCATTCGGTAACGTTAGGCAAGCAATAATCGGCTCTCGCCCGTATCGTCATTAACGACACCAATACTCCTTATTCCCTATTGGTTAGATTCATAAAAAACATGCACATCTCCATCCATTTTTCCCTGCGTAAGAGCGCTATCCGCGAAACTAGCTCGTTCTTTTCCTCGAGGCGATAGCTGAGATCCCGCGGCTCGTAGAAATATCCCAGGCATTCACTAACTCTTGTGTATCGACCCCCCAGGACTCATGATTAACAGAAGAAATAACGACCTTCATACAGTCTCCCTGGTGTCCTAATAGAAGCTCCGGGGACGCGCATGCGCGCTGCCGGCCTGGCCCTGAGCTAGCAGGTGCTGTTATTGGTGGGGCCGGTGCTTTGATGTTGGTGCACAGCTGCTGTTACTGATGTTACAACAGCTGCTGTTATTGATGTTGGGTGCACAGCTGCTGTTATTGGTGAGGCCGGTGCTTTGATGTGGTCACAGCTGTTGTTATTGATGTTGGGTACACAGCTGCTGTTATTGATGTTACAACAGCTGTTGTTATTGATGTTGGGTGCACAGCTGCTGTTATTGGTGGGGCCGGTGCTTTGATGTTGCCACCGCTGTTTTTATTGATGTTGGGTGCATAGCTGCTGTTATTGATGTTGGGTGCACAGCTGCTGTTATTGATGTTACAACAGCTGTTGTTATTGATGTTGGGTGCACAGCTGCTGTTACTGATGTTACAACAGCTGCTGTTATTGGTGGGGCTGGTGCTTTGATGTTGCCACAGCTGCTGTTATTGATGTTGGGTGTACAGCTGCTGTTAGTGATGTTACAGCAGCTGCTGTTATTGATGTTGGGTACACAGCTGCTGCTATTGATGTTGCGAGAGCTGCTGTTGTTGGTGGGGCCGGTGCTTTGATGTTGCCACAGCTGCTGTTATTGTTGTTGGATGAACAGCTGCTGGTATTGAAGTTGCGACAGCTGCTGTTATTGATGTTACGACTGTCGATTTTTAATGCTGCTGTTATTGTTGTTTCAAGTGTCTCTCTCACTGGTGTTTTGGCGGCCGCTGTTTTTGACACTCTAACAGCCAGTTTTGCTAGTGATTTATAAGGTGCTATTATTGATGCGTTAAGAGCTGCTATTATTGTTCGATAAAAGACTTCAACAGCTGTTGCTACGGACTCTTAAAAAGGCGTTGATTTATTACCGCTTGTTTCTAGATACTGCGATTTATGTTTTTTATTCATTTTTATTTTAAATTAACTGTGGTTTAGTCACAAAGGTCGCTGTCATTTTCTTAAATGTAATGCTAATGAAGCCGATTTTCGCCAGCTGTTAACGATATTGCTAGTATATAGCAATTGCAGATATTTCAATAATTACTGCTGTTTTTGATGCTTTTGCTTCATGCGTTAGTGCAACTGCTTTCAAGTACTTTCTTATCTCAGAGATGCGCTCTTGTTGCAGATGTCGCATGTATATTCAAAATCTATACAAATTCATGTACAACTAATATCCTTGATATCATTACGCAACAACTGTGATTGCTGCCACTTCTTTTCTTCCTGAGAGTCAATATTTTTGTCATTGTTTTTAGCATAAATGTAGTCACAAATGGGTGTATTTCTCTATTCTTCTGCAAATTCTACAGCGGAATTCGACGATGATATCTCAGTTGTAGAAATTTTGCGAAAGGATTCTATTGTTTTGTATCTATATTAGGTCATTTAATAGCGCATTTTGCGCTGTTCTTTCGCGTTTTTTTCCTCTTAAAGCTAAATGTGACAATCTCGAATGCCTGCGTTTCATAGTCTGACTTTTTTTATCGAAGCATGCAAGATTTTAGCCTCCCGGTGTAGAGGCTATATTTGGGCGACTAAAATCATAGATGCCCAGACGAAAAAGTTAGATCGAGCTCATGAGATGTTCAACAAAACGGGACCAGTTGTTTTGACGAGGGTATTAAAAAAATAACAGTTTCTTTGCGAGCGGATGTTAGGAACCAGGGCAGATATCATATTGATAAAATAGAAGGGAATATTTTGAATAATGTCTAAAATAGAAAACGAGTCCTTCACAGCCACTCATTGAGAATGACTCCTCTACTTATTTGATTTCTGCAGGCACTCATATTCCAGTAAATCTATGTGTACACAAGACAGGTCATCACCTGGTCTGGTAAACTTGGTATGATTTACCTGTGGTCACCGCAAAATGAAAATTTGAGATATATTGTTAATAAAGTATCTATAGATCAAAGTTTGGCTGACCTTCAAAGCACTGCTATTGACACTAAGGTAGTTGGGGTTCAGGTGATGTATCCATCTCATGGCAGGTGTTCATGGAGGTAAGGATTACTCTCCCCTATTGGATATACATCACGTTGACTTTTTATGTCTGTTGCAGCAGCTGCTATTTTATGGAAGTACATTAATGGGAACGTGTAGCACCCAATAAAAGTAGGTGTTCTCCAAATGCGCTTATTATAGGCGCGTAAAATTTCCAGTCGGCACTTTTTTCACGGTAATTTGCTATTTTTAAAACAGGAGCTCGATAACTCGATAAAAGACAAACAAGACTTACACTGCAACTTCTGATGACATCTATCGTCATTCTTGTTATTCAGTCGTCGGTTATGCAGCAACGTGCATGAAAATACAGCCAATCATGCCTTTTGAAAGACATTTCAAAACATCTATTCAGGGGGCTAATTGGCTAACAATAAGACACAAAATTAATGTCTAAACTGATGTTCACTATGCTTAAATCACAGATTCATCAAGAACTCCAAAGCAAAGAAAATGCTAATAAAACTAGTCATTACATCAGAAGAGACAACAACGAAAAGAATGCAAGTAAAATTAATCATTTCATCCGAAGATGCAAAAGATCGATAATGTTTCGGAGACCAGCTCCATCAACAGTTCAATAAAATACAAAGAAGGATAAAATCACGATCGATAACAAATTCTAAACTTTCTATGCAAGTGTCAAAAAGTGAGAAAAAACATAAGCAAAGACACCTATCTTTTAAGGATCTGAAGGGGATCAAAGTTCAGCATATTATTTCACGTTAGTTTTTCCCTAAAGTTTTCAACATTTCTAAAACCATGAAGCAAGATCTGTAACTTTAAAATCACTATCCCGAATAATTGCATAGCACAACTCAGCATGGCTGCTTGTTACTGAATGAGGAGGATGAGCCAGCAAGTTACCGGAACGAAAACTTCTCCCTCGATGCTCTGCCTCATAGCGTGACGTCATTCCGACGTACCCCGATGCGCATTACGCACAACTATACTTATGGGCAACAGAAGAGTGCATGAGGCCGGAAACTGAGACATTGGGTCAAAAAAGTTTGTTTTTTAATTTGCATTGGCCCAAATGCTTGTGTTTTTCAGGAATCAACTTGACACTGACGTGCGATTTTCAACGCTATTCTTCAATTTTGACTGGGTGAAAAAAGGAAATATGTGAAATCCTTTAGTGTGAGTACGTCACTTTGAAACCCATATGTTAAGTACAGTTTTCCAAAATTAAATGATCCTTGTGTGAAAGCGTGAGTTCGATTTGCGCGTGCTGTAGTGAAATCCTAAGTACGACTCAGAATATTATTTATAGGTCTAAAAACCTAATAACCATTGCATGATTGAGCCAAGAACGATTATGCAGATTTAGAATACCAAAAATGAGCTCATGCTGTAATTCCTGAATTTTCTCTTCGTTTTACGGGCGGTAAACGCCCGCAAAACTTGAATTGAGAGGTTTGTTATCAATACTCCAAAGTTCAAGTGATAGCACCGCCATAAAGCTCCATGAGCAAAGCAAGGCGAGCGCCATACCCGTGGCGTAATAGAGCCTTCAGAGCCAGCGTGTGGGGGCAAAAACCCCTTGCATGATTCCGATGAAAGCATTGCGATGTAACAGGTCAGAATAGACCTTTATTTGAGGTTGAACTCAATCATCTTAGGGTTATTATTAGAGTTGAGCCTTGAAATTCGATTATGATTTCATTATGGCCTACTCTGTCCGTATTAAATCTAAAGATTGATGACCATGATAACTGAACACGCAACTGCCGGCTCACTCTTGTGCTGCTCAGGTGTAGTGGGTCTAGAGTTTAGCTTTCGATAAATAAGAAACGCTGGCACGATACATTAGTTTCAGCGTCGAAAAAAGTTATTTGTGCATCAGATCCCTCCTGCTATGATCTGTATACTGTATCTTTGATTTTTTGTTGTACCAAGTAATGCGTTTATTAGTGTGACTAAAAACATGTTCTTGATATGTTTTCAACGCGAGTCGAGTCACACTCATGAAGGTTCAGGTAATGAAAACTCAAAAATCATTGTTTGCTGACACCTCAAACGGATCGTTGGTGTTTGGTGCGACAAAAACGGTCAAAGCTGGAACACATGTATGTAGTACCTAAAGTTGTGGGAGTGGTGGTAGTAAAAAAGGGTTACTATACTCTTGAGAAGCAAGGCCTATAACTCGCTGCAAGTCTCAGCTTACATGAAAACGGTAAATATGGTCCGCATACATAGGTTCACAAAAAGTCGATGATACTGCAAGCATTACCCACTTATCGAACGTTTCCACGAATATCAACTATCTTGACATCGAAAAACGTTTGTGATTAACCATTTCCAAGCAACGGCACTAGGTCCCGTTTTTTTAAACTATCAGAGCATATGTACGTATGACTACTGAAAATAGAGGTAACATTGTTTTGGAATAATTTCGTAGAAATTTATTTCCTGGCAATAACATTTTAGAAACCTGCAGAATTTATTTATAAATTTGAACGAAAATTTCTGATCGAAAGAAACAACACAAGAACCGATGTCTCAAATACGTTCTTGTTAAAATCAGTAGTATAAAATGAGTCACTCTTCTCAAACCGTATTTTGTCGAGAATCTCTGTCCATATCAGAGAAAGAAAACTACTCTGAACACCTGAGTCTCACGTTAGCATTTCTCGGTTCCTTTGCTTCCCTCATTTCTATTTTTCTTGGTCCTCGTGACCCTCAAATGAGATTTTGGGTGTATGCGTGTTTGGAATATGGAAATGCTCCGCTCAACCGGACGATATAAGGGCGACATTCCAATTCCAAGAGGCTGTAATCGGTGAGATGTGAGAATGGGCAAATTTTAGGGGAAATCTAAGAAACCTGGAGGTTACTTCAGGGATTGTTTCACAGCCCGAGCCTGGCGCTTGGAGTTACTCTCTACGAGCAATTCATATTCTACAGTGTAATTCAAGTTAAGCAGTGGTAAGTCTAAGCTTTCAGTGTAATTTCACCAACCTAATCATAAAGGTTTGACGGCGTGAACAAGATCGTGGACGAGATTCAATCTGGTCGAGCACAATATGTTGAATCGAAGTTACAAAAACCAGGAGTTTATCCCGAACACATTCTGACGGAAACGAAATTGCTTGTTTAATATTTTTATCCACTATTGTGCAGAGAACTCTACCTAAAATGAAAAATTACAACAAAAATGTATGTAACGTAGAGACTTACTGGAGATAAAAATTTTGCACCAAAAACTTTGAACATTATTTTTAGGTCAAGCTTTCGGAATTTTTTCAAAACGTTCGATGTATTTGCGCATTGTGCAGTTGCTGCCATGATACAATAGGGACGGGTGTGCGAGGTTTGATAGAATCATCTCAATTTGTGAATAGATTCTTTATTCCTAACTTTCGAATATTAACTTTTTGTTCACTCACAGTTCGTATAGGTTTCAGCACAGAGGCTTCAGTGAAATGTTTTGATGGCTGTCAACTCGATTCTAGTGGCGATGCCTTTGGGAAAAGTCACTCAATCTACTGGGACTGAAAAAAAATTTCTGCGGTCAAAATTTTTCTAAATGCGCTTCTTTGTAGAAGAATCGTGTTGAATATTTATTTCAAAACTGAAAATTACAACTGCAAGAAAAACGTGCAATCATTATTTTTTCAGCACATTTTCGTTGAATTAAATTGTTTTTTAATATTTTTGTAACTTGTATAAATAATGAGTTCGATAGATCGTGAAAAGCTTGTTGACTGATTGCCGGTTTTTGCTCCATGACTTTTCCCGTACAGTTCTTTAAACTTAGAGCAGCATGAACAGTTTGTACACTCTGTTGAATTTTTCCGCATCGCATTGTGGTATTGCGCTGCAATTTAGAGGTGCTCAGAAATCAAGTTAAAACAAATTGAATCATATTTCATTAGCTAAATCTAAGAAAAATTGACACTGATAAGAAGGAGCAGTGAAATGATGCGAATCGAACTATTTTGAACGTTCAGATAATTTCAAATAAAAATAGGGAATTAGACAAGTGATTTCGTGATTAGATTTAAGATGTCACGATGCATTAATTGTGCTTCATTGCGCAAATTCCTTAGTATTGAGCGAGCCTAACGACCATGAAACAATTCACTGACAAATGAGGTAAAATTTGGTTTCTTTCATAGAGCTTCAATTGTGGGAAGGACAAAACATCAAGGGACGGAAAAAAATTAAATAAAACATCATTCATCAAAACGTGCCAATTTGAACCCAACTCCATATTTGAACGATCTATAAAGTGCAGCTGTAGAGCATATTTCCATCATCATCAGGGGCAAGAAACTGGAGCAGGTGGTTTTAACTTTTCGTTTGTTGGTGCAGTTGCGGAGGTGGCGGGCCCACACCACCTGCGATCATCGGGGGCACGAACCAAAATGATGGACTTCAGTGCGGCTCCACTTCTGCAAGATTGTGCCAATGATCCGTAACGTAAGTGCTCAAGATGCCTTATTCTTTAGTACACAAATGTTTCGAATGCTTCTATTGAAGTTTTCTCTTGCATATTCCATCAAAATGAGTTAAAGAGTTAATATAGCTTTGGTGCTCATAATGGGAAATGTAAGTTTTGAGTGTAGCACGAGTGATGAAAATTTCGTTGAGTACAATAATACAGTCTAACTTTAGTAATACACGCAATTTAATATACATGTAATTGTTCACGTTAATTCAATGCACGTTCGTCAGAAAACATTCGTTGGGTGAGTTTTAATTTATGTGGAACATTCTATCGCGTCAAGCTCATGATATTGATTCATGGCTAGGTGAGTTTTAATTTATGTGGAACATTGTATCGCGTCAAGCTCATGATATTGATTCATGGCTAGGTGAGTTTTAATTTATGTGGAACATTGTATCGCGTCAAGCTCATGATATTGATTCATGGGTAGGTGAGTTTTGATTTATGTGGAACATTGTATCGCGTCAAGCTCATGATATTGATTCATGGCTGTGAATCAAGTTGGTATTCAAGATGAAAGGAATCTGGCGGCTAATACACACCCTGTGTGGTTTGAAGATAAATGTTTTGCGGTAACACATTTAACAGCAAACGAACTTTGTGTGGTCTTCTTATTATACACCTTTTCTGCAGTCCTTTTGGCTCACGATCCTAAGAACGTAGTACAGTAACTGGCAATACGATGTTCTTCATTTTATTTTCTCTGTCTTTTTCCTAATTTAAATTCAACAAGTTAATTGTTCACTAGATACATTTTGGTTTTGAAAAAAATGCGGTCATCATTATAAGAATGACTTTTAAATTAAAATCGTTACAAAATTTTCATTTTCGTTCTCACTGCAACATTTTAGAAACAAAGCACATAATCATTTTTCGGACGAGTAATGTTTAAAGCCCGTTCAATCTGCAATTAAAAATGTCATCGGTTATTATTCAGAAAATGATGTCAGAAGATGTTTTCACAAAGCTGATTAAGCTCACACACTAATTGCGGTGCGGGTCAAGCTACGGAAAAAGATGAACTGTATACAAATTTTGAGACAAAGCAACGCAACATCCATCATTCGATTCACAGCTGTTATTCCTATACAGTCATGTAAAGAATTTAGTATTTCCGCTTCTACGTTTTTACAAACGCCAATAGTTCGATGAAGAGAGCACAGTTCATGAGTTTGTGTATGTTTAAAACACTAATTTAATAGTTTCAAAGTCGCTTTCAATCGGAATGAGTTTCTGATTTCTCAGAATTAATTGGAATTCCCTGGCACTCTATACGCCTCGTACTGAAACAATATTTTTTTTATCAATACCTTAATCCATTTGACTTATATCAACTGCTTTGATCGGCATTAACTCTTTCACACGATGGTCGAAGAACAAATACCACGTTACCAAGCATTAGTTATAATAAACAAATATCATGTATACGTATCACAAATCACCTAACATCTAATTTTGTTCCCCATTTGCGTTACCGCAAATAATAGAAATAATTTCTTTCCCCTCAGTGCATCAATCTTTTCTAGAGCTGTTATTGTCTCCCTGTTGAGGACATGTGTTCTGTCTCCCAGGCTAGTCGGAGCTACCTTTATGTTGTGGTCTTCGAATGCACCCTTTCGTGTAATCCTTTTGGTTCGCGATCATAAGAACGTTGTACAGTAACTGACAAGACTGTGTTCTTCAATATTTTTTGCCGTGATTCTTCTGCGTTTGTTCGAGATTCACTTGCGTTTGTTCGAGATTCACATGCGTTTATTCGAGGTTCACTAGTGTTTGTTCGAGATTCACTTGCGTTTGTTCGAGATTCACTTGCGTTTGTTCGAGATTCATTTGCGTTTGTTCGAGATTCACATGCGTTTATTCGAGATTCACTAGTGTTTGTTCGAGATTCACTTGCGTTTGTTCGA
>JACJUY010000304.1:153730-170526 GCA_014220935.1 Platorchestia sp. MABIK
TCGAGATTCACTTTCGTTTGTTCGAGATTCACTTGCGTTTGTTCGAGATTCATTTGCGTTTGTTCGAGATTCACATGCGTTTATTCGAGATTCAATAGTGTTTGTTCGATATTCACTTGCGTTTGTTCGAGATTCATTTGCGTTTGTTCGAGATTCACATGCGTTTATTCGAGATTCAATAGTGTTTATTCGAGATTCACTTGCATTTATTCGAGATTCACTTAGATTTGTTCGAGATTCACATGCGTTTGTTCGAGATTCACATGCGTTTATTCGAGATTCACTAGTGTTTATTCGAGATTCACTTGCGTTTATTCGAGATTCACTTAGATTTGTTCGAGATTCACTTGCGTTTGTTCGAGATTCACTTACGTTTGTTCAAAAATAGTATAGAGGGGTCAAAGTTTTTATGTGCGCGTCAGAAAAGGGAAGTCATCAGACTATTTGAAGAAGTTTCCCTAAGGAGACTCTTTTCAGTTTTCTCGCTCCGATCATACGATCACAAAATTCTGGTGAGATCACAAAATCTCTCCTTCCCTTTCTGACGTTGCCGAGAAGAGTTAATTCTATATTCTACGCAATGACTGTTTTAAATTTGAAAAATAAATTACCTAAAAGATCAATTCGTAGCATTTGCTATACTGAAAGAAATCTTTTTGTTTAGCACGACAACGTTACCATTTAATTCTAATGATATATTGAAAACTAACGTGATATGGTAAACCACCAAACGTAGCTATAATTAATATTCACCATCCATCTTTAAAGAGCTCAGCACCGTAAGCTGCACTACACTCGTTAAGTATTTGATAAATGTCTCCTAATTATACACAATAAACTGAGAATGCATGAAAGCTTTTTGACGTATGAGCGCTAGCGCAAAAATTGCATGAATTAGCACCAAAACGTAGACGAGCTCCTGGCGCTCGTTCACGTGTGCATCTTCTTGACTTTCGAGGAAAACATAATGCACTCCGTTTGAAATTAATTCAGGCACAGAAAATTACTTCTAATTACGCACAGCAGGCAAGAAGCGATGATGGATTAGGTAACTTCGGCCACACCACAGAGAACAATCTCTATTTAAGAGCCATTTAAAAGCCCGTTTCTAAGTTTATCGCCCTTTTTATAGTGACATTAATGACTGTAACAGGTCTTTAAGTGTCCCTCCCGCAGGAGCCATGATGAAAGCCCGTGTCCGCACAAGTGCTTGGAATTCCGTGCTCTTCGAGATCAAGACTTGAACGAAGGAAAGAATAAATTCGATTGGAGATAGCATTGCAATGTTGCAGGAATGGTTGTCAGGCAGGCGATTAATTTTATGTAAACAAAATTGGTTCAGTCCAATGCAGCAAGTAGGGCTAGCTCAAAGCGGCGCACATAAAGATGGAGTAATGAACGGCTTCTGCAGCACTACCAACTGCTTTTTTTTTTAACTAAAATTTAATTGCATTCTGTTATCAAAATAGCATTCGTTAATGGTGTAATGGACAGCTTCTGCACCACAGCAAGCTGCATTGTTTTTTTAAGCTAAAGTATAATTGTCTTCACTTGTAAAAATAGCGTTACTTAATGAAGGATGCAGGCTGGTGTGGTTCATTACTGATCGTTCCACTGAATATGGATTTTGAGTTTAGTACTTAATGAAACAATAAATTCAAGCAATTGAGTGGTACTAATAGACCAGGTGGAGTTGAGGATGTTGCGCGTCAGGAACCACATTAGTTATTCATCATTGACGTGCATTGCGTTCCTGGTATTCTGGTAACAGCACACGGTAAAAGTATCGCACCGTGCGATTCCTCATGCCAGATTAACGATGAGTCCAAGAAAAGTGAGTGGTTAAACTTGGCTTGTTCCTGTTTTGTGAACAAGGATGGCAAACTTTAAGAAATGAAAGAACTGGGAAGCCCCTCTTTCATACGAGCAATGATGTTTTTTATAATTAGACGACGAAAAATAATGTAAAAATTCGAGTGAACGTCCATGAATAGGGATACAAATTTACAACAAAATTCCTCGATGAAATTTTATTAGTGCGAGCTGCAAGGTAATCTAATAATAATAAGTAAGGCAATACGTAATTTTCGTATGCCTACAACTTCATGTCTTTCGCTGGGCAGGTATTTACTATTAATATCTATGGAAAATACAAAATAGTCTGTCAGGAGGCTGTAGCTCACAGAAGTATTGGATTTACAATATTTACACATCAGGGAATTTAATCAATGGTGCAATTGATACAGGAGAAAAAAAGAATTCGAGCTATTCAAGCACTTTCCTATAAAATTTCAAAAGTTATTAATGTGAACTCCACTTCAAGCACACTATTATTTTCGATTTGTACCATTCTTTTGAAACACTTTTCCGTCGGTTTAGGAACTCCAACTTTGAAGAAAAGAATGTGATTTTTACTTCACCAAGGCAGTCCGAGCCACGTCCATTTTCCATTCATTTCCTTCCTAATGTTCAGTCTTCGGCATCTTCCGAAAATTTCCAACGAAATTAAAAAGTCGATTGAGTTATACGTAAAAGTGAAATGAGACCAGCTCCATATTCCTTATAAATGAAACTATTGAGCTCTGAAGAAAGGGCTCTAAAAATCTCGTTCTAAGGCATAGGGAAGCTTGCTACTCTAAATTATCTGTAAATAATGTGTCTTATGCTAATAGAAGTTGAGATGGGTGGAGCAATCGAGAAAAGAGATGGACTCTTCACGATAACCTACGTAATTGGGTTCCCAATATAGGGACGGTGTTTGAATATTGAACTTGAAGGAGAGCGTTCGAGGTTCGAACCCTCGCTTTCCAGCTTGTAAATTGTCCGAAATGATCGTCCCCCATGTGTAATTTTTATATGAATAGTGGAAACTGGAGCGCTTTATTTGAATGACCCTCTGTGAGTTAGAGTAATGGTCTTGAAAGTTAGCGTTATAGTCTGGTAAGTTACTTTAAATATCTGATAAGTTAGTGTTAAGGTGTAGTAAGCTGGTACTAAGGTTGTAATTCGGTGCAAAGGTTATGCATATTAGTGTAACAGTTTAGTATGTTAGTAAAGAAGCACTGAGAGTTTATATTAAGAAGTGTGATTAGATAGTGTTAAGGTCTAGGAAGTTGATATAAACGTTTGCGAGTTAACCTTTAAGGTCTCGTGTGTTGCTATACCTTGTGAGTTGATTTTCAAGTCTAGGAAGTTATTCTAAAGTTGTGAAATTTGGTCTGAATGCCTGATAAATCACTGTATTTGCGTAATTAGTGAGTGCAAAAAACATACAGGTTAGTTTTAAAGTCTTCATTGTGAGTGTTAATAGCTTGCTATTTATCTCCCAAGCTCAAATTTGAAAACAGAAAAAACCGTTAAACGGCGGAATTTTCTCTTAATTAACGTCAGTCTTTAAAAATCGTCTACCAATAGATTGAAGTGTTACCCCTACCCTGAAGATTGGCTATAAAAAGTATAGAAAATGAAAAGTGAGTGAAAAATCTTGTGACAATCTTTGACTTTAAAAAATATTTTAACCAGATTTTATTTTATTGGGATGATCTTAAACATTCAGTAGAGTCAAAAATTTGTGAAGATATGAGAGAGCTTAGGATAAGCATAAAATGTGCGCTGACATTCGGTAAAATTAGAGACTGATTATGTAATGATGTCTCCAATTTCCTTTATGGTGAAGTTCCGAAACACTGAACCGTGTTTAAGCTTCAATTTTATGTATGCGATGGCTAGTGCAATACATATTCTGTTTAGTAATTACTTTTTTTTAATGAAATTATTCTGACAAACCATCTATAAAGTGATCATAAAGTGGGTAAGCATATTTTTTGGTCAATCAAGGAATCTACTTTTTCACAAGTGATAAACCAAGAAAATCGTAAATACAATATCATAAATTATAAGTCGCAAATTGTTTATTTTATTCCACAAGGGTTTTACAAGACTTCTCTTCACTATTTCAAACAATAAATCATCCAATCCTATTTCCATTATTCAACTCTAACTCGTTTTGACCATCAAGCCCCTGTTTTAAATTAATTTCCCTTATTTATAAAAGCACATAGTGCACAGCAAAAAACCTTTATTGTTCCATCGAAACCCTTTTAATTTGCGCAATAAATATCACATAAATACATTGAATTGAACGAGACAGCTAATTTTGTGAGTTCTATTATGGTGAACAGTTCACTTACAGAGTAACTCACATCGTGAACAATTCACCCACAGAGTGACTCATGTCGTTAACAGTTCACCAACAGAGTTACTCATATCGTGAACAGTTTCCCTGCAGAGGTACTCATATCGTGCCCAGTTCACCTACAGAGTTACTCATATCGTTCTCAGGTCACCTACAGAGTTACTCATACCACAACAGAGTTACTCATATCATAAACAGTTCACCTACAGAGTTACTCAACCTACAGAGTTACTCATACTGTGAACAGTTCACCCACAGGGTTACTCAACATAGGGAGTTACTCATACGGTGAACAGTTCACCTTGGGAGTTACTCATACGGTGAACAGTTCACTTTGGGAATTACTCATACGGTGAACAGTTCACCTAGGGAATTACTCATACGGTGAACAGTTCACCTAGGGAGTTACTCATGCGGTGAAAATTTCACCTAGTAAGTTCCTCATGCGGTTCACCTAGGGCCCCTGGGTGGCCTGCAGCCCCACGGAGGGCCGGGATCGGGCCCACACCTCCAGATTAGGTGCGCCCGGTCTAATTAGGAGCCGTGAGCGCAATATTCTGTGGTCCGCCTGCACGCCGCTCTTCCTGTGTATTGATCTGTGTATGCAGCCTGCCTGTGCTGCGAGACATCTGCTGCTGCTGCTGCTGCTCTTGTTGCTGTTGATGCTGGTGGTGGTGTTGTTACTGGTGCTGCTGCAGGTTTTTGTTCCTGTTGTTGCTGCTGCTGGTGTTGCTACTGCTGGTGCTGCTGCTCTTGTTGCTGTTGAAACTGGTGGTGGTGTTGCTACTGGTTCTGCTGCAGGTTTTTGTCCCTGTTGTTGCTGCTGCTGGTGTTGCTACTGCTGGTGCTGCTGGTCTTGTTGCTGTTGATGCTGCTGGTGCTGCTACTGGTGGTGCTGCTGTTACTGCTCTTGTTGCTATTGATGCTGGTGGTGGTGTTGTTACTGGTGCTGCTGCTGGTCTTGTTGCTGTTAATGCTGCTGCTGGGGTTGCTACTGGTAGTGGTGGTGCTGCAGTCCTGTTGTTGTTGATGCTGTTGGTGTTGCTACTGCTGGTGCTGCTCCTGTTTTTGTTGGTGTTGCTGCTGCTGCTGCTGCTCTTGTTGCTACTCCAGTTCTGTTGCTGTTGATGTTCTGCTGCTTCTCACGATAGCGTTGATGATGGAGTTGTTGCTGTTTCTGCTACTCTTATTGATGGTCATGGTGGTGTTGTTGTTTATGTTGTTCATGTTAAATCAATCGTATGAGTTAAATGACTCGGACGAATTTCTATCCGTTCAAGTTCAAGTTCATCTAAAAATGTCCTAGCGCTCGAAGATCAACAGTACTGTGCCTGATTTCCGCCTGAGACTCATGACCTGTCGTTTTGCTGCTTGTGTTCCTGCGCTCTGCAAAGCAAACCACCTCCGGACACCCATCCTCCGGACAGCCATAGGTCGTATGTTCCAACTAGTTTGAACTATTTCGGATGTTCCAACTGCATAGTTCGAACTCTTTCTGATGTTTTAACTAGTTCGTACTATTTCGGATGTTCCAACTAGTTCGAACTAGTTCGGATGTTCCAACTAGTATTGCTTATGTTCACAGCTGTAACGTGCGGCTTTAGGTATATTTGCACATTTACTTTCAAGTACGCATTAGTGTTTCACTTCATTCATTGCGCTGTTTACTTACAACTTGAATTTACCTCACAGCTTGGAACTAGAACTCGAGTTTAAAAGAAAGAAGAACATTGTAGCACAAATTTTTAGTGACGTAAAATCTGATACGAATGAAAAGAGTCTCCTAAAAATATCATCCAAGCCCTGGTTTTAAGTATTTTTTTAAATTATTTATTTTAGTAATTTTTTAAATTAGTCAACAGAATATGGACCAGAACTTAATACGTATTGTTCATTCGTAGCTACGATAAGTGTTATGCACGTAGGTCTAAGTTCTAGGGCCTATTTTGGGGGAATTTACTTGAAAAACTTTCTTGAAAGCAGGGTGTGGTTATAAATTTCGTCGCATGCGTTGATAATGGTGTACTAAATTAAACTTGCAGCATCTTGTTATGGTTGACTGATCAACTTTTTTCTTGCTTGTGACGTTGAATTCGGCATCTTTGAATTCAAAACCCCAAATTAAAAGATTTTGCTCAAATCAGGATATTCGTTCAGCCATGAGAAGTGACGGTTAGTTTTTATTTGCTTGAAGTGTGCAAAACCTGACTCGGCATAGGCCGTGACTTCACCAGAATAGAAGAAACTGACACCCAACCCTGACGTCCAAAATCTAGCACCCTTATATAAATTAATTCGTACCCTAAATAATCCGAATTTTCTTTGTGGGGTTTAGTTTTTAAAAATCAACCGGTGAATTCAATGCAGGTTTAATGTACTCGAAGTTTTTTTCACTACGTCTGATTTTCAAAATTTTATTTTTGATCGTTCATGGTTTCACACCCACGTGCGTCGTATAGAATACGTGTCATGCCTACTGAAATTGAAACGCAGGAAAGGTCATCGCCGAAGAATACAAAAGAAAAAGAATTAAAATAACGTATATGATATTGAAGTAAATAATAGAACAAAATTTGTTGTTGAGCCTTTTATTTGCAATGAAAAGTAATCCTGTGCTTCATAATTTCCGAAGAATACATTTTCATGCACTGGTGAAGAGGATACTAGGAGCCAAACTTGTATATTTCTTAGCTCTAGATATTATTTTCGCAGCATAAACCTTTTCGGGCTGCTCTAGCACTAGCACATCGATCGCTTTAACAGGTCACTGTCTTCTTTTAAATATTCCACTTAACAATCTTATCATCTATTCATTCAGTACGCTCACCTCATATCTAAATGCAAGCATCTCTTCAAAGCCTTGACATTGTCCATTTCTGAATGAGGACATCAAAATGAGAATTCAACTTCACAAATCAAATTTTATCTCTGGCCCAAGTTTAAATTTGAGTAATAAAACATTCTTCTCAAAACACCATTCTTAAACCCTAACTTATAAGTGTCATCGGATGCATTAGCGTAGTTATGATAATATACGACATGGCCAAGGAATAGATTATGCTCAGTACACGAAACCAAACTAAGCACTTAATCCAAACAACTCGATCGTTTCCTCTCGCGTTGATTCATTTGTATTCACCGTGCACGTCTCCTGCTAAGTTTTAAGCATCATACTGCGCGCATTTGTACAGAGAACAGGCGTTTAGTTCGCAAGCAATCATAATTTTCAAGTACACCTGTGTATTACCTTACAAGTCAGAGCGTTAGTGCAGAAGATCAGTGTGCTATGAATACCTGTGTGCGCGTTACACTCACATGTCGAAGAGCGTATTTTGGCAAGAGGAACGCCACAGACCTGTGCGTGCATATATATATATATTTTTTGTCTACAACGTCTGAGTTATTTATCACATTGCAGGTGTTATTTACGCATTTGTAAGTGAGCGGTATTTTCTCATAACGATGCCGGTGTTATTTACTCAGTGTGTGTAGGGAGTTTATTCATTGGAAAGTGGCCCTTATTTATCGATTACGCGGCAGATGTTTCACAAACGAGTAAGCTGTTATGTCTCTATTATGAGTATGGTAGTGGGATTAATCTTTTAACGTATTCCTTGCGAGACAGGTTGTGGTATTTCTCTATTAGGTCGTTGCTGCGTAATAACAAGGGAGTGTAAAGTTCCCGTATAATAACCATTGAGATGCAGCTATTTCCTCATGTCAGAACTTAGGGAGAAAATGCGCATTCTTACTTCATGTATTTCAAAGAGTGTTGCCACGAGATCATATATTCAGAAAAATCATATTCTAAGTTTTATTATAAAATCATGTTCTAAGAAATAACAAATACCATTTCCCATTTTTGTTAGAGTGAAAGATTTTTCTCGGCAGTGACATGCTAAATCTGAAATTACAATCACCAGCCAGTCTGTATCTTGATGCTTTTTTTCTGCTCTGTTTGGATAAAGAGAAATAATGAACTCAAAAGATCTAAATTAATGTTGATGTTCTGAATATTTATTCAGTTTACATGTGGCGCAATTACGCAGATAACGTCTCCGTAAAATGATCGTGCGTTGCGGGTCGAAACCAAGAAATTTCGACTGAACATATTTTCCCCTCGTAGTCCTGTACGTATTAAAAACGAACTGTTTAAGATAAATTCTGGACCCTGATAATATAAAAAAACACTTCAAAATTTGTGTGTAAAAATGAATCGTTTAATGGATTAGATATGAAAAATTTTCTAAGGTGTTATCAGTCTTTTAAAAACGTAATGCAGAAATTTATTTAAATGTTAAATTTAGTTTGGGAGCAGCTGGTTCAATAATTATCATCGTAATGAAACGCTGGAAGTAATTCGTATGCCGAGATACCCTAATCTCTATTTCTTCATGCTTCTGATGTTATACATCTTTTTCCAATGAAAACGAATAAAAAAAGCTGATTCGAGACTTTAAGTAAACCATAACAGCGCGGAATTTTTTTTTAAAGGAGGTCAAATACATTTTATCTTCAATATTGGTATAAATGTTCAATTTCAACTCAACCTAACATTGAAATGAAGATAAGATTCGAAAGCCTCTTCTGAATCTGCTTCAAACTAGGGCATAATTATCATCATTTACACACCAAAAAAAAAAGAGAAAAATTACAAGCGTAAATTTTCAGTCAGTTCACAATGAACCATGAAGACATTTTATATATTCTCAGCATATTCATAATATAATGTATTATATTCCCCAGTACATTCACAAAATAATGTATTATACTCCCCAGTTTCCACCTCATCAACGTAGTTTTTTGATGGAAGTAATGCTCATTTTAATACTTCATTTAAAATTTTAATTCGATGCGATACCCACAAGAGAAATTAACACTCTGCTTGGTGCGATATCCACTGAGTATCTATGCTTCTCACGTCTTTAAATCATGTTTGATAAGCTAGTTTAGACCTCTTTAGCCACTTCAAGCGTGCTCCGAAGGACGAAAGCGGCATATAGTGTGAAGTTGAGAGAAGCAAAAAAAATGAAGGGGACAATCAAAACACAAAATGTGTTTCAGAAAACACCCCCTAAGCATAAATACAACAAGTTAAGGAAGGCGTTCATGGAACATGATGAAAGTTGAAGAAGAAAGTCAGAAGTGCTGAAAAAAGAACAACTGAGAACCGAAAAAAACCATCCGAAAGCTACGATCAATAAAATGAAAGCTTACCTAACCTTCAACTCGGAGCCTCATATCTTCCCCTCGGGAATGCTAAGCCCTTTTGATAAAATGAAAATATCCCCTATGTGTCATATTATAATGACACATTGTCGTGCAACAATGGTAGTAAAATGCATCGTATACAACGCATAATGACGTAATAAGTAAACGAATGTAACGTTGTTAACGTATCAACTTTTCAATATATGTTCATGTGAATAATTTTTTCCACGAAAGTTTTCTTCTACTGCACAATCCAACCGAAAGCTAAATTGTCTTAAACATTTGCATTACCGTTACATTCCAGAAGATGAGTTTCCTTCGTAATTAAACTTGATCTTTCGGACCGAATATACGAGAATAGCACCTGAGATCACGTTGTCGAGGCAGGCCCTTAAAGCTGAATGTCTCTTTTCAGTTATCTGCGTGAAGATTGCCTTTGAAGCTATAGTGTCGAGAGTAAACGATCTCTGAAACTGAGACCCGAGGACAGCTGGTATCAGGTCCTATGGTGGGAATGTCCTAGCCTCGCATGCTCTGGCCATAACCATCATTGAAATCTATAGATGCGGTTCCAAGTCCAACTTTCGGACTCAATTGTCTCCGGGGGATCGTTAATGCAATCAAAGATGCTCCTAATGGCCAGAGTCTTCTGCAATGGCTGGCAGTTTCGATTAGTGTCTGAGCGTCATCAGCATAATTACAAGTACCTTACGTTGTGATCAGGCTCCCTGCATATGGCTTCATTTGCGCCATGTTCTATAGTCTAACGCTGTCCTCGTCCTCCTAAAAACTTTGCTAACAAACAATAGGGCTCGAGAAGCACCTCGTAAGTTCTGGTCAGTTAGGAGCATTATGGCTCAATATGAACAGACGTCCATAGGCGCTCGTTCTGAGGCCATATCATTACAATGCTCTAAAAAAATCTGACCATGTAGTCTCGAGAAGTGATGATATCCAACGGGGGCTGAAACGGTCTCAATGAGGTCTTTCTAGTGGGTAACTTTGAATGTTCTTCAGGGCTTTTTTCTGTGGCAGCACAAATTTAGCTCATTATCGCAATTGGGAACATCGCTGCAATGTTGCCCTCTATGGCTGAACTTTAGCGATTTGTTATAGTTTATCGACCTCCTTAATTGATCTTCAGTGCTTGTCCTAGTTGGTTCCTAAAAAGAATGAACAGTTCCGACGAAAGATGGACTTATATATTTCCAGAATGGGTCATTTCGAAAAACTAGTGAAAATCGGACTTTTTGCGG
The DNA here is from genome assembly GCA_014220935.1 of Platorchestia sp. MABIK. Classification (NCBI taxonomy): domain Eukaryota; kingdom Metazoa; phylum Arthropoda; class Malacostraca; order Amphipoda; family Talitridae; genus Platorchestia; species Platorchestia sp. MABIK. The sequence continues at coordinate 164,393 of JACJUY010000304.1, forward strand.
TGGATTTCTATAGCGGGCAAAAAGATAAAGGAACGCATAACCTACACGGGTTCTCAAGAAAAGGATTTTAGCAGTATCCTTTCATAGCTTCTTCAAGAATTAACGGGCAAAAATACTTCCAGTCGTCATGAGCATGAAAATAATTCTATTTCATTGCCCTTCTGTAAATTATTTTGAAATAATCTGTTCTTTTAAGTTAATTTTTCGCCACAATTATTTCATGCACATCTACCGGGAGCTCATTTTTTGGAGATACAAATTTCCTACAGAAAATTTTCAAAAAATGTTCTCGTGTAACGAAGTAGCAAAAGACAAAGAGATACATGATTTTTTAGCATAGATTTCTAACTTATCCCACAGTAAATCAAGTTTCCAGTAGCTTAGCTCTCCCAGGTAAAGTGCGTGTGATTTGAATCGTTATAAAAGAGCGAAGTGCGTCAGGTGTTCAGTAGCCTCATAACGAGCGCGGACGCGACTGCCCACCGGATCGATAAGCTTGCTTGCTGCCGCCTGTGTGCGACACTGCGAACACTTCCAGTGCTTCCCAGGGCTTTGCGAGCTACGACGAAAGCGTCAAATATGTTTTGCTTAATTGAGGTTCTTAAAATTTGTCTTCAAAGACTGATATTTACATGATTAATCTACTGAAGGATTTCCTCGTTGATGATATTTTTGAGAAGTTAGATCGATTTTGATGTCATTCTTTTACACTTATCCTGAATCCTCATTGATAGGGAATACAATTTTATTATTCAGAGTATCAAAGTTTTGCTCATCATTACTCATTCAGCGTTAGTATTTCAATGAAATAAATCGAAGAATGAGCCAAAAACATGTTACAGAATGGCAGAGTAATAGAATTGCGTATAGAAAAAATCCTATAACGTATGAAGAGTGCGTTTCTGTGCGTTTCAAATGCGTTGAAGAGTGCGTTTCAAGTGGCACAGAAATAAATTTAAAGTATAATAATTATGTTGGAACCAGGTCTTGTACTGAATTTACTCAAACAGATAAGCTATACATCGTTAGTCACGCTATTGTGTGCATAATTTTCCATGTTCTTTGACAAAATTTGGCCTCAATCAAACATTAATTACTAATAATTTCCTTAATTTGTTGAATAATGATTAAACTGACGTGCAAGATCTTGTCCATGGAATCGTTGGCTGCTCTTCCATTGCTGAAAAGCGTTGAGAATGTTAGAGGCAGGAATTTCCAGGCACTCATACCTGACCATCATAAAATATCATATTCACTGTAATAAGAGCACAGTCTCTCCGTGCGTGAGCAAGAAGCACGCCAACATGCCATCAGGTTTTGCATTCACTGTTTTTCAACTGAGTAAATAATAGCTCTGTTTTTGATTACACTCACCATTTATATTTTGCCTAATGTTTGAGCACCGACGAAGTTTTAACTTCTTTTGGTACCATGCGAGAATTTGATGTGTGTGTGAATTTTTCACCCACTATTCACTCAAAAATCTACTAGCAATGCTGAAAATATTGGAAACTGTAGCCACTGCATAAGAACTTTAAGATAAAGCCGAATGAGAATTTTGCTGCATGAGGTTACTGTACTAACGAAATCATGACAACTGTAGGTATACCCTGTCGAATACCAACTGCATGAATACTTTCGGTTTAAGTTTGTCTCACGCAATCCCAGAGCGCCGTACTTCATGTACCAGGCTTTATTGAGTGATCGCCGACTGATTCGAGCTGATGACTTTTTGACATGCAATTCCCATTTGCTCGGACGACGGACTCTCCGAAAGGCTCCGGCCTTCAACACATGTAACTTGCGCGTGACTTTCTGAAGTGATGGTGAATTTTTGAAATTCCCCCGGTTGTTGTTTGATTGAAAATTGTGTTTTTAAGTATATTTTATTTATTTTATAGTCGTTTTGTACAAAGTAAGAGTGGCTTTCTTGTGGTATTATATTTCTCATGCTATGATGATTTATCAAACTGTTTTTCTTTCATAGCATTCTCAAAAAACGTAACCTGAATTATTGACTCACATTAGTAATGACAAAATCATTATTGTAAGCTCATATTAAACTGAAAGTGTGACTTCTATGACAGTGAAATGAATTTATATATATCTACGGGCTTTAAGCACGCGTTCAATGTAGATATCACAGTGTTCTAAATGTTGGGAGCTTTAACTTCTAAAAGACTTACAGCCAGCAGGAGCAACAGAATTTGCCCACCGAAAAAATAATTTGTCGTGTTAAACAGCGCATAGCGACGCAGTTAAAAACATAGACTCACAGATTCTGAAATCCAGAACATCTAGCAACGTTTGCTCATAAAAGAAACCTCTTCTCTTCATAAGAATAAATCAAAACAATTGAAAACTCAGTTGGTTTATCGCAAAAGTAATTTTCGTGTGGAACACATATTCCGAGGATGAGCAGCACTGCTATGAAGAGCAGAGTTTGTGACGTGTTATACAGTTGGAAGTACCAATTCCAAAGAGAGGGGAGACCGGGGGCTAAAAAAGAGGGGTTGATATAGTGTGAGGGTGTGGCGAGGGTCAAAGTGTCCCTCGTAATGAATGGGTTGGTTTTGGTTGGCGAATGCCGAGGGGAATGTTGCCAAGGGAGGGTTCAGGAAATATTAGTTTGGGTGGGGAGAGGATGTTTAGGACCTGCGGTTTTAGGAAGGGGAGGATGAGGTTGGGGGCAGTCACAGAAAATGGGAAGGCTGACTTCGTCACGGGGATGGAAAAAGACGTGCATAGAAAATAATTAGGAATTGCCTTAGAGAAGCACGATTGGCAAGGTGAGGCCATGTGCGCTACTTGAATAGTAAAGAGATACCATTGTGCACTTAACATCTGGTGTGTAACAGTGTATACGTAGAGGAGGTAAAATCAATTCAAGATATGGATATTATTACCATGCATCTGAAAGTCATTTTCGGTGCATGAATTTCTGAGACATAGTTAAATTTTAAAAATATCTTGCAAATTTTTGTTTGAACTGAGAGTTATTTGGTCACGAAGTGTGTGAATGAGCTTGTATTTTCTTTCATGACCGTCATAAAAATTATGGGAGCTCTGCATGAAATAATTTGTAAAACAAAACAACGATTTTCGTACACTTTAGAAAGCAATTATTTCTATACTCAGTGAAATTAATTCGAATTGCAAATTCGCGCCATGTTTGTGATTATTAGAGGGGGAATTCTGTACGGTTTAAGACGCTTGATGTATTCTCTTGCTCTTTGCACGCAACGATTGAATGAAAACGACTATAATTAAGATGAACTTGTTCCCCAAGCATCAAATACTGATGAAACGAAAGTCATTTCCTAATACATCATCACCAAATAAATCATGGAGACGACCAAAACGTCCTTCAAACAAAATCATACTTTCTAAAACGAGAAACCTAGCAAGACGTTATGAATAAATCAAAGTTCCGAAGGAAGAACGGCTAACAACTTGCATATTCTCATAAGACTTCGCAAGCAATAAATTCGGAAAGGGGGAGGGATCCTTGTTAGGGAGCTTCATAATGAAAGGTGAACCACTTACCTGGTGCCTAAAAATGAAGCCGTGTCTCACGGTCCTGCGTCTGTTTCCTCATTAAAGGCCCTGACAGCAGTGCGTTATTCAGCAGGACCTGGGAAAAGTATTCAAACTATAGCGCTCAAGTTTGTCGTCTAATTTACTCAATTGCCTATTAAATTAAAGCAAAAGCGTTGCTGCCATCCCTGCAGCAGGCCGCAGCGCTTCGCAATTCTTCTTCTTTGCACTTCCAGTTGAGATTGAATAATACGGCCATTGAATAATACGGGCATTGAATAATACGGTCATTGAATACTACGAGCATATTTAAATGTCACATGCTAATCTTTTCGTAAAATGGTACTTGTACTGTCTATAGGCATAGTGTTGTGGTGAAAATGGCGCAAATGTTTCCATGCATGGGTTTCTAAAGCATTTATTGAGGGATTCATTACTCGTCTTGTTCTCCCAACTGCGGTCAGACAACGGGCAAGTGTTGAAAGGTTTTTTGTATTGGGAGTATGCTTCTGTAGTACGCTAAAGCATGACGTAAAATGTACTCATGTAATTCTAAAAAATGAAACAGAACATTTGATACATATTCAAAATTATAAATTTCTATTCGATACCATTCCAAATTATTGTTCATAAGGATGTAATTACAGAATGACTTTGATGAGTGAGATGAATTAGATATTGTACATTTGTGTAAGTATGTTAATGAATTCTGTCAGGAAATGCTGAGCAGAAAGTTAAGCTGAATACTGTCAAGCACGGAGATCTCTCTCTCAAAGTGACTTCATCAATTATTATTGAGCAAAAAAATTCGCAAGTTCTCGCCGCCAGAGTAACACCAAATGAACCAGACAAAATTGGCGACATGAATATTCCCATAATCACAGTACGAGGCGGAGGTGCAGTTTTTTTAACAGTTTAAGCTCGGTGCGAATACTGTGGTTTTCGCCCATCGATCATCCTGCCATTATTAATTTTTACCGCTCATTACACGGCACCCAAGACGACAATGAGCTGCCTGTTTTTCACCGATATCTTGTGCACAGGTGTGGAGACCGTGGCTTTTTCGTCTGCGTGAAACGAGTTTTTCGTATAGGAGTATCCTTTCTTTCACATCTCATTGAAAACTCAGTTCTGTCAATGGGAGATGAAAAACTTGAGACATCTCGCAGAGCATGCTATTGGATAATCACTGTTTCACATTTTGAGGTGGAGATCTAATTACGCTAATAAAAACTTCTAATGGACAAGTATCTCCAGATAATTTACTCGGACTTAGGGAATCATGTCAGTGTTAACTTATACTAATTCTACTTTTCTTTAAATATTTTCTAACCTATTTTATTTTTCAGGTGGTCGTCAGCTTTTGACGCTGCACTTCATGAAGAAAATAGGCGCATCTAACAGAAAGTGACATCATTTGCAACGTCCTCCATGGAACTCGCCAAACGCCAGGAGCTCAAGATGTGGACCTCTCCAAAACCAGAAAAATCTCCAACTTTCATGAATAGCGCAAGGCTATTGTACACAAAAAAGAAGGCTCCAAAAACGTGTGTCTGTGGATCGTCGATCACGCAAACCTCCACGTGAGCAACTTGTTGCGCTCATCCTTCCAGCGACAGGAAAGTCGTGCCTCAACCAACTATTTTCTGGACATTTTCCAACAGAGAGATTCATGCTCTTTTACCTGCAATAAAAAGCCTTTGTTCATTTTTATCCTTTTTATTTGAATCTTACAAGCAGCTTTGAAAATTCGATCGGCAGGAAATTAAAAACAGGTTAAAATATCAGTGCGGCTGAATGCATTTATTTGTTTCATAGTTGCGGGATCCAAAATGCTCATGTAGGGTTTTCGAAGTAACACATAGATCCGCATGAAGTACAAAAAATTGAGGCTTGTTTAAATGATTCTAAATAAAAAGCATCAGAATCATCTTCCGAAAAAAACTCACAATACTAAATAGCGCTTTTGTTAATTCACTGGCAATTTTTCCAGTTCAAAGAGCAAGGCCGCTATCTCGATAGGGCGTGTTGCCTGAGGAGAGATGAAGGCCTCTTAGAGCCGTAAGTAATATTCTCAAGGAATGGGTTCAGCCATTATTTCAAAGGGGGAAGAGCCATTTTCATTGTGATGGTCCAAGTTGGAGATCGGTTGCAGGAGCCTACTTCACTAAAGGAGGTGATTTTGCACTCACGCCTCCAGTGCTGTTCTCCGGAATACTTGGGCAATTTTGAACTTTTGCCGTAAATATGAAATCCAAGAGATGGCAACGATTCTCAGTATGGCACTAAATGATTTTCAGGCTAAGCTGTAACGAGAGTCAAAGAGTTTATTGCAATTGCGATACTGACGACTGAAGAGATCGACCACAGGAAATGAAGAACGCTTTGTGAAGCCCTAAATCTGAAATGAAGCAGCGTATGAGACCCCAAACTTGATCGCGCTACTTCGTCCTTATTAGGAAATAGTTACCAATAAACTGCGCTTTCTGTACGAGGGTTGCGAAAATGCGCAACAATTTTAAGAAATTGTGAGAGGCTTCAAAATGCACTTATGTATTTTTAAATTTCTGGAATTATACAACCTCATAACTAAATGA
>JACJUY010000304.1:177813-211257 GCA_014220935.1 Platorchestia sp. MABIK
TTTGGAGGTATGGTAGGCCCTGACCATATGGAGGTATGGTAGGCCCTGATCATATGGAGGTATAATAGGTCCTGACCTTATGGAGGTATTGTAGGCCCTAACCATATGGAGGTATGGTAGGTCCTGGCCAAATGGAGGTATAGTAGGTCCTGACCATATGGAGGTATGGTAGGTCCTGACCATTCGGAGGTATGGTAAGCCTTGACCAGCAAAAGTTTGGTTAGCCCTGACCGAAAAAGGTAAGATGAACACTTACTGATAAATGTATTGAGAGTCATGACCAATAGAGGCATTCTGAGCCTTAACTAATAAAGGTAAAATGAGCCCTAAGCAACAGAAGTATGATGAGTCCTTAGTTATGAAAGCATGGTGAGTCTAGAACTGTAAAGGAATGGTGCACCTGATCAAAAATGCGGGCGTGAGTCCTGTAAAAAGTATGGCCATCCCTGAACGGTGTTGGTGTGTTTAAACCTGACCAAGGGAGATATGGCTGTCACTTACCAATTAAGGTATGGTGTAGGTAAACGTTTACGTTTATTTTAGACCCCCAACCATTGAAGAAATGTTTAATATTGGCAGATGATGTGCTAGACCCTAGATTGACTCTAGATTCTTTGTATCAGATAGTTTTTTTGTACTGGACAGTAATAGGTCGCCGGTAATAATAATATTATTGTATAAGAACTGTCAGACCCATGCTAAAAACGTCTAGTTTCAAGGCGAAATCGTCTGTGTCGACCCCCCGCATGATGTTTCACTTATGCAATTAATATTATATGGATTAGAAGCGTCTCGAAACAATGAAGAGGTAAATAATTGAATTGATCAGTAAATGTACGTTTATGAACTAGTGAGATGTGACATTTGATCAAAGTTCTGTTCGGTTACGGGCGTAATTTACTTCTGAAGTTCGCATCAAATGCACAAATTATTACTTTATAACTAATCAAATATTTCTTGAATATGCACCCAAATGTCAGACTATTTCTGGCTCAGCGCCACGGTTGTTGTATAAAGACACTCACTCCTTAGGAGGTATCGACATCCACGTCAGTCCAATTTAACAGTTGTTGCAGTTCAGATTCATAAATGCACTGTTTCTTAAAGCTGTTTTTCATTTAATTTGTGAATTTAAATTATTCCTTTCTGAAAATCTAGAAGTACAATTATTGAAATACCTAGTTATTGAATTAAATAAATTGTTTTATATGTTGTATTATGCACGAACTGTATAGATGAAGCATAACTTTTCCATTTTTATGCATTAGATATGAGTCAGCCATAGGTGAGGCAAAGCTACTCAGAAACAAAAGATTTACATTGTATATAAAATCCTATGTGAAAATTAAATTATGTATATGCACTTTGTACAATACTGGTAAATTTTACATTTATGCTGAAAATGATATATTGTATGGTAGAAATTTAACAGGTTATTTTGTTGTACGTCGAAACAGCGCACTTCAATGTTCAATAGACTTTTGGATCTTGCTTCTGAAACTTTTTAAATAATTTTTAGAGCGTACATTTTCCCTAAAAAAGCAAGGTTAATTAATGAGTCTTTTTCAATTTTCTTTCCGAAAATAATTGTAGAAAAACGTATGTGATTGATTTGTAATTTTTGATTTAATTTTCATCCAAGATCGTTTTCCAATATATGTGAAGTCTATGCATTGAAATCCTTTTATTGACCTTAAAATTAAATGAGTGTTTATGAAATGAAAAAATTTATAATTTTCAATTAAGTCTAAGGCACGATTTCTCAGTTAAAGAAAAAATAACTGAAGGAAGGCGATCATTTTGAAATTGTAAAGCTGTATCTCATATGTGTAAAAATGATATTATGTGTGTTAAGTACATGACGTACTCTTCAGATAAAAAGAAGAACCAATATAAAAGGGAACATTCTTTTAATAACAAACGTTTCGGAATCTCCGATTCCATCATCAGTGCTGTAACACAGAAAAAAAACGATAATGAACAAATTGCGAAAAAGCAATAAGAATATAATTTCAATATACTTACATTGAACGAAAAATAGCTAAGCCTAACCATTAAAAAATCAAATTTCCATCCAACATTCGAAGCCATACGTACACATGCACCTAAATTCTAGCAATCAAACAACACACAATAACATTTACCCAAAGTAACAGGACTACACACACACACACACATCCGAACACACTCCTATTCACACAGTTGGGGCAATATTTAATTTCATCGCACTTTGGTCATTATTTAACTGAGGTCTATGGGTATAGATAAACAAAGATTATAAAATTCTAGGGTCAAATTTTTCTGTGGTTCTACAAAGTGTGGAGAAATTGGAATTTTTGAAAGGGTGGTTTGAACTATGGCAATGATCTCGGATAGCGAGACGTACTCTTTTAATGAATTTACCTAACTTACTTGATATTCAGGATCCATTTCGAAATTTAAACATTTGATATGCTCGTGTGCAAGAGTTTCCTTATTTAATTTCTCAAATTTAATTTTCATCAGACCACTCGTTATATATCCAAATTCAGTCAACTTTAATTCATATATTCATTATACAATAGCGGTATCGCGGTATCAAAATCTCTTACTTATTTTTCCTCACAATGCAGAGACCATGCCACAAAATATCACCGATGCAAAATACGACATCAGAACGTGCAATGTGCCAGTCAACCTATACGTCGCCAGGTGAATTCCTTTGAACAAAAAATTTAAGTTAGAGAAAAATAAAGGCTTCTATAAATACTTCTAAAATGTAAAATGGAACACTCCATCGTAAGGTTTCTTTAGGCTTCATTCTACAAAAAACTTGTGGGATCCGGAATGTAAAATAATTTCATTTAGTACAAACTAAATTCTTTCATTAAAAACAGCAGTGTACTTGAAGTAATGAAATCACACGGGAAATGACGATCACTCCAGAAACCCCACGATGAAGCTTTTATGAATAGCAATGGCATGCTTAAGCCTGCTCGTACCCTTTCACAATAGCGGTGGACGATTACAATTGAACAGATCTTTTTAATTTCATACCGATGGGGCGAATTTTCACCAGGCAGCGCTCGAGATCACAGCAGTGAGCTGCCATTAAGCAAAACGCGGACAAGACTTTATTCGTTCATGCTATATCGAAGGCGAGTCGCCCAGCATGATGTTGCTGTGGAAAGCTAACGTGCTTTGGAGCGGTACGACAATTATGGAAAGAAGATATTTCGTATAAGGCTCTCCATCCACGCACGCGCATTTAGCGAGACTTCGCTCGCCGACGTGCCTGTAAAAGGTCGTCCCTCAATAAACAACGGTCGTTATTTAAATCGAACAGATAACTTTCATTAGAAGGATCTGATGGGTTAGGAAGTGAAATGCTGTCGTTTTAGAAAGGAATCAATGGAGCTCCTTCTCGATACGCTTACTTATTTTATTTTTCCCATTATGTGGGCATTCAAGTAGAATAAAAAGCTCTTCTACAGAACATTACTGATAAATTGACAATGACTGAAATACAAGAAACTATAGGAATTTTCGTTCTTGGTAAATCCTATTTCCTTTACCACAAGGACGCATTTTAATAAAAAATAACATAATTGTGCGAACACCCTTTTTTAGGTATAGTTTAAGAACTACCAAACATTTTCAAGTGTCTTATTAGAACAAGTTCAAGTAGCTCATTTCCAAAATCTGCATGAGCATTCAAAGCCAAAAATGTTTCTCACATCGCTGAACCTTTAATTTACATGAGCGTGAAATATTGTTTGCTGGCATAATTCTGGTTTACGCTTTTTTAGGCCATCGATCACTAAAAACGTTCGTCGAAATTGCTCCTTGCAAAAGAAGCAAAAGCAGGCACTTGGATATAATCATGAAGCTCTCTGCTCTCATATAGGCATCATTACCACGACAAATTATGAATAGCAAGCTTTTATCCTGGCTTATGGTGAGCATCATAACTCTATAAAATGATGCCCCGACGTTCGTTGGATACTGTGGCATGAAAACTATTATTCCGAGGCACCATAGCATAACTCAATCGCCTAGATCTAAATGGCCAAAATACAGATGAAGCAGGTGTTTACAAGCCTCCGCCACCATTTTGAACTTGCTGCAAAGTCTAACTAACACTAATAATGAAAGATAATGGCTAATGCCCAATAAGTAATAACAATAGCCACTAGTCTCGGTCTAGCCTGAGGCGAGGTTTGTTCTCAGTGGAGAACCGGATGGCAACATTCGGCCGGCCTGCCTGGCTCCTCAGCTCTGGTCCACGGGTGATGGTCCAACCTTGAATTCAGTTTTGAGTTCGCTCTTAAGAATAACAAAATTACCAATTGAGTTTGATTGAATGACTTAATATTTAGTTCGATTAGCTCGCTCATGCGAATAACAAAATTATCAATTAAGTTCGATTGAATGACACAATATTTAGCTCAATTAAATCGATTTAAGAATAATTAAATTATCGATCATGCACGATTGAATGACGAAATATTTAGTCCAATTAGATTGCTCTTAAAGTCGACCCTTTAATTTAGTTCTAAAAGCTCGCTCTAAACTATGACAAAATTTTCAATTTAATGCGATTGAATGACATAATACGTAGCTAAATTCTCGCTCTCCTGAGAATAACAATGTTATCGCAGTTCGGTTGAGTAACTTGACATTAAGTTGAATACGCTGGCTCGTAAGAATAACAAAATTATCGATCATGTCCAATTGAATGACACAATATTTAGTTAATTAACTCGCTATTTAGAACTACAAAATTGTCGATCATGTTCGATTGTATGACATAATATTTAGTTCAATAAGCTTGCTCTGAAGAATTACAAAACCATCAATTAATTTCGATTGTATAACATAATATTTCATGACTGTTATTATCATGAGAAAAAATAATTTTCTGAAGGTATCCGACAGTCGTAAATTATGGGGCGAGCAAATTAGGATAGTTAAATAAATTTTCATTATTCCTCTAACAACAAAAAATACAGCTTCGATCTGTGAGAAAAACAAAATCTTAGCTCTCCTCGCAACAATTCGTTGAATATAAAATTTTTTCACGTCATAGACCGAAAAGATCGGTTGCTTGAAAGTTTCAAAAAGATAACATCATTTAGGAGTTAAGGAACACCATTTTTAAAAGTATTATACGCCATTTTTGCAAGGCTAGAGCTCACCTGGTGTGAGGCGAATACTTGGACTTATAAGCAACGTGGTCACATGGTTGCGTGACAGAGCTAGCAATATATTTTGAGGAGAGTTTGAAAGTAGAAACACAGAACCTGTAGTCGCTCGTTGTTCTTTATGCCGCATGCCGAGTGTCTGGACTCGTTAGCGTAAGTCATCTCTAGATTTAAGAGAGTCTCTAGCATCGTACGCAATTCCCCTGATGAATGCCGACATGCAGCGGGAATGAAGAAAAATACTTTTCGTGAGGTCAATTTTGATGACTTCTTACATGGCGAGGAAAGCACAGCTTTTCCGATCACTTGTGTTCAAATTTAGTACCCCACCTGAATACTTTATAGTAAGCATATTCATATAAATTTCGTCAATGCATTCTACAGCTGGCTTTAAATCTCATGCAAAAGGGCAAAAACACATGAAAAATAACTATGACGTTTTAAAAGTTTATCCATGAAATTTCTTGAGCAAACGAAGAGAGAGAGTTTTATGCAACTCAACAAAGGATGTAGTAGAATTTACATGCCTTTGTATGAGGTCCTCATTATCGGAAACTTTTGGCACACCAAGACCTGTTTGCAGTGACGAGGCAATACAATGGCTACAAAAGGATGCAAATGTCATAATCAAGCTCCACCTGCCATTAGACTCGCTAAAGACAAATGTCTCAGTTATTGGAAGAACACAACGACCGCTGAGCACCTGGTTTGTGCGTCACTCGGGCATTTCTTCTTGATCAGTCATTATAAAATTTGAATTGCTAGGTAAAGAAAGGTATTCGCCTCGAAAATGTTCCTGAGTAAAGGCAGTCTGTAATTCAGAATCTCGTCTAGCAATTTACAGCGACGAAAACGGACCGGTAACATGCAACGCCAAAAGCAGCTTATTCACTTCTGGGTCCTGTTAATTTAAGGAGAGCATGATGACATGCTATGAAAAGTTATAAATGTGATTATCCTCGGGTGGTTGAATCAAGTCATCAAGGCTCTTCAAGAAATTCGATGGATAGAATGCTGAAGGAAAATGGTCGCCAAACCATAGCTATTGTGTCAAATCACCTCGACTTAAGATGAAGTTTAGCATGAAGCCAACGCCATCACTGGGCATTCACAAAAGTCAATTGAGTTTACAGAACTGACTTTCGATGAGGAGAAACGTTCAATTCTGTTTAATATTTACTAATTCAAAGCTCAAGAACTCCCTCGACGAAAGAAATATTGGCGAAAAAATCTTAGCGTTGATGATTACTCCGTAATATTTTCTTGAATTATTGTTTTTGCTTCGACCGATAAGAGAAGCATGAATATGCAAGAGGCATTACGTTAATGATCTCAATAGCTTGGGTGTTGAGTATATTTTATCTCCTTTTCTCTATTTAATGGCCCAATTTAAATACCAAATTCAAGTCCATGAAATCGTGCATATGGGCATGCCTCTCTGCACTCACCACTGTACGTTATATATTTTTTTATTTACTCGATCGGAAGCAATTCATTCTACGTCGAATTTTACTGCGTGTGTTGAAAGGCGAAATTTTTCAATCGACATGAGAAATTTAATAAATGAACTGAGTATCAAGAAACAATCATTAATCGTTGCAAGTTTTTATGTCCCCCTTATTTTTTACTTGTTACATTTTTTCACTGTCATTGATTGAAATTCGTAAAGCTCATACGTTCGTTGAACTTTCTTCAAAGCGTCAAATCAGAAAGTAAATCTATACCACAAAAATGTTATGCCATGGTATGCGTGAAAATTAATCAAAAACATGAAAAATCCAGGTTAAAAACCAAACCAACTAATTACATTGATACTAAATGAGTTTTTCACTTACAGTTCTCTATCTTTAACTAAATTTATTGTGTCTAATACTCAGGGTTTCTTCATTTTAATACGCTCAGAGCGTTGAAGTTTCCATCAATGAATTTTTTTACAAGCACCAAAATTCATTCAAGGGGGGAAACCTAAGCAGTAGTTCCGTTGGTTGAAAATTTTAAGTGACTTTTTTTGAGGTTTTTAAACATGTTCCTGGCTAACTTATAACTTCTTTGTCCTTGTGTAACATTTTAAAATCATTGTATCTTACGTGCATAATTTTGAAATTCTTCACTTGGTCCTTTAAGGCAAGTCGAAAGCTCTTTAACCATAAGCCCTGTCAGGTCAAAGCACGGTCAATGTGAAGCTTTACCTGCCTAGCTGTCGGCACCTTCCGAAAATTGAATCTTCGACTGCACTGACCAGTTTTGCGAAAATGATGAGCTTTTCTGAAGAGAATTTTCTTCTATTTTTTTGGTGGATGCTACAAGACGACACTTCTGCTTATTTACTGAATGCGTTACGGTCCAGATTCATATTAGTGCTGGCGCGTCGACATCGCTGTGCCTGGCTCTAGACGTATGTAATTACCTGGGCAAAATTAACCAAGTACCTCCTTGCATACATTACTTCAAGAGGCCCAATTAAAAGAGAAAAATGGCGAGAGCGAGGGAGTTAGCAGTTATTCTGCTGAATTAGAGTCAAAATAGCAGTTTGTTGATCATGAGCGTCAAGCACACTTTATGAAGAAACTTTGAAGATTCTTGAGTTCACGAGAACTGCAGCTTAAAAATTTTTGTGGTCGGCTTTGAACAAGCGTTGAGAAAACAAAATAGCTCATTTAACCTCTGCAGAAGTAGCGGGCAGAGAATTCGCTACATGCCCGCACTGTTTCGAAATAAATCAACTGGTCTTTCTCATACAACGCACTGAAATGATATTTTGTGTGGAAAAAATCTTGATTTAGATGTTCAACGGTCAAAAATATCACGCGTGGGTTATTTATCACCTCAACTTCATTGGTTGCGTTTGATTGGAGCTCGGTTGAGAGCGTAAAGTCAGGATCGAACCAACCTCTCAGCTAGATTATTTAAGCTCAGTTTGCAACGAATGCGGTGTTTTCCTTAGCGTTGCATGTCTGAAAACCGTTAACACTGAAATCTATGGGTTTTTCGCCGCAAGAAAGCTTCGGTTCGAGAAGATGTTGTGAAACTTGGGCATGTGAGCGATAAATAAGAGTAGCCGATACCGCAAACTAACGACATTTGTGCGAGTGTCGGCATTAGCAAGAACAAAAACATGGCGTCCATTACAAGCTTGGAAGACTTAGTAAATACAGACCTACAGTCAGAAAAATGTCCGCCGAGTACGGGCTTCGGTAATTTAGTCAGGAAATGGCAAGTTTATGACAAATATGAACAGTGTTTGGAAAGACATTCGTATGAATTAAATTGGCAGTCAAAATGCAGGAATGTAGTTTTGCAATTCTACTTTCAAATTGATCTCCCAACTTACATTTATTTTGACATTGCTTGCTCTAGGGGCCATATTTAATGCTAAAAAAATTAACGAATGAAAAAAGTAAATGACAGAAGTCACACGAAAGAAAACAATTACAACCAATTCTGTATCATTCATTTCGGTGAGACCATCAATTATTCAAATTCCTGACTTTATAAAGCAACTCTTCTGCCGGATAATTAAAGTGGCCAATTTAAGTAAATGATGAATAACTTCATCAAGAAAACAACGACGAGCAGTCGCTGCTTCTCTAGCACTCTCTCGAGCTGCTGTACGCGTAGCCAAGGAATTTTCGAAAAACTCGTCAGACATTTTTTTTCTTGATTCCGAACGGGTTGTTATTCCGGTATAAGTAACCACTAATTGGATACTAACCCGTTATATGCGCTGTAAAACTGCTCCAATGCGAACGGGTTCTTGTGGGAAATTAGCTGAATTAAATCATTATGAGAGGAAAATGACAGAGAATGCAGAGTTGCATTTCTACTGGTGTTGAAGAACAGCAAATCGAAGCCGAGTTACGATTTTCGCCGAAGTTTTAAGCGGAAAGTTTACTATGTTTCGAAAATAGCGAATTACTAAGTTTTAAAAATGGTTAATAACTAAGTATCAAAAACTCCAGTAATGCATTTTCCTTAAATCAAAGCACTGGAATGTAGATTTCCCGTTTTTGCAAAATGAAGCTTTCCAACGATTTGCAGGAAAAGATCCCTTTTTTGGGGGGGAAGGACTTGAAAGGTCGTCGAAATTTTATGGTAGGCACAGATCATTGAAATTTATATTCATCAAGATTTGAATCGAATTCGCCATCAATAATTGGTGAAGAATTGAGCACTTGAGTCCAGCTCAAAACTCGCTGTGGTCATAAAGAATGAGATTAAATCGAGGTGATGGCAGACACTGGAGTGATCGAACATGAGGAATAGAGCACGCACACAACCTCCAGAACACGCCACGACCACGTGACCATAACTTGGTTTTGTCTCTAAATTTTGGGACAATATGTCGTTAATAAACCGATCACTTTATGGGTAAAGTTAGTGATGACACTGTTGAAGAAGGGCACAAATGCTTTGTAGAGCATTAGTTAGGCTGGTCAAACGAAGAGAATCCTATGGCGTTTGCAGTTTTCTCTGAATGTTGTATTTGGGTTAGTTTTGAGTTCTGTTTCGAGTTTGTAAAATGAAGGTTGATATTGAATTGCATTCCCACAAAAACAGCGTCAATATTTCTCTCATTCAGGCCTTCAAAAAAGAGAACTGAATGAAGGCTGAAAAAGAGATTGTAATGCATGCGTTTAAAGGGTTACTTGTTCGATTTAAAAAAAACATTTTCTTAGTCCTAGAATTTTTCACGCGCAAGTAAGTATTATAAGTAAGTATTAGTAAGTAAGCGCACAAGTTCTCTACACCAACAAATATGCATTTTGCTTTGTGCGAAAAAGAAAATGCTGCAAAATTCATATTCTGCGACTTGATACGAATAACAAGATTTTGTTTGCTTCATAATGTATCGATTAACATTTTTTAGCGTCAGTTTAAGTAAAATCACAAAAAACATAATATATAAGAGGCTGGGCTGTAAGATTAAAGTTTTGCGTGAAATGATTCGATTGTCTGAAATTTAGAGACATACAAACATTCACACCGATTTAATTTTTTAGAAATCTAAATCACTCAAATATAATTTGACCTTGCCAATGATGAAAGACAAGAACAATTGTATTTAGAAAACTAAGGAGAGAATTAACTTGAAAAAAAATTAGTTTTCGTTAATAACAGGTGCCTGGTAATAAGACAAGTTAAAACAAGTAAAAAAACAAACATTACCCAATATCCGATAAAATCAAAATAAGCAAAACTCACGGCAGATGAAAATAAAATCTTTCACAGAGTTCCACTTTACCCCCTCAATTACATTAGGCCTACATTCGAAAGCTAGTGAGTCAAGTCATTATGGAGCAAGCATACTCGGAAATTTCAATGCCGACGACTTATCGACAAAAGCTCCCTGATTGAAAGGCAAGGCAGTTTGGGGCATGTTCACAGTCTCTGGATAGCGATTAATGCCCCATGATCCACGCTTGATTTTGCTCCAGCGGCGATAATTTCATTCTCTAAACCAGTGTCGGTAATTGAGATTTTTATCGCTGTCCATTTTTTGCTCGCGCGCTCATCCTTATATTTATATTTATTTTATCTCTTTATCATAAGATGTAATCTGAATCCTTGTTTTGTTCATGAGTGTGCTGGCGCTACAGAAATTTCTGGTTTCAGTGTATTCATTTTGGTTTTTATTCAATACGTAAACTATATTTATTTCAGAAACTACTCATTCACAGCACCATACTACGAGTTGCTGCATTCTTATCTTGTAAATTTGTACTCTGTTTCAGCCGATCTGTGTAATTTCCGTATCAGTTTTATTTTTTACTTAAGCCAACTTTACTTCTGCTCTTTTTATTTCTGTTTCTGGTGATCCTTATATATGTGCAAAGGTGAGTTTATTTGCTAATAAAATACCTATAGTAAATGCAGGCATTTCCTTCACTGGTTTGTGTAATAACTTCAAATCTCCCTGCGTCTCTTGCATATTTTGTAGGGCTATGCATTCTCAATTGTTTCAGAAAATTTTTATTCCTTCAAATATTTTAAATTTAAATCTGTGCTATGGGTGGTAAAATGTGTTTTTCACCAATGGTAGATATTTTAAACATTTTTTTACCAATTGAAGATATTTTAAACATTTTCGCCAATAGCTTGGTTCAAAGAATTAACCGTACTAACTTTTATTTGTTGTTGTTACTTTTACATCGGTTCAAATACAATCACTATATTTATCTTTTTTAGTTATTATTTCATTTTCATCATTCCCATTAACCTTTTGGTTAGGGGATTTTTCATTTAAGAATATAACAAATAATAAATGAAAATGAGTGCGTTTCTGTTTTTGAACACATGGAGTTAATACTTTATAGATTTTTATGATTGCAATTACTTTTGGGGGAATCAAAGAGAGGAATTTTTGATCTGCAGCTTTGAAATAAGAAATTAATGTGATTTGTAATATTGATCTTGATTTTTTTAAAACGTATGGCGACATCGTAAAACTACCTAATCAATTCTTGAATTAATTTCTGTTATTCTCATTAAATTTTTAATCACAAGAAATATTCTCAACGTATGTAATAACAATTACACAATAACTCATTTTATTTTTATACTTCAAATCATTTCAAAACCATTAAAAGTCTGTTAAATCTTGCTCCTCAGATATTATTTTCTATTGTTTGTACTGTGGTGTAAGTAAATGCAAGGGGAACACATTTTTCACTGATCGACGTCAATTTTTGTAGAACTCTTCGATATTTTTTCCTAGGCTTTAATCCAAAAGTGAAATTTGAAACCATTTGAAATCAAGTTCTGTATCATGACAAAACAAAGTCATTGCATGGGCTTGAATTCCGCTGATAAATTGCACTCTTTTTATAGCAGCTTCTCTGCTTCTTTGCAAACGCTTTCTCAAAGTACTGTGACGAATAGCTTCCTCTTACAGCCCCATCTGTCATCCAGTACCGACATAGAAATGAAAGACAATACAGAGGCATCTGTACCACGCAGTAAATTAAAAGGATGCAAATCGATAGACGTGAACAATCTCTTAGGAATGTTTTAATGACCCATCTGCTCGTACTCTGCAGCTGGGTTTCTTACAACAGCATCAATGAAACACTTCTCACAGAGTTCTGTAAGTACGAACGTGCTATCCGGGTAGCACTAAATGAATGGCCTTACACACTAGTCATGATATACGAGAGTGTAGAGTCAGATTTAGACTGGTCTTAATTAGAACATCAGTCACAACATAACATGCAGAACTAAATAGCTGTCATTTCGAAGTATGAAAGAGCACAAATACTGAATGAAGATAAAATATCCTCAGTCGCTGGTATTTCTAAAGCTCCATAGCAATGCGGAATCTGCAGTAATATTATCAAAATCTTTACTTAATTTATAGCATCCCTGTTTTTCAAACGTCCGTGTCCTTTCTAAATTAATTTTAGCAGTAATAAAAAAGCAAGGCCCTTTAAGAGCTCTTGGAGCACCTATCAGGAGATGTATAACGTTACTGAGAGTGAGTGAAAAATGGAGACTGCTCTGCTAAACAAACAGAGGGAGCCTTTCAAGGGGACTTTGTCCGTCGGGCCGCAGCTCAACATCCATTACTGAAGCCATCGATAACCCAGCGATAATCTTACCACCTCTTCATGCTTTGCAAACTTGGCTATTTTTGCCAGCTTTTTCGGTTTGCTTAACCGTTGCTTCACGTAACGCCGGTGAGCGAAAAGACGCAACCGAGGAGTTTAATTTTAGCCTAACTCTGCCGCCATCACTGGGAGTACATTTGCCTGATCTTACATGATGAATGCTTGGCGTGAATGCCCAAATGAGACTGAAACGGAAACCTCACAACGTTTGAGCGGATTACGCAGCGGAGGTATGAGCTCCCTCATAGACACGTAGAGGAAGTAGAAGCTATGAGAAAATAAAACATACGGAGTCGAGGTTCCGCTACTTATTTTATTCATTTATAAACTGTTTCTGATTCACGTGTGCACGTCAAAGTTTGAAATGGGATTCTCAGTTCAATTGAGTTAATGATTCATTAGTCATTGATTCTGAACGATGACTGATCCGATGAGCTGAGCTGAAAATTTTGGATATTTTCCTATTAAAAAATGTTTCAATATGTTTTTAAAAAGATATGGGTCTTTTTGATAACAAAAAAATTGGAACCCTTTTTACTACCGTAGTTTTGTAGTTACTGCATTTCCATAAAAATGGCTCGTATTTATTTGATACAGAGATAAACAGTGGCGTTGTTTGAAACTTCCCAAATTTGTAGTTTCCAAGAGACAAATCCCCCAAAAAACTTTAACTCCTTGCCAGCATTCCTCTCCGAATGTTCTTCAACCACATTCAATTCTACGCTTCGAATACGCAAACTTTTTATCCAGATCAAGATTGTATCGAGGAAAAAAAGAGTAGTCCGACAAATTTGTCAGTTGCCGTTATGCTCTGCGGTTAGGACCGAGTACAACTTTAATTGCCGGGACGAATGGCTTCGATGAGAACTTTGCTAGCCATAAAATTCTTTGAAGAAATATCAATTCATCTGCTATATACATTACTCTTCGGATTTGTTTCGTCCAGCAGTGAAAAGAATTTTCGCACGCAATTGCATGTCATCGCAATACGTCCTGTAGTTTGCTGCACCACAACAATTATTTCTACGTCATGTTCCGTTCCCGCCCCTATGAGACATGCCGACGTTTCATTCAAATCGATGTTAGATTTTTTTTGTGCTAAGCCAGTGATGAAATTTGTTATTGTTGAAGAATTCCAATATTTAATAGGAGCGTTTTTTTCCCCTCAAACTTTTTGGGATTCTTGCCATGTTATTATTTTTGTAGGAATGTGTCACACCACGAATGACGTTGACTGCTTTTGAAACGGGCCAAAAAATGATTACTCATACCTTAAGTTCAGCGCAATGGAAGCGTTTCGTTTCACTCGCCGTTTTTAATACTTTTTTTTAATGAATTTATGCGACATTTTACTTTTCCATCGCAAGATTTTACAACACATTGATCGCGATGGGTTAAACTAAAGTTCAATATTCAACTCAGGTTTAGGGTTAATTGTTGTCAGCAATTTTTAAGAAAGCAACCAGTAACTGGTTGGTGACCTGATATAGCTATGATTAAGCAGTTATTAAAATTGAGTTTGGCTCTACTGGTTGGTTAACAGCACAGTGAAAATTCCCTCTGTGTACACCAGCGGCTCACATCGCAACCAACGTGTTAAAAAAGTGAATTTTCTAACCACATTTCACATCAGGTATGCACTCTAAATTTATTCTCATTCTCTTTAAGACACTTCGCTTTAAGCTGTATTTGATTTTGATCATTTCGTCATTTTCCTCACTCTTCGTTTCCTGTTTATCTTCTTTTGCGAACGAGAGGAGGACCGAAACGAGGCAGCCATCCTTTGAGCACGTCTGCGCCAGTGGATGAGAAAGAAGTCCCTATTATGATTGTATTCGTGCCGTGAAACGAGGGTGTGGAGCGCTCCCGCAGAATGGTTCCGCACAGTCCAATAGGGTATAGGCCATAACATTTGCCACGATAACTAGAAAAAACGACTCTCGTGATGGATTTCTTGACGAGTCGTCAGTCGTTCAAGCTCTCTCGGTGGTGAAAGAAGTGCTGCACTTAGTTCTATTTCTCAATCCTTCTGTTATGAGCTGCCAGTTGGAACTTTCGCAATAAAATTTTGGCAATTATGTACTTCTAGTGGTAGAAAAATATTGCAGAAGTGTTTCGTTGAATTGGAGGAATCGATAAATTATTTCAACGCAAGTCTGTGTTTGCTGTCAAAATGTAAGTTTCATTTATTTCTGTATAGATGAAAGTCAAAAGGAATTTTATAGAAATTACTCATGCGATGAATAGATTTTTTATGCCTTTTTCCAGTAAAACATAACACTGGAGGAAAAATATAATTTTTCGACCATAGTTGAATTAGTATAACTTTGATAATGAAGCCATTAATCAATTCAACAAATTTCTTCTACTAATTTGCAGAAAAAAATCCTTGTGGTAATTCTGTGACCATTGTGCTTGGCGTGGTGTTGAACAACGGCGGGCTACAGGCCTTAATATTCATTGGTCAATTTATCCACCTTGGTAGTTGCTTCTATGGATGATAATTGGATAGAATCAGTAAACGACCGGAAGGCAGCGTTTCAAGGGAGCAAATGAATTCTCATGATAATTTAGACGTGACTTGTACTGCGTACACGTCCATCGTAAGTTGTCCGTAGAGTTTTAAAGCAATGCCAAAAGCATTTACGACTAAATTACTCGTAGCTGCTCGCCTAAACTGCTCTAATGGACAATGGCGATACCATAAGAAAGAACTCGTTTGAGGCCACCTCTTATGTTAAGCTAACGGCCAATCTGCGAGACCTCAAGAGGTACTTCTTCTATGAACTAACGCCGATAATGCTCTGCTTCCATGCAAACCTCGAGAACCTCAATAAATGAAGTCTTTTGCCTTAAGAAAAGCGATAGCATCCATCAGAGTGTGAAATACTTCGAAGGTGAGGGTTGGGAGACAAAAATGTGAACACAGGGAAATGGGAATTATGGATCACATGTTTAAAAGTAAATTTTATGCTGAAATCGTTGAAAAACTAGGTAAAATAAATATACTCTTGAACCATTATGCAACTTTAGATGACGCTTTTTTATGGTAATGTAAAATTTACGTACGTAATGGAGAACTACCAAGCAAAATTGAAGCATCTCGTCATTAGTTCATAAAGCCCGAAATAAAATTTCACTAAACTTCTGGCAACATTAAGTAATAGCACAGCGGAAAAAAAATTATGATGAGGGTTAAATTATTTCTACCAGTTAGTGAACCAACATTCAGATACGTGAACAATCGTGTGCTCATATAATGATCTGAAAATGACATGTTCCCCCAGTCATTATTAGTATTTTTGTTCAAATTAAAGTCGAAACACATAAAACTTTTCCACTGAAGTATTCAGAATAAGTGATGTTTAAAAAACATTGTGCTCGAACCTGTAATTTGACAGTCAAACCTTCTGCTTCGCGTAAAAAAATTAAAAATAATTTATACATCAAGAATAACTTTCAGAAGATGTTTTTTAGGAATTTTTCACTCAAAAGCTTCACATTCATCGTAGATCAATTCTTTAATAACAAATGAATGCAGGAAAAAAACTGATGGTTGGCTTTATTTTGAAATGATTTCCTTCCGTAGGCAATAATGAACTATGAAGCTGCAAAGAAATACAACAATAAACAATTTTTATTTAACTCGTTATTACAGCAGAAAAATCAAATGTGATACTAAACCAAATCAAAGGTGGCCATTATTCTAAACTTGTCCGTGCGTAGCTATTTATGATCGAAACAATCTGATGAGTATTGAAGCTTTTAAAGCAATGCCAACGGGAAGATTGCGGTGCGATTAAAATAGCAAACCCTGGTTACCACAGTAGAGACAAGCAGGTTTCCATGACCACCGACGCACAGACCAGAAACTAGGCAAGTCTACCTCGTCTTATTTGCTCCACAAGTCCTGATATTAAGTCGTTTGACTAAATGAAAACCTCTCTATTTGGTAGGTCTTCATCATTGGGCGAGATAGTCATAACGAGTCGAAACTGCGCGATGGTAATAAGTAAAGGCAAAACGACCCGAAAAAATTAATTGATTCAATTGATTCTTTCTGTAGGAATTTTGATCACTTGCAACACAAGTGCTCGCTTCAAGATTATCCCAAAAGACGACCATGTTCATTCTTTAGGAAATCATGAAGTGAATTTTATTATGTAGACCATCACTTTATAATGAACGCAATCCGTGCAACGTCACGCTCGTTTCTGAGAAGATTATCCTACTAATCACAAATTATGGACAACTGATCGCTTACAAGGCAAATTATAATTTCTAATTAGAATTATTTATAGGGTCACTGACTGTTGCTTGGAATTTGAAGATGCTATCTTCGCTTATTCCCGACAACGAATATATTTCGATCAGGTGCACGAGGGCAGGGATGGAGGTTATTTGGGCTCCCTATACATGACAGTTCTTTCTCGTTCAAATAAATCGGCCGAGACACTGAAAGTCTTTAGTTCGGTTGTACAAACTGGCCATTAGCCCTGCGAAAAACTTGGCTTCGTAAATTTGAGGCTCCTGAACTGAAATCTCATTTTATTTGTTATAAGTAGCTTTAGTTCGCTTCACGGAAAATTATGTTATCACTGCTGCGTCTAATTAGAGATTAAGATATGATCTGTTCGCTAAAGATTCTAAATTTTGATTTAATGGGAAAGGTGTCTATTTTTTTAATGGAACCTTCTTAGCGGCTATATCAACTTTTATACACGAGTTACATCACTATAATGAACATACATTTCTTTATGTTCATGTTTATGAAACCGGAATTGTTGACAGCATTATGAAATTTTCTTTGACATTTACATTTGGCCAAATATTTAACGTGCCCCACTGAGGTAATCTAAGTTGACTTCATTAGCATAGAATTATGGTATGATTTAAGAATTTACGAAGTTTACCCCTTTTTATTTAACAAATATTACTTCATTCTCGTGTATGAAGAGCTAATTTAGAAAGATCTTAATTATCAAATGAGAACCTTCTATGCGACGTCACAGCATCCTCGTGGAAAAATTAGTCACACATTATAAAGATAAGAGGAAGTTTCAACTCAATAATTTATGCAAAAACATGAGAAACCCAGAAATTTAGGCTTTGCAATTTGAGCATCCTTCACAGTCTACAACGAAGCTAAATCATAATTAATTGATTCAGCATACAAAAATAAAATCCAATTTATAGTCGAAGGTATCCAATTTTACTGTTCATAATACAACTTTACTGCTTTGAATGTTTTCAAAATATGAAGTCTTTAGGAAAGTTAGATCATCGTTGGTTAGATCATCGTCGTTAAATTATTAATTCATTCATAAATTACAAATGCATGAAAACGAGCGAAAGTGAAATCGAAAGTACAACACAATTAACGGCCGAATGATTTCAAAAGCATGGACGTCGGAGCAAATTTTTCACATGCAAACTGACGACAAATTCAGAGCACCAAGCTCACAATAAAGCTTATAATTCAGTGAGCCCTGCCAAACTTACGACTGGTCGCAAGCATCAGCGTTATCTCTAAGTTATTCCTTATCAGTTTACAAGACTTATTTAGAGCCCAGCAGTTCCTCTTCCGGCCTGTACGATAGTTTTTGCCACTCGCCCGTAATTCGGTCAACTTTCAGGCGAGCAACACTAGAGCAAAGTTAAAGCTGACTAAATATAGTAGCATAGTTCTCCTTCTCATGAAACAGGGCTAATACAGTGACTTGGTTCCCGTTCTGATGAGTGGAACTAATAAAGTGGCATAGTTCTCTTTCTGATGAAACTGACTAAATATATTGGTATGGTTCCCAGTCTGATTAAAAGGAACTAATACAGTGTCATTGTTCTCATTTGGATGAAATCGAACTGATATATTGGCATCGTTGTAAATTTGGTAAAGCGGAGCTAACGTAGAATCATTGTTATAACTATTATGAAACGTTAACAATAAATCGCCACTGCCTCAATTCTGACGAACTAATGCTAATGTTCAACAAGGTAACAAGTCTATTTTAATTAACGATCGGGGATTTTCACGTTGAAACTAACACAAAACAATACTCAAACAAAAATAGTACATGCGAATTTAGCAAAGTAAAATGAGTTTGGTTCTTATAAAGTTTGCAAAACTGGCCATAAAATATTGTGTTAATACTAGTTCAGAGCGAGCAATTACGTTTAATTCCAGTTTTAACCCTGAGAACTTAAGGTCAAGGAACTTGTCGGGCTTTTTGATACATGAAACGTTTTGTTTAAGACCGCTTCTTTATAATGAACATTTTTCACATCATATTTTAAATGATTTAATTATCATTGTAATATTCCCCAAAAAATGGATTTACCTAGTATTGTAAAAATGCATTAGTACAAAATCACAAAAATGTAAATTGATCCCTTATGATGTAATTATTGTAATGAAGATTATTATTGTGGTCAATATGCACCTCATCAAAATAAAAATAACTATTATCATAGTCATTAATTTTATCATTAAAGAGTTCATAATCATTTGATGTCATCGAGCCCTGTATAATATATAGTTCTTCATCCATTCAATTTGCCCCATTGCCATTTGCATCGATCTCAGAAGTAATTCAATACAAGCATGTCTCAATACATTTGCTGATTGCGTTCGGTCGGAGGTACGCGTTGCTTCCGAAGGAAGCTGGAGAAGAAAAACACATACATTTTGAATCGCGATAAACCGAAAGCCTAGTTCATTATTCAAGCATTAATCCATTTGAGTTACGATTAAAAATATAATTTAATAATTGAAAAATCATTAAGTTTTTAAAGTTACCTCACAATCGATTCAAATCCTCGTTGTTCATGCCTCTGTTCAAGTAATAAAGATCATTCATAGTATGTACAAGATAACGGGCATTGCAGTTACTGTGAATCAGTCACACACCAAATTAGCTACTACAATGACATAAAAGTGAATTCAAAGTCTAATTCTTTTGAAAATAAAATTAAAAACCAAATTAGTTTTTAATTTTTCACACAGAGCTATAGATGATGTAATGAGCGGCAACAATTTTAGCTTGAACACACTTAAAAAATAATGTAAAGAATTAAGATCAAAAAAATTCATCAATGTTCAATTATAGTTGCATTATGTAAGCAAACACGTTAATCAACCTCAACTGTTGTTTGTTATCAGTTTCAAATTAGTGACTAATGCTTTTTGAAAAATGTAACATGTATATGGGAAATGGGATACGTTGAAACTTCATATTCCCCTTGAAACATACGTCTTAGTTTTAGCCAAATTTCTTGCACATTTTCAATAAAAATAATTTGCATCATCACGTTTAGGGACCAAGAAACACAACTACTCTCCTTCCTTTTAAAATAATTATAAAATCAACATTGCATGTTGCATGTTTTCCTCTACGTTGAAGATTCATCAAAAAACCATTTCACATCTATTGAATTTCTGTTTATTGTTTACTTCTGAGTTGATATTTAATCAATCATTCAGGTCAACCTGCTGCAATATTTTCTTGCTTTACGCCAGTCAGACTCCGGAAAGTTAAACGGAGATATCAAAAACAGTAAACATTTAAAACCCAAATTGAATGCTGTTACCTTGAAACGAAAATAATTCTTCAGTGCCAGCAGAAAAATTGGTCTCTGTCATGCTTATGGCACTTGCCGAAAATTAAAAAAATACTGAGCCATGCAATTATTCAATTTCATTGTTGTCATGACTCATTCATTAAAATTCTCATGATTCATTTTTCTCTCACAGTTCATGTATCATGCGTCTATCACCTTATCAGCAGCAAGTTTTAACTACTCCTCCCGTCTGCACATTTCTGCCCAAGATATGGGAAGTGCAGGCAATATCTAAATTCCTATTACAATAAAAAATTAAATTTGGCCATGTGTGTTACACTAACAAAATTAAAATATAAAGATTAAATTTGAAATGGGAACATTTAGGAATACCAAAAAATGAATCAAAGCATTGCGTTCATTTGATACAAAATTGGTATTTAAAATTCCTGAAAACATGTAAGTGTCACAAATGGGTACTGAGATTTACAAGATACATTGCAAATCAGTCACTCAGGTTGGTGGCAAAAGTCACCGCTGTATAGCAAGAAGCTTAAATTTTATCATTTTTAGAAAGTAGGGCACAATGTTTTCTACTTGCAAGAAAATTATATTTTACACATACATCTGGAAAATAACTAACATAGTTTACCAGTGATAAATGTACTACATACATAGCATACTTGAAAACTGCAGTTTTACTAACATATTAATTATTTCAATTACTTCTAGTTGAGGTTAAATTAATTCCCTTATGACACGGAGAAGACTGAGGTACTGGGAAGCCTTTCTTCCTATACATGCCCAAATTCCTCAGATAAAAAAACTCATTTACTGGCTACACATTAGATGCTTGGGTGGACAAATGTTTCGCATGCACACTGCAGTCATAATATACGAAACTATTTTCTACATTTATGAAAACATTTGTAGATTTATGTTCATACGGGTTGGTACTTTTCTCTAGTCAGACTTCATTTTATATCGACTGTTTTTCATATGAACTTACCTTAAAAACACGATGAATTTTCATATTCGCTTTGGCCACTAGATAAAAATTAATGGAATTATGTGATCAACGCAATCATTTCAAAAGTAATGGACGAAGCAGATGAAACAGTGGACCCCACGAGCGCCTCTTCTGCAGTCATTTTCAATTCAAATGAAATTTTGTCATGCCCTATTTCAGAAAAATTTTACATCTGATGAACGTGACTTGAGTGCGAGTGTCAGAATGAAAGGCTCACGCTAATAAATTTCCTTGATTAATAAGTGTCCGTAAGATGAAGACGGAATGAAGATCGTAGAAATTAGGTTTTCAAATGACGAAAAAAGGCTTATGATTTAAATGTCGAGCCCGTTGGAAATATTAGGGGGAAAATTCATAACATTGTTGTAAAATCAAAGAAATAAATGGCGATGGCCAGTTTCGATTGTGGAACAAGCAATGATAACAAAGAATTTAGAACTCTGTTATTTAGATATAAATGAAAGTAAAATCAAATTCTGCTACCTATTTGTTGTACATGTATTTGGGATTTAACTGACTTTTTTCGCAATATGTTTGATTTTATAAGTTAATTCAGAAAGCTATGTAAAATGAAGAGCCCTGACAGAACAAGAAAATATTTCATATATCTAATTAAAATTTAGATTTGTGTCAATAAAGTATTTATAAAACTTCAGAAGCAACCGTTGTTCGGATATCAGACAGTGAAAAAATAAGTCTGAGTTGCACCATCCATTGTAAAATCAAAATCATGTTCCTTAAATTAAGAGCAAGTCCTTTAAACTAAGGGAAAGCCCTTTAAATTAAGAGCAAGGTTTTTAAATTATGAACACGTTTTTTAAATTAAGAGCTAGTTTTGTAAACTAAGAGCAAATAAAATTATGAGCAAGTAAGCCTATATTACACTATATATTCCACATAGTTTCCTTTGAGCAGGGATAAATTTTGAGTCAGATAAATATTATTCAAGTTCGACCATAATAATATCTATAGATGAAGGTAAAAATTTTCACAGAGGTGGAAAAGACAGGTTTGTATTTCCATTCCATCAATATTTTGGAATCAAATATTTTTTGAATAATGGAATGTCTTTGTAAGCATGTATTTTGCTGGTATTTGTTGGTACAGAGATATATTTTCTCAAAGACACTCCACAGTATTTCCAATTCCGTATTAGAGTATCTAAAACACTATTGCATATTATTTTGTTCATTAGATGTTTCTTTCATACACATGAATTAAGTTGTGTATGTAGTCAGCAATAACCATTGTAATATTGAACATGTTATGCCATTGCTAAATTAAAACCCATCAATTGAGCGGGTTTTCAGCGGTTTTAAATACCATCATCACTCCATTTCCCCGAAGTTCAAGAATCATCGACTTGAGGTTCAAAACAAATAATCCAACCTTTGAAATTGCCTCCGAAAATTTCTGAATGAAACTTTTTTTGGAGTTGGTCGAAGAGTTGAGTGAGTGGTGAGTGGCTGAACACCAGGCAGTATCCTCTCCCACTCAATGATTAAGCGACGAATAGAGGGGTCCTTCCTCTCTGGTTATGAGAATCGTAAACCGTGCGATCCAGCGCAAGGATTGGATGCGTAACAATAAGACCAGTGTGGGCTCTCCAGAACACGCTACGAGTCGCCCTTTCTGTCCACTAAGTCTTCACAACTCGAGTATAGGTCACCAAGGCAACACAGATCCTATTCCACAGATTCTTCCCATATCAATCGGAATCGATTCATAATTGTACTCGTGCCTACAGGTTGCTTTAGTTCGCATGGGCGTGGCCTAGAATCTCAATAGAGGAAAAACCCGAACTGTTCCAACTGCAGCATGTATTAATAGAGATATCAACATACCAAATAACACCATTCACTCTGCTCATTGAAATGTGTCCAGAATCATCATAACAAAGCGCCACGCGCCTTCGATTCAGATGTGCGCATTCAGTGAACTCTCATCATCAAGGAGGTGAACTGTGTGGGAGGTGCCCCCTTAAAAAGAGTGGGGGGTCCTATCCCCGGTGTGTAGTGAAGCTGTGTGAGACAATGCTCCATTGAAAATGCTCTTGTGTGGTTTGTTCTCATATTAGTTCCGAACGGAGACTGCGCATTCGCGACGGACTCGAGCATCGCAAACGTTCGTGCAGCTAGAGCCGAAGAAGAAAATCTTCACGACAACGAGTTCATTCAAATCCATTTTGGGTTCAAACATCCTTGAAAAGATACCGGCTTCTGTAACGTACGTAGGTAGGTAGGAAGTTTGAGCCCCTTTACAAGAGCCGGACGGAGGCAGGGGCGCGACTTTGCGAGGCTCGAATTCAAATAGTTGCAGTAAACCTGCGTAATTGGTTGGAGGGGCTTGTCGCAGCAGCCCGGCATACGGCGCCGCTCAAATGAGGTGAGGCGGTCGACCCACAGACCCGCGCGGCCTCTGCGACTCGAGCTGCAGACCTTCAGCAGACACCAACAGGGCAGGACAACTGGCCTCTTGCTCAATATCTCCCTCCTCCTCTCTTTCTCTTTCACATTTTTTTGTTCCTGTGTCTCGGTGTATGTGTTGAATCAACTGGCAGTGCTGTTGCTTCTTCTTTCTGTATCTCTCTTGCTCAGCATCCGATGCTGCTTTCGCTTTTTCCCCGCTTTCGCAGTACGTGTATTAGCTGATCTTGTTGCAGCTGTTCTCTTGATCTTTCTAACATCCTCTTGTCTGAACTGCTTCAATGATTTACCCAAACCTTACAGAGCAGACAACTTCTCTTCCTGCTAGACCCAGTCCTCGAAAGTTGTTATTCTAGTGATCGCACTTTGAGATACGTACGAGATCCACGAGCTTCGTGCCCTTGCATCGAGAGGATGTGGTGGTGGTGGTCGACGGTGCATTGTGTAGCCCGGATGCAGGCGTTGATTTCTACGGAACTCGTCTTCTAAGGTAAGAATCTGTAGCTAACACACGTTTTCGTAGCAGATCTTCGTGAACTTGGCGTAAATTCGAAGAGGGAGTGTAAGAAATTTGAGAAGGGTGTGTAGGATATTATGCCGCGCTTGCTCAGGAAATTATCTTGTTTAGTTTGGGAACCATTCTAAGACCTGGTGTTAATTTTCGGTATCAGTGTGATAGCGAATGATATTTTAGTATCTCTGTAAAGGAGTGAAATTTTTCCCATCCGTTGAAGTGTAAATCAGTTTAGGGCCATTGCCAAGAATTTCATGCACGCTTTCACAAACGTCTGGCGGGAAAACGGTTTTACTATCAGCGAATCCAGAAAAAAACGAAAGGGATCGTAAATATTCCTACAACAGTGCCTCGATGGGATCTCAGCGCGCCGGATGGTGTCACTGCCTCCGTTTTGTAACGTCCGTTTCTCAAAAACTACTTTTTTCTGGGCTATGAATCTATTTTTTTAATACACAGAGAACCTTCCTGAACATTGTCGTTGTGTTATTTTTCAAAATCACGTAGAAAATTGCCAGAAAATCATGTGACAAAGCGCGACGGTGGCGTGACTTATGAGAAGCAAACAAAGATGGCGGCGCCCAGTTGCCTCCCGTAAAATGGCGAGCGGAAGAAACAAGACAAACCGGTCTGGTAGCTGTGGCTAACGCTGCCTTCCTCGCACAGCTGCATCAGCTGATGCACCATTATATTTATGCAGCACTTGTGAACTCTCAAAGTGCATCCTGAATCGAAATATTCGCATCTTTTTTTGCTTCTGGTTCCGTGCCGCAGTTGTTAGCGATCGCTCACGCCGGCGGGTGTGCCGTGGAGTTGATTTTATCTTCACTTTATCTGTTTTCGGCTCCTCAGATACCTCGATCGTCGTTTCAAATATAAGAGCACGGATAAAAAAATAGTGTAAGTAGCAAGACTAACAATACAGTTGAAGCAATCAATGAACGAAACAAGTTAACCATATTGCAGTCGTTTTAATTTTATGAATTTTGAAGGAGATTTTTTAATTAAAAATAAATGTTTACGATGAAATGTGTACATCTGCAAAAACTCTTCTAAGCAATATCTCATTACAATTTTTTCGTAGCGTGTTTCAATTTTTTAAGCGTAGAAGTAGCCTTGAAAAAGTTTTTTTTAGATATTCTCTATTTAATATTCATTCAACAAAGTAGTTATTTCCTCGGAGCCAACTTGTGAAAAGGTGAGTATCCTTTTTATCAATATTTCTTTAGCATTTTAGCGCGCAAGCTTTGTCTTACAAAATAATTTCGGCTTAAGTGTAAACTAAACACTGCATTTAACGAAATATGCAAGTTTTACATAGAAATGATCATCATTTTACCCTCAAAGACTATCGACAATTCTCACTGCCTACCCAGACTGTTGATTTATAAATTATTTGTCATAAATTCACCTACGTACAAGATTTATGTGTAATTTTGTCGCCTATTAGAGCAGCCTGAGCTTATAAATATTTTATCCATGATATTATATGCTCTCATGTTTATTTTTGAATGATAGGCATTACTATCCGCTGAAAGATGCTCTTCGAAATTTACATGTAAATTAGGCTGCGATAAATCACTGAAATCTAAAGAACTGATTCCATTAATAAAGTTTCAATAAAGTTTCAGAACAAATAGTTCTCAAACAGCATGAACATTCATGACATATTTTCTCTCGATTCTCAAGATAAATATTTACACATTTATTTCTTTTCAGCAGTTAAAGGAAACGAATTAAATTCTAAATTCTGGCTCAA
Source organism: Platorchestia sp. MABIK (assembly GCA_014220935.1). NCBI lineage: Eukaryota > Metazoa > Arthropoda > Malacostraca > Amphipoda > Talitridae > Platorchestia > Platorchestia sp. MABIK. Next base: position 203,887 of record JACJUY010000304.1, read on the forward strand.
ATTACTTATCTTGAATACATATCAAAATTAAAAAAAGGGAATCTGAAAACTCTGTACATTTATTAACATGAATAGCTATCGGGCAGATACTTCATGGTTGTGGCAGCCGAATACATATCAAATAAGTATTGAAGCTTTTATACATTTTCAGAGTTTCCAAACATGTATTAATCTGAATTTGGTTCCATGATCATAAAATACAAAAGTCAACTCATGATGTACGCATAAAGTGGTAAGGTCTAACTACATATTTTGTGGGTACGAGGTAATTACGTTTAAGAACAGAAGACCATTAAAATGCCCATTTTAGCGTGAATAGCAACAGCTTTAGCAAAAACATTGCCATTACAATGCTCGTTTTGAGCGTATATGGTGAGGTTATTAGCAAAACACGACCATTACAATGCATACACTTTCAAGTAACGGTGAAGCTATTTGTCGAAGATGGCCTTGGAAATACCTACCGATTGAGAACATCAGAAGAAGAGTTATGCGAATAAAATCCCCAGAATAATTTCTTATCACCCTGCTCTCAATTTTCGATCCCCATATTGCAGATAAACTTTTCTAATGCACTCATCATATGCTTTAAAAAGAGTTATTTAGGTGTGTGAACAAATTCAAGATCGTGAAGCAAATTTATAGCAGCATTTAAAAAAGATTGAAGCACTAGTGAATACTTTTTTAAATAACTGGATCATTAATCTGAACAATTTTGATTTCCATAGGTTATTTAAATTATTTACGTGCCTTTGTTGTGTGTAGTCAGTTCGCCGAGACAGAGCATTTGTTTGATCGAACTTGAAGGCAGTTTGAACACTGATCATGAAAGAATGTTTTTAATTTGTTCCAAATTTGAATCAGTTTGGTGTTTTGATCAATATATATCTATTTGCAAAGTAGGAAAATTGTTGCCATAACAAATTCACTGCTGTTTTCGTCTGTAAAACCTGAAGCAAATAAATAGTGAATTTTTGCAAAACTAAAATTAACACTCACTCTTGACCCCTGATGAATTAAAATGATTCCGAAATTTAAAAGCAGCAATTTTGGATTCTATTGAACTTTGTATTCAACCCTGTTGCTTCCCGATATGTGATAAATGCTAAGTAATACTTATACTCTGACAGTTGTCAGAAAGCTTTCACACCATCAGATATCTCAAAAGTATAAATACATCAGCTGTTTGCCGCCAGCTGAATCCACGTTATATTCAAAGTGAATTTTACTAGTTTTACATTAGTTTTACTTAATTTTTTTCAAATCAAAAATCTGAAAATATAAATGATCAAATTTTTCCTTCCTAACTTCAATGTATCATTTTCATTCCTTTTCGACACTGCTGCAATCAGGGAGCCGGTTTTTGAACGATTTAAATTCAGGAGTCGAGAGTATCAAAACGGCCAAAAATTTGACTAGCTAATCCTTTTCACAAACAAATAGTGAAAGAGTCATTATTATTATATATTGCCAATTAATTGAAATAAAATCATTGCTGTGTTCAATTTGTAAAAATTCGCTCCCTAGTTCTCAGAAATGACAAAATGTAATTACTTGATTTGGTTATTCTTAACTCTTGCACGAATTTAGAACTTGGAGTTGGCACAAATGTTGAAATTTTTGGCAAATTCAGAATATCTGTAAAGGCGCAATGCAACATTGTAAAAATCATGAAAACTCAAATCCGTCTAGGGCATTTATTTCTGGCTTGTCTGACATAAATTCATAAAAATAATGAACTATCCTTTACTACTTCATTAACTTATTCAATAAAGAAGAAAAGGAAGTATCAAACTCAAAAGAAATAGAAAATACTGCTTGGGACGTCAAAGTTAGCACCTGTTTAAAGAAGTAATTAATCAATTACGAATAACTAGCCTGAAAGCTAAGACATCAATTTCTTCGCTTGTTCCGATCACAGTTCGTCAATCATTGAAGGCGTAGTTAGTTTCAGTATTAAAACACTGCAAAGTTTAGAGTATTATAACGTCCCTCTTGCTATTTACCAATTTAGAAATTGGGTCTCCATAGCAAGAAACGTCAATTTTTGTGGAGCTGGACCTGCTTTCCCATTTTAAATTCTATCGAAGTTCTAACTTGTGATCAATCAGCGCAGACCTGAGGATCATGACGATTGGATGAAGCGTGGAAGGTTACTCGAGATCCTAATTGACTCATGAAATTGATGGGTTGATATAAATGCAGAGCAGTAACTAACTTTCGTATTCCCACAGCGTACTAATTCCTTGAAATTTGTTATGCCCTCGAAGAAAAATAGCCTTTACCATTTAGAATCCGTTGCTAAACTTTAAAATGTGTAAAAGAATCTTTTGAAAAATAGAGTACATCCACATATCGTTCAAAACAGTGCAAATTTATTTTTATAGAAGAAAGCTCTTGAAAAGTTTCTTCTGCGCTGCCATTTCCTGTCAATTTTACCTTTGATGTTCAAAAGAATCCCACATTTGGTAAATATCTCTTACACTAACATCGAATTTCATGCAAGTGTGTTTTCCTCTCTAAAAGCCGAAAAAGAATATCTGACTTTAAGTAAATAATGATCAATTATAATTTGATGCACAACGGCAACAATTGAGCCGCATTTTTCCGCAGAACACGGATGCTGTTAAGCGTTTTTGAAATTTAAATTTCTCAATCCTCTATTTGAGGTGTTTTATCTCCATTTTAAAAATTACACTATCTTTTAAGGTCAACAGAAAAATGAATCAAAGATTTTCCTAGTTCATGAAAATCGTAAATAAGTTGGCAATTGTTGTTGCATTCATGTTTAATCTAATTCCAACCCAACGATCATAAATTCAAATTTCCTCAAGCCATAGGCTTTTGGCGGCTTGTGAAAATTTGTTTAGTATAATCTCCCCTTAAGAAAAATATTTTCATTCCCTATGGGTTAATATTGGATTACATACTGATCAAAGAAAGAAGAAATTGAAAGCAAGGCCTCCGATATAGGCAAGCCAGCTCTGTTCCCCGCACCCATTCTCCGCTGTCTCGCCCCAAAGAATTCACACTCCGACACCGCGCTAGTACTCGCAAAACTATCTCTTTATTATCCATTTCAAAACCAAAACTTCGTTAATAAAAAATTTACAGCATTGTTTTAGGGCGTGGTAACATTTAGGATAACTTGAAAGAAGGTAATTTGATTGTTGTCGGAAGGGAGTTTTCAAGTACTTCGTTCTGCAAAACTTCCCTGCCACCTCCTGCGATTTTCGTTACGGATTCATTTAATAACATCGTCATATTTTTCAATCAATATCGCAAGCCCTACTTATGACACTGATGTTGCGAAGCGCTAAATATCAAGCGTTCAAGAATTTAATGTTCAACAAGAATGAGTAGAAAATTTTAATATTTTATTCTTCGTCCAATTTATGTCCAATTGTAGAGAAGGGTAATTTGGAAGTTAATCTTCAAACGTGCGTAGAGTGTAAGTACATGATCATGAAATAACTTTGTTGGAATTTCAAAACTCGTATTTTGCATGAAGTAACTGATTATGCAATGTAATTTTCAGATTATTTGTATTTTACTCATTGCTTTAATTCTCCCACTTTTTGAAGGTGCATATTTTGAGATGTTTATAAAGGCAACAACAAATCATTGTGCACAGCATACTTATCAAAAATATCAGAGCCTCGCAATGCTGATGCTTATCATGTAATTGACCGGGAATCAGAAGAAGCATTTTTCCTCAAAATAGGGGCAATTTCTAATAATTTAGAAGCTGTGTCGATTCCGGATCAGTTCTGGGTGTGTTTTAATTTTCTCAATTTTAGTCATCAACTATTGGATGTTATTCATTTGTGGACGATTTCATAATTTTCAGAGATCAATTAAGCAATCATATATTCAGAAGCATTAGCTCACCTTGAATACATGTTGTTATTCTGGCGAGCAGCGCAAATAACGATCAGGAAGTATTTTTGACGAAATATTTTTAAGCAGCACATTTTGTTTGAAGTCATTCGTGTAACACATTCTTAATACATACTGGAATACCAGGATGAGTGTTCAAGATCACTATGTCATTTATTCTGATGAAAATTACTTCTATAAATACAGGTGATTTAAAAATTGTGTAAAATTGTAGAATGTTTCATGTGAGTAACGCAAAGAAAGTGGCGAGAACGCGTATGTACTCATAAAATTACAGTTTCGAAGCACTCAGATATGCGTGCTTAATATATGTATAATATTCCGTCAATAATGTATATATATTTATACATATGTCTACTAGTGTTCGAGGTCCATCAAAAATGACGGGATTCAACATGTTCGTTAAATAAATCTTGTAGATGTGGATGACAAGCTAATATTTCCATCCTAACAGCAACTGCAATTAAAATATTATTGTACTTGTGCTCTGATGAAATTCGTGTCACAGATACTGTCATTGAGCATCCTTAAAGTGACAGAGAGACGGACCAAGCAAGCAACGACTGCGCATTATTATCTAGTGGATACTTACGGTCGATTTTGGTGCAAGAATGAAGAAGCAAATTCAAAAACTTACATCAACTAAATGTTTTGCAGCTTTCGAGTTTTTTGTCTCTTGAAGAAAATAGGTTCTGTATTCAGCAGAACTTTTTCTTCTCAAGTTCATTCTTTTGTTTTAAGATGTGTGTAATTGAAAAAAGAAACCATCGTGGGTAGCGAATTCTAAGTTTTTTACATATTTGACATGAGGTACCTTATACAAACAAGTTCAAAAACGGTAGTGGATAGTCACAAAACATGCTGCTTCATACCTTATATTGAAAAAAAATTAAATTTTATAGATCATTGAATCAACGCGGAGAAATTATTTTGCAGGTAAGTTTGGAAAGTTTGTACATCCTACAGAAAAAAATGAGCTAATCTTACTCGAGTACATGGAGTTCTCGATTGTTTACTCTGATAATTTGCTGTAGAAAACTGATAAGAAAGAATGATTTACGATAAAATAACTACATACACTAACGTTTTCCTTTATTTCAACGAAAATCCAACGAAATCAAAGTTTCAAGCTCAAATGCAAAAAAATATCTGTAAATTTTTCTCACTTCTGATAACTATACATATATTCATATACATGCACGACTCTTTCACCCAAGTTCCATATGTAAATCAGGATTAAACAATAGAGTATAAAACAGACTGAGTTTTGAGCGTTATAATTATTCGCTTGGGCCTGATATACGCAGTGGAGCTCCTGAAGCTTTTAAGGGGTCATTTGAGCGCCTAACTCACGGCCAAATCACCTTAAAACGATCCCAAGTGAGTATTTAGTCCTAAACGAGTGTCGGATTGCGATTTAAAAGTTTTGCTATCACGCCACTCGTGAGACGTAATTTTTACCTAATGGCTTCCCTTTCTTTCTAACAAATCCGTTAATTTGCGACCATTTTCGCATATATAGGCTGTAATGAATACTCCGACACCTTGATCGCTTTCAAGAACCCAGAGCGCACTATGAATGGTTATGGCTTAATGGATTGTGTATATGACTGGGTATTTGATGAACATCCTCGCTGTTATGCCTTCCTGAATGCCACATCACCAAGAAATTGTGAGGAAAGTTGAAATGCTAAAAAATGTCTTCCTTAAATTGCTTCCTTGCTTCATTTTTTGTAAAATTTCTCATCCTAATAATGCAACTTCTTCATTTATTAACAGTCAAGATTCGCATTGGAAATATTTTGAATGAACATAGTGAAGTAAATATTTTGGTATCATAGTTCTTCGTCTAATTAATATTAACTCACTACATTTTGGATTTTCTTCGAGTGTATAGTTATTTGGATTAAGTTCCACATTAATAATCAGCTTTATTTTATCTTTTCATAGGAGTAAGTAATTCTCAAAAATATGGAATCCACTTTGACCCATGAGTTTAACTGTTGCCCATTTTTGTCTTAAATTATATATGAAACAGGAAAATATGTCTAAGAAATGAGGTCTTAGAATTATTAGTTCAATTAACGATCAGAAAATGAGTAAAGAAGCAGTCTGATCATTCACACTTGCCTCTTTAAAATTAAAGTTTATTGCTTCTGTATTAAATCTTCTAATAAATTTGCAAGGATTTCATCGCAGAGCATCAATTTAAAAATTTATGGAAACAAGTTTTATTCCAAATAAAGCTGAAATTCTATTTAATAGTTCTATGTGCAATAACAATTTGAATCTTAACAACTGCATGCGTTTTGAACTTATAATTTTACTGACTCGGGAAAGAATAAAGCTTTCCTTTTTAGCAGAGGGCATATAGAGCATTTAACAGAAAAATATTGTTTCCACTGTGTGCAGAAATGGGTATCTATTTTTGCAAGCTCAATGGAAATCATGCAATTTTAATTTCTTGATATGGTTTTATGTTCTTACATTTTCATGAATGAAAGATTTATGCTAATCCGGTAGAGTGAATTAATATTTAAAAATATTTTCTGCACACTAGATTTTTAATCAGGATTATTATAAATAATTTTCAGAAAACAAACCTGCGTAAGACCACACATTTGTGATTAGCAATTATATTGAGCAACTGGTCCAGAATGGCATTATTTAAAGTACATTTCTTCAACATATTTTCGAAGAATTACCCATCTGCGTCCACCATCACTTTTAACTCCGCGGTTCTGGTCTGACAAAACCAAACTTGCACTCTGTTCATGCTATCACAAATGCTCTATCTCGACGCTAAGCCCCAGTTAATGTATTTCTTGTCTTATCCATGTACTCATTTGGAAACACCTTGATTATAGTTCTAGGCCGGTTTATTCTATTATCATTATCATGCGAGGTCGATTTTATCATTGTCTATCGCAATTTATTTATATTGAGCCATAAAATTAGGTGTTATTTATTTTAATCGTGCTTTTTCTTGCTCAATGGGCCGTGTCGAACACGAAGCACAGAGATGCGGTGGCCTTTAAGTCAGAACTTGCCGGTACAAAAAGAGTGAAATATCTCTAATTTCATCATTCCTTATTGCATTTAAGCAACATGTTTCCCTGGCCAATTTATTAAATAACTTTAGAGTTCCGCCATCACGAACTTTTTCAGCTTAGCAAATGTAGACGATACGTCCCACGAATGTACCAAATTGTAATGTCGGAATTATGCATAGGCTACAAATCTGATGTGAGGGAGCATAGGTAGGTTCTTAACAAGTCTGCACATTTCTAGCGCATTAGTTCTGAGCTTGTGTCTCGTTACCCAGAGCGACTTGCTATTCTAGAAAGAACGGTTGTTCAAAGTTTGATGAGAAAGCTTACCGTATGAAAAGTTCTCCGACCTTCAACTTTCATTTATTTGTTTTATGCTTTGTTAAATTTTGGGTCAAGAGGAAAAAAGAGTAGTAGCCAA
>JACJUY010000304.1:211374-392975 GCA_014220935.1 Platorchestia sp. MABIK
TTTGCATGTTGAAACATGTTAGGTTACGAATTCAACATAACTTAATTTTCTCAATTGTGATTTCACTTATCGAAAGGAAATTTTTGTAATTTATTTGAAAACGTATATATTCTTTAGGGCTGCTTTTCAGTACAGAAGAAATGAAACGAAACATCTCGTGGAAAAATTACCTCCTTATGAAAAAAGTTTTTTCCAGACAAAACTGAAATTATGTTTCTTAGGGGCCATAAAAAACGACTAAACTATTCAGAAAAATCAAACTTGGATTATGAAATAAAGAACAGGGTTTCATTAATTTCCTTCACTCTTCCTCATAATTGAATGAATTCTTTCTCGAACAACTTCATAATATCTATTCAACCAATGATTTCGTCTTTAATATGACAATGTAAAAGCCGTTAAAAATGACATAAAAGGATTTGCTGAGATAAGGAGCAAAAAGAATATAAAAAACAGTGAATTTCCGAAAAATGTTTGGCCATAAAATGTACGACATAATGGTTTTTAGGAAAGCCTTCATAAAAATATCCTTAGTCGATAGTTTTATCGTAATAGGCAATATTATAGACAAACAGTTGAACAACTGAAAGAGCAGCATCAAAAATGTACTCTCCGAATTACTTTGCGGCGAGCTTGAAAATAGCGTAAAAAAATTGGGAGGGAGAGCCAAGGAAACTGAAGAGTCAGCTCATGTTTCACACAATATTAACGTACTCAGTAGACTTGAATAAAAATTTTACGGTACTAAAATTTGGTCTTACGTGAAACACAACAACACATTCCTGTCCTTGATGATATTTTCCACAGAAGAGTAAGGCCAGTGTAGTTTCATAATGATGATCGGTTGTGAGAAAATGCATGCTGCTTTTTAGTGGAAGTTTTTTGGCATTTGTTGTAAACGAAACTACCAGAGAAAAGAACGATTAAAAAATGAAATTGTAATTTCTATTCAGTTGCTAACTCTCCTACTTAGAAAGAATGCTTAAAGAGAAACTTAATGATAGAAGCAACAAAAACTTCACGACCAATTCAGTCCTCATATTTTCTTCATCCCCAAAAAATTAATATTCTGAGAAAGGTTGGAGGTTCATGATAGAACAAAAATATCCTGTGAAGTATAGCTTTAGTTATAAACAACTCATATATAATCAGCGAATTAGCAACCATTCAATAGATTGCATTATGAATAATGATGGGCGATACGAACTATGCTGTAAAATATTTATGAGCATTCGTTATCAACAATCCTAATGTCAACATTGAATTGTCTAGCAGTAGCTACGATGATGTAAACATGAACTTTGATGGACGCAGAGATACTGAAAAATTGTATTTTAGAAAAGTATCCTATAAGTTTAAGGTCTTTTTTTCAATATAGACAAGGAAAGAAATGTTCTCATTGGGAGCAAGCTCGACATTTCTTGATGAAATCAGATTATAAATATTCGTAGAGGGAAAAAAGGTTGAATTTTTTTTTAAAATATGGTGAGTAATGTTCTGACTAGGGAACAGATATAGAGTATCATCATTGACTTATGATAATAATATTTTTACTGTACGGAACAAGATTTTCATTCCTTCAGAAATTGAAGAGATAACAATTTTCTGTGGTGAACAAACTAAAGTTCTCCTTTTAAAGAATAGGCACACACTGTTACTAAAATGATCGAAAAGAATTCATAGTTCCTCAGTGGATAAAATTTAGAATAGTTAATTCTTTTGGCGAGAAAAATTAACATGCCCTAGAATCCTTGGGCATGTTAATTTTTAATCCTAGAATGTTTCCTCCAGCAAACTTAATTTGAATTGCCACATCTGTTGAATTTATAACGAGTGTCCCCAAAAGTAAACCAAATTCTGATTTATCCAAAAGTTGAAGTTACAAATATTCGTGCGAACCAATTAATGATTTGCAAATAGGAATGTTCCCGACGGCAAGCAAAATTCCAATTTGATCTCGAGTTGACGTTAGGAATATTCCCACTACCAGAAGAGAACTTAAATCCTTTCTTATATTGAGGTTCGTAAAATGCTGAACGCAGCTGAAAACTTAAATCCGTTCATATATTGAGGTTCGGAAAATGTTGAACTTAGCTGGAAGCTTAAATCCGTTCATATGTTGAGGTTCTGAAAATGTTGAACGTCGCTGAAACCTTAAATCCGCTCATATATTGAGGTTCGGAAAATATTGAACTTAGCTGGAAGCTTAAATCCGTTCATATGTTGAGGTTCGGAAAATGTTGAACGTTGCTGAAACCTTCAATCCGGCCATATGTTGAAGTTCGGAAAATATTGAACTTAGCTGGAAGCTTAAATCCGGCCATATGCTGAGGTTCGGAAAATGTTGAACGTCGCTGAAACCTTAAATCCGCTCATTTATTGAGGTTCAGAAAATATTGAACTTAGCTGGAAGCTTAAATCCGTTCATATGTTGAGGTTCTGAAAATGTTGAACGGCGCAGTTCCCCGCTAGCAAGTTGCGACAAGCCCAACGAAGGCGGGCGAGGGGAGGCGAGGGGTGTGGACACAGCTCGCCATCGCACGGTTACGACTTGACCAAGCTACAGGGGGAGGGGAGACGAGGGTGTGGGGGCCGGTCGGGTTAGGGTAGGTTAGAATGAGGTACAAGGCAGCTCAGGAACAGGTTGAGGTACCAATCACTGAGGCCGTCCAACCTTGTTTTTTTGAGCATTGCGTGAAGCTTGTACGTCTTTCCAATGGTGATTGTAAAATAGAAGTTCTCGTTAATTACGTCCTGGTGTTTAACACTGGGTGAGACTTGTTCGAATTTGAATAACTAGACTAGACTTACATGCGTTGACGTCAAGAAAGGGTTGTGGGCTGAACTTTTATAAGTTTGGTATGACTGCGAGACTGTTTACTGTAAATATTTTGCCGCTCTGGCACAGGGAACTTGGCTAGTCTCACACACACACATACACACACACTCACACACATACACATACTCGCACACAAATAAAGCCACACTGAGTGCGTTCAGCGCCGTGGCGGTCGTCTGATATTTTCTTGGTGTCGTTAATTCTCCGGGGCACACTTTCAAGTGCACTTTATGTAGATGTTTTCCATCACTAGAATTTATCGCAAACCAGCTGAGAAGAATTCAACTACAATAAATAAGCAGATAGAATTAGAAATTTAAGAGGTAGGAATACACAAGCGGCAAGCTATTTGAACCCCATTAATTTCTCTGGAGCATTCGGAAAAAAAGAAGATAAACGAAGTCATTCACCGCGCAACCAGCTGAGCATTTCGGCGACTTGAACCTTATTAAAACGCATGTGTTGTGAAGGTTTGTCCAAATAAAGGCAAAATAGAATTAACTTCTGCAGCTCATCTTGTCGAGTCCATCGTGTCAAATTTTAACTTCTGAACATCAAACCGCGCTATGTCTCGATTTTGCGCTTCTACACAGATAAAGAATGAAAAAATCTTCACTTACAGATTTGCGATGGTAATTCAAAAAGATATTCGCTTGTACCGTCTCTCAATATTCTCATTTTTGTAGATGTGGCACCTATCATTAGCAATCTAATATCGTGTCGAAGGTCGAAACTAAAAAGTAGACAAGAAATTACATGCAAACGCCTGTATTCTTGAAGGTGGAGCTTCGGGAACTCATCTCAATATCCCCATTCTATCTCATGACGAAACTGGGAGTGACAAATTGTCCTATAATGGGCGCGAGGTTCCTGTAATGGCCTAGAAGACTCCAGAAATCCATTATTGGCCTCACTGGCAGTGTACTTTACGTCAGGCTCTATTGGAGTGGAGCTTATAATGGAAAACAGTGCTGGTGGCAATCCGTGGCCTGATCATCCTTCCAGCCACGGCCGACCATCGTAAACTGACGAGACCTACACTCCTCTGGAACAGATGCTAGGCTTTTGTTGCTTGTTTAGAGCACCCACAGCCTGACATGCTTTTGCTCACTGCCTATAGATTCATAAAGGGCACTTTATGAAATCATATACATGAGATTTTAGTGAACACTGCGCTCTATGTGTCTTCAGTCTTTGCAGTTTGAACGTTCCCATTAATTCCGTGTAACTCGACTCGTAGAACTTGAAATGGGTCTCTATTATTCAGGGCGAGCTTCATAGGTCCACGATGCAATTTTCTTGTTCGCAGATGAATAAATGAGAAAATATATGTGCAGTTAAGGTTCACACTCCGACCTGTCGTTTCGGTGACGTTTCAATTTCATGACACGGATGGTTGAAGAACTTGACTCTTTCTGCGTAAAATTTACCGTGAACGAAAGTTTCGTGGCCTGTACTATAGGGATGGATGAAATGATTCTCTTGGGTTTCTGGATTATATCTGGCTTTAATGTATTCTCAGAACGTGAGTGCAATGCTAATTTCAGTAAAAAGAATACTAGTGTTGGAGAGAAGTTTTAAAGTCTTAGATTGGAGGATAGAAAATCCTATGGATCGGATAAATTTTCAGCTCCCCTTGAACAGGCCCACCCTCTCTCTGAGGTCACATTAATCGTTGAAAATCCCTCAATAATTTAGGTTAAATCCGCACGCTCGTAGAATACAAAGACGATGGGTCCGTCATTGGTGTTTCAACTCCCTTCGGAAATTACTCATAAAAAATAATCCTACTGATAATAAATGGCAATTTGAACGCGAACATCAGTGCTAGCTTTCATTTTTTTTCTGGGTTCAGCGAATACGATTCGACTTCGTATGTGTCATAAAGTAGAGCATTGTGTGTGACCAAAATTTATTCAGAGTATGCTTGTCTGAGAAATTTGTAGATTCTTTTAACATTTTAACCTGAGACGATTCTTTAGCCAAAAGAAGAAAACTGGAACAATTGTTGAAATTGATGAGTATGAAGTGATTTAGACGAGTAGTAATGATATTCCCTTACTATAGCTCACTCAGAAACCGGTTCTAGCAGATAAAATTGGTCGTGGAAACTGGTGCAAATAATTAATTTATTCGGGATCACGTACAGTTCGACGTAATGCAGTCCTTGTCCGCCCTGGTATGAGCCAGTTATAACCAAACAGTAAAAGAAATCGTTCGATCCCAGGCTGTGGAGTAAATTGTCATTACCCGATAATGAAATAAGTATGAATATGAATTTTTCACAATTCTGGAGGTTAATACAAATTGCTCCTAGAGGCTGGAGTAATTTGCTTTAATTCGACAGTTTATTATAAATTTTTAAACACGTTTATAGAATCCGGATCTGAGAGGATAATATTAGGAAAATTGGAGAGCTGGTGATCAATTCTGCATCAAACGCTTTCAGTCGTCAAAGTGGTCAGAGAGTAATTAATATTGTTATGTAATGATCTACTTAATTAAGTGATACAAATGTCTCTAACATTTAAATGAAATTATAAAAAATAAGGATCACCAGTCGTTGTTGTAGTAAGGAGGAAGTTATTGTGGAATTACTAACTCATTATATTTATGAAAGGAACTCAATAGTAACTCAATAGTCCAGGAATTACTTTTTATAAATTTTATTATCATTATGCTGAGTATTTATTTATTACCATTCCAGAATAAATCAACATTTCATACTAATTTCATTCTTGGGGCGTTGGTACAATAATTTTTTTTTAAATGTTATGAGCTGGGCCTCGAAAGGAGTAAAATTAAGTCATTCTAAAAGCATAAATCCTTGTATTACTTTATTATCGGTCGATCTTAAACTACATTGAATGGTTTCTCACGAGGAGTCGTTCCAAACCAGTTTATCAATTTTTTTACTTATATAATGATGTCAAATTCCAAGTCATAATTGGCGCATTTCAAAGGGTTAACGAAAAGGCTTAATGTTTTTATTACCGTGAAATATACCTGATCGAGAAGAAACTGTTCACTAACCGCAGTGCTAAAACCCATCGATTTGCCATGGCCAGATCCAAGCGGTCTAACCACTCGTTTTTTCCCCAATAAGAAATCGGCAGACTCAGTTTGAGACCGTATCCACGGTACGAAACTGTGTGTAGCAAAATTTAATACACGCCGATTCTTCATTAGGGAAAATATTCGTAACAATTTTGCCGAAGTTTCCAGGAGTTTGAGAATTAAGTTAGTTTCAACATCGCACGCAAATTTTTCAGAAGGTTTGAAACGTAAAGAATGCAGAGAGCATTGAGAAGTCAAAATAATTCGAGTTCTGTGTTGCGTTTACGGTAAATTTAATGCGATTATAGAGGTTCATTGACTTTGAGGGTTTTTTACAGTGCGGAATAATGAAGACATCTAATGCAATGGCGAAAGGAAATAATGGCCCACAAAAAGTTGTCATCAAGAATAATTTTCGACACGCAGAGCTGATAAAGCGAAGAAAAACTGAGTTTTGCAAAAAAAGTGTCCTGGAAAAAAATTTGACATCGATGAAGCAAATTCCCAAATACTACCTACCTATAGGTCTGAAATTCTCATCTCCTACAAACGTACAATTAATGTTTTCTTTAACACTTGATTTGTAGGCTTGGTTATTACATGTTAATGCTGATAATAATTCGGTGTCACTTCCATTCAGTCACATCTTATTGATGGAATTTCAATAATATTCTAGAATGCATTCAATTAAGAATGGATAAAATGAAAACCAAAATTTTTGGGGAAAAAATTGTTTTTCTTGATATTGGACGGGCCATGCTAGAGGTACAAAAAACTCAAACGCATCTTTTGCACTTAACCGTCAAAGCTTTACAAATGTGAGGATCATTTGAATACGTACGTGTTTAATTATAATCTGAACATTTAACAAACATATCTTCTAAGTAACGTAGTGCAAGATATAATGCTCTCAAACGCTAGATTAAATTTTACATAGGACATTTTATCTCGCGCATCTACGTAGCTAATATTTATGCAAGTTTTTGCGATGGTCGCAGCAGTAATGCACCGTTGCTGCAGAAATGGTATTCTGATAAAAATCTGTGCAATAATCCCCTGATACTGCGATTGGCAACGGTTGCCAGCTGATTATCAGAATCACAAAGGCTCATACATTAAGGGTAGGTCCAGCATGCATAAATGAATTGATGTTTATTCCAATTGTATTAAAAGAGCAATGCCCGGTGGACACGGTCAAGTAATGGGGCATTTTAAATTTGGAAAAACGACTTCTTGATGCATTGAGTGATAAGAGCTCAGTTCACTGACCTACTGTTGCAGGAACTTACAACGCAGAAAAAATACGATAATTCCCTTAGGATTTTGGAGATGCGAGTGATTCGGATACACAGAAACTGCTTTGCGTGAACGCGTTTTTTTCTTCAACGCGCGATCTTTATCGACTAATAGACGGCGATATGGCATGCCTGCTCTGAGTGATTCGCTAACGGCTGAACCCGTACTGATAATAAAGAATTCCCGAGATTTTATCTGGTAAACTTATAGACGTGTTATGCACTCCGTACTCGGATTTATTTTCTGGCTTCGAGTTGTTTCAGACTGTGGTTGTTTTAGCCTTAAGTCTGGCACGAATCGCAGATGGTACGTGCTTGAGATGGGAATAGAGATAAATTAGGAACTACACAAACTAATTCGCGGTACAACCTTTGCTGAGCATTAATAATATTTGCCGGTAAGGTGAAAAGCCGAGACAGCGGCAGCAGGTAAAGATTTCCCAAAATGAGCCTACTTGTTTTTTTAATTGGAAATTGAAGCCACTGAACGCTTTTTTGTTTCACTTTCGTTACTATCATGTGTGCATTCAACCTTTGGGAACAATTTGAAAATTATGGGTCGAAAGAAGTAAAGGAATGTTTGATCAGCGTCGTAATTGAATTTCGCCCGCCATCTACGCCTACTGTGAGAATAAACGAAGTTTTCGAATGAACGAAGAAAATTTGCAATTTTGACTGTCGCATTAATTTACAGACAACGTAAGTTTTCACGGTCACAAATATTGTCGAGTAAATTCCAGCACAGAAAAAGTAGATTTAGGATTTAGATGATGTACACTGTACAGGGATTGCATTGGTTGCTTTCACTCATCAAAAAAGTGTTGACCATTTCAATTGAAGGTTTTACCTCGTGAGTTTACACAGACCCAGCATTAGCCTAGAATAGAATTTTAGTGTATGCATGACATAGCGACAAACAAATTTCCAACTTTCAAGCTTACCGCAAGACGACCTAAGCTTATAACAAAATTTTTAAAATTTCATTCATTTGGGTTGAGCTGCAACATAGACCTCATTTCCCGATTCGAAGCACTTCAAACGTGATTTTCTGCAACATAAACATTGTTGAAACGAAGAAAGTCATGCTGGAGTCATTTTCTTAAGTTTATCGGACCGCGTCTTGAATGCTGCTCGAATTCACGCCGTGTATCAAGAGATCTAAATAGCCGTCTCGGCACGGGTCGCGCTGTGACACAAATGATGCGCGTTACGTGCCTTGCCAGCTGCTACGTGTAGGACCTGCTCACTTTACTCTTATAAACCACGACGGCTTCTAATTATTTGACACAGTGAACTGACTCTTAACTTGAAGTCCCCTCTAGCAAAAAACTACCTTAAATCTAACCGATGAGTCATATGGATTTTGCTTCGTTAGTGACTTCAAGAATATGGAGACTGTGATGACCAAAGATGAAACTTTGTGGGTTAGATTAAAAAGAGTTCATTTAACCGAAAGTAATGGGGGGTAAAATACTGCGTCATCAATTAAGAATCAGTGTAGGTCATTTTCTTGATGATATTTTAATGACTGAGTCAAGCGAAAAACAATTGATCAGTCATCCCGTTTAATCTTGATTGTTTGATTTCGTCCTGCAACTCCATGGCAATAGAAGGAATCAGATATGCGAACTTGAGCATGGATGTGATATTTCATTCTTTTGTTGTGACTCATTTCCTCTCGTTTATAGATATCATCAGACAATTATTCCTAATTATTCAACCTTTAAAGAGTGTATCATTATTTGATTTCTGAAATTACGGTTGCCTCTTTAATAGTTCACTCAATGATGGACAAAACAAACTTGTACTGTACAGTAAGTGACATCAGTTCACAATGAAATTAATCTTCTCCATATTTTTGTTCTATTTAATTCAATGACGTAAGGTTCTTAGTAGCCTCGACTGGATACCTACTATTTTTTCCAACTCTAAAAGCACTCAATTTGCTTTTTAAAAATCAAAATGTAATTTAAGTAATTTTTAAGGTAGGTTCTTCGTTAAATAGAAAAATCAGCCTCTTATTAAGATATATTTGCACGTTTATAAAATTCACAACGTTCATTAGGTTTACTTACTCAGCTCGGTAAAGATTTAGAGTCAATTTTCTATTTACTGTTCCATGGTCTAATTCATAAAGCGAATAACTATATATGCCAACAAAATCTGTACTGTCAATATTTTTAAATGCGTCACAATCGAAAACAGAGCACGCTTTAAAGCTGATAAAAATTGCCATTTTTTCACACACACATCACACGACATCAAATAAATCAAATAACATTGAATATTTTATTCACACATTCAATCACATCATTATCATCATGTGGAAGCGGAAAGCAACGCAAGTAAACTTGTTACGGGAAAATTATCACAGGAAAGTTTTTTCGGTATTTATGTTATCAATTAAGGGATTTAATTGCGTTCTAGGGGTCGTTTGGAGAGGCGGGAATGTATAATAAGAGCGTTGGTCGACAGCCGGGCTGAGGCTCGACAGAAGTCTGGTATTATGTGACCATAAAACAGAGGAGTAGAGATACATGGCCGGCTGTGGGGCTGCGTGCAGGGAATTGCTGATGACGAGTGTATGGAGTGAATAAGACGAAGAAAAAAGTCTAAAGAAATGGAGGAAGGAGTTAATTTTGATTTGGAGTCACAATTTGGTGCGTGTGTGTGTGTGTGCATGGGCTAGAAATATGTGAGATTGTGCCATCTTGAGTTTAGGGATTTAGTAGTGGAATATATGGACGTATGTTCAATGACGAGATGTAGAGTACGGGTAGAATAATGACTATGAGTGTAAACGCAAAGCCGTATTATTTAGTAACACGTTAAGTAGGGTCACCCTTAATTTACTGAATTCAAGAGTAGGAAAACACACTTTTTAACAGTGGCTTTGAATGAGAAAGAAAAAATCAACAAGACCACATAACTTTTAGGATATAGTATAGAATCAAAAACTCGCAACTGATTATTGCAGATAAAAGTACAAGCCAACCAAAACCCCTTAAGATACGAATGAAAACAAAGTTACTTTAATCTGCATGGTAAGAGAAAAATTTAGTGTTAAAATGATTACGTTGCTAAGAAATGTTAGTTGCAATTGGTAACATGAATGATTACAAATTTACAGGATCAGTATTTTTCATTTTCATTCTAACCAATTATAACTTAATCATGTATTAGAGTACATCTCTTTGCTCACGAAAGATGCAAACTCACTGGGTAACAGGAGAGGCTCAAATTATAAAAGTGAACTACATTTCCTTCAAATGAAACGTATAGTTTTCTGCAGGGAAATGAAACTAAAGATGACGAACTAAATTTGGTGTAGACTAAGAGTTAAAGTCCTGTAAAAGCAGCGTAAAATACATCCTGAGGCTAACGCCAGCTCGCTTTGAATTTTTTCCCATGTCAAGATTAACTTGAAAAGTATACGAAATGTTTTCTAGCTCAATTTGTATGCGTGGAAAATGAGTTACAGGTGGTTTGATGATGCACTGTATTCTACATAATTTTTAATTTACCGCGCATCACTTTATATGAATGAATTTTCCTACAATGAATAATTCAGCTCACGTTTAATTTCAAGGAATATGTGCGTCTAGAAATTTAAAATTTCGATGACTTTTCTCAGTAAAGAAGCATACCAAGGTTATAATGAAAGCATTTCGCCCGATCATAATCATAAATTTCCTTTAATTTTTAGCGTAAATTTCGTACATGAAACCATTTTCGAAAAGATAATCTCGCTTCGACGTGGCATTTCTTCAGATTCAAGCTGAAACTAATACAATGCTCAAGTGTTCTTAAATACATTCAAATTGATGATTATCCCAAAATGCAGTTAGACGATACTGGCCTTGAAGAGAAACAAGCCTATCCAAGCAAGCGACAGAAGGGAAAGTGATCGATATTGAGAAAGCTAAAGGATCGAAGAGGGAACACCGGAGCGTTTTCGCACAGGAACATTAAAAGCTCGTAAAAAGAGAGGCAACATCACGCGAGGGCAAAGCAGCGACTGAACGTACAGGCAAGCAGAATAGGCGGAGGAAGGAGCATTTTGTTCGAGCTCGACGCGCGTAGGCAGTGCATAGGCCTCCAGTGTCTCCCCGTGCGACCGCCATATTCCCGGCGAGCAGCTGTACGTTTGAAACAAGTGTTCACCCCCATGAGATCAGCGTTAAATAGATCGATTTTTCAGAGTTCATGGACGTTCGAGATTTTACGTAATGTGATGCACTTAAAAACATTGTGTGCTTTTTTTATGAAGTGGATATAAAATCAAATGGAGTTTCAGAAAACAATTTATCCTGACGTGATCCGAAAATATTTTTAATTGGGAATTTTTGTCCCTAATTTCGACGTGATCACTGTGAGTTATCAGTTTTTAAATTTTTGATCTCGTGATATCCTAAAGTTAAAGCGTTTTATTTCATGGTGCTTGAAAAACTAGTCATTTCATAAAAGTAGGGACACTTTGTTCATTTGCTGTTTTTTGTGAGTCGTAGAATACAGGTTTATAAGCCATAACTATTTTTATTCAGAACTGGAAACGCTAAAACTGTTTTTAAGTTAAAATTAAACTTCAAGTTATAAATCGAAAAATGTAAATGTTCCTGCTTCTGGTAAAATTTTTTGCTAAACTTCACTAATACGAACATTTTATTTTTATTCATTCCTACCATGAATCTTGAAGGTCTAATTAATCAAAATTAACAGTACTTCTTGTTTTTCCTGGATAAAAAGAAATGTGAAAGAGCAAACAAGACTTTCATGGGAAAATGTCAGAACTTGTTATTCATCAAATTTAAGTACAATCTTGAATCGTAAAAATTAATTTAAAATATAAGGATTTCTACCTTTATAATTGCGTCTAGTTCCCTCATAATATGCAAAACCAATATTCCTCAGTGTAAAAAAAATCTGATGAATTTGTGGCCGAGTGACAGAGTTCTTTACGTTAGGTTTTTGTACATTCCTATTTAATTTTTGCGCTACATTTGGGTGAACTTTCTAACCAGCAATGTCTTCAATCAGCAAAAAATTGTCAATGATTTTAGATGTGAATGTAGAAGCAATCTTATTCCTCGAATAATTTAAAAGAAGCATGTTTGAACTATTCGTAGTTGCTACTCCAACATTCCTTACTTACCATAAAAATTTTGTTATCAAACTTTACAGTGGTTCAGTGTGTTGTGAGCACACGCAAGCAAGGATGATTATGATAAGTGCAAATATAAATATGATTAAAACTGATAATGTGCAAATGATTAAAAAATAGGATAATTATTTGCAGTGCTTAAAATACCAACAAAAATAGTACGAAAACTTTGCACTGACATTTTCAGTAAATAAATCACAATAAAAAAACAAAGATAGGCGCAGCACCCAAAATAAAATATGAATGGCCCTTAAAACATGGAGGTAATCATAAACTTCCCAAAATTATTCATGTGAATTTTCGCACCATAATGAAAGGCAGTTCACTTCAAGAACCAAAGCCATTTGGGCGAACTGGCATGGCCTCGGTTATCAGGCGCCGCTTGTGATTTGCAAGTGGTCTTATCGCAATATTTGAACTTATTTACGGTGGAGCCATTAGGGCAACTTCCAAATATCCTCGATGGAGTTCCTCTCGCGAACCTTAATTTATGGAACTCAGTTCTTCTATGTACAGATAAAGGGTTTTGCGGAGGTTTTTCAACTCTGAGGCATGAATCGTTTTTTTTTTAACTGCAACTTCGAAATGAAATTTAGTGAGATCAGGTTTATAGAGCTTAATGAGGGCTGAGGAAGATTTAAGTTCTTGCCCGGAAAGGAGAAGATAACTACAACATGTATACATGCACGTAACTATGTAAGAAATGTGCTGTGCTGTGTTTTGTGTATGTATTCATTACATGACGCCAATCTTGTAAAATGAACAACAGAAAGAATGAAGCAGTGCTTTCATTTTTATCAACCTATTTTTCACAGCATTTTATCGCGCATCTAAATCATGTAATTACTTTTAAACATTTCTCAAATCGTTCCTTTCTCGTAGTTAACAAAATCGTGTTCAACTTCATGCTCTGGGCTTCGAATTCTTCATAAACTGACTTGAATTTAAGCAGTGCCTCATGTATAAGCGTTCTTGCGCTCGGCTCTTGTGCGCCAAAACTTGTGTCCCGTAACAATTGCTGAGCATCAAATTTTAGCACGCAGTGGAGACCTAAACTCGAATTCAAATGCGCAATCCTCGAATGGAATAACAACACGCAGCTATGACGACATTCGTTATAAAGATTTCGGATCTGCAGCCAGTTTGAGCGCACGTAACGCTCTAGACCACAAGGAAACAAAGTTTGGCTCCTAGCATATTTTGGCAAGACTGGCGCGCCGAGAAGTTGTTGAACCAATAACTTAGCTCGGAGCGGGTCGGCGTGGTTGACCACAGTAGTCTCGGCAGTTGCCAGCTGTAGCCTGAGAGCCAACTCGCAAACACTGTGATTTTACAGCAGTCTCGCTTCATAAGCTGTTTAAAACTTGCGCAACGTTCCTTAATACGTAGTTTGCGAACTAATGATCATGATTTTATAGTTAATTCACTCATGTGATCTTTTGCCATCTTTTTCCTTGCTTTTACCGGCATAAATAATAAAGTCTTGTGTTGGAGATACAGTTTATTTTTACAATATATCATAACAATCAAACAAAATAAAACACTATCACGGAATTGCCAAAAAATGCAATTTGAATCAACAACAAAATGAGCATGCAAAAAATGAACCTCAATTTCTTCCATTCGTAACTCTTATGAATTGAGTTTATTCTCCCATCTGATTTTGCATAACACTGTAATGTCTGGCAGTTTCACCTTGATTAAATTTTGTACTACAGATCAATATGAAACTTGCCCAATCATGTTTGAAAATTTGAAAAAGCGATGCTTAGAGTCATTTCGCAAGGTTACCAAAGTAAAACAGATCGATACAAAATTGTTGCACCCTCATTTAAAGCTTTTACATTGGCGTGCATGGAAAAATTATGAAAGATTGCTGTCGTAGCCAACTAATTACCGTCGTAATGTTGATGAAGTAATGAATGAAATTAAATGCTCTTATCCAATTACACGATTATCACACATTATTGTAAGCAAATTAACATCTTGTTTCCTCACTTTTAAGCTAGAAACTGAATGTGTTGCTCACTATTTAAACTCTGCAGCCAGAAACACTTCAAAGTTTTATTGCAGATATTACTTCATTGCTAATGAAAATAGAAATAAAATTTCTGATGAATATTTTTTCACTAATTTTCTAAAATTTATGGTGTAAACTTTAAATGACGCTTCTATCAAACGTCTTTCCTGTCAATCTTTTGCAGAAGTTATTGAATGAAACTGTAGTACGAAAATTTACATATGTAAAACAATCATTATTAAAAGAAATGATTTGCAGCCGAAGCACAGCTGCGCTCTGCGGAAATCATGTGTTTTATACCATTTTCATCAAACCTGCCCTGGGACAGATCAAGTTCAGAATTTCTACAAAAACCATACATCTTGAACTGATTGATTGAGCACTAAAACTTTTCGTCATTTGGTTTTCCGTTCAAACTTTGATTTTTAGTTGGATATTTTTGACATTTGTAATTATGTTATTTCAGTAGTAACTCTCTGTTATTTAAATTTTCTTTATTATTTTGTCGTAACTGCATTGGGCAAAAATTCCATTTCAAGAATAAGGTGTCTTATAAATCTACAACATACGGATCATTTCTTCACCTCATACATAGGCGCGAATATTAGACAAGAAAGTCGTGCCCTCGTCCCACATTTGGCACGTTCAAATACTCCATGTCTCCATTGCCGTTACTTCCAACTCCTACTCACTGACAGAATGAAAGATAATTCATGGTGGAGAAAACTAACAGAGAGTGAAATGTACAGGAGTTTCAGAAGAGCCTGAGCAAGTGCTTCTGTGAAGTTAGATTTTAAAATAATTAAGTCTTTTAAATAAACATAAGCAAGTTGAATATAATTTGAATTGGCATTAACCAGCGTGCGCTTCGAGAAAATCTCAAACTCGAGAGTATACATCTATCGTGAGACGAATCTGCGGACATCAGATAAAATTTATTTCGAGAAATAATAAACTGAATTTTTAGGTTGTTGAACTCGTTTGTTTGCGTATAGAAATATGGTAGACGGCTTGCAGAAAAAATCTGATGTAGCGGCAGTTACAAATGAGGTAAATATTACAGTACTGAAATGGCATGAAGACTTTTCTATATATATGAGTACCAGATGAGCATTGGAAAATCAAGGTACTGCAATGGCATTGATGCAATTTCTACTCATCATTGATTCAATGAGCACAATTGAATTTTAGAACTGAAAACTTAGAAGACGAAGAGCACTTTCGGCGTATCTTATGAAATACATAAAAGTGGAATATTAAAATTGAATACATTTTATGCATCTAGTTAGAAGAATAATAAAAAGGGAATAATGCGTGATATAATTGAATGAAATCTGCACGTTTTTCAATTGTAAATAAAAATTGCAGAGTGAATGAGTTTCAACTGGGTGCAAACAATAATGAATACAGCACAAAACAAACTCGTGGAAAATAGATAATTCCTTTTGCTTGGTGGGAACACATACTAACAAACTATCAAGTGTATGTAGTAAAAAACACCTATGAATTTATCCAGTCAATCTTCAAAACTATTCATCTAAAAGATTAAAGGGAAATGAATTTCTTTGTTCAACACTAGCTGGCGTCAGATTGTTTTTTCCATCACCTTCATTGTAGGAGAAAAAAAAGTTATCCCTAGACGACCGATTTTGCAGGTTCACAGAACGAATTACTAAAACCACTTTGGCAGCACCTTAAAAAGACCCCTCGAGCGCACGAGCATCGGTGGTGTCAGGAGAGTGAGGGAGAGCAGATTGAGGATACAGCGCAGGAATGGCCCTCTATTCCCTCCCTTATCCAATAAAACTCATTCTCCCCTAAAATCCATACTTCTAAACAGCGCCGGCAGCACCTAGCAGTTCCCTGGATCTCTGTACCGCCACTAGTGCTCTGGAGACAACACAGTTCCCTTTTCCGGTGCTAGGTGAAATTTGGTTCGTTGTTTGCGAATTTCCACCTGGAAAAATTAAGCGTCCACCTGGAAAAGTTTTGAATCTTGTCTTTATACGAAAATAGTTTTCTAAAGTGTAATGTAACAGATTGTGGTTGGGGAAATTTGCTTCTTGCTTGCAACTTTTATGAATCCTTCCACCTGAAAAGAATATTGACCTATACAATCTTGTCTGGATACGAAAGTTGTTTTCTGAAGTGTAATAACATAGTTGGGATTGGTGAAATTCGCTTCATGATTGGAAATTTCACGAATAATTTCTCCTATAAAGACCACTGTTGACTTTTGCCATCTAGTCTTTAAACGGATGTAGCAGTGGGAAAAGAAAGGTGATGGCAATAATGATAGATGAAATTTCCTTTTCTTTTGCAAATTTCACAAATACAAGCAATGACACAAGTCAATCTTTCTTTTAAACAAGCGCAGTTGTGTGAAATATGATGTAATGCAACGCAATTTAAGTGCAACGATGCGAGATTTTAAAAAAATTGCTTGATTTGCAGAATTGTCAGTGTTATAATAAAATATGAATATTTCCCTACAAATTATTTCTTTTCAGTAAAATTTATCATTATTTAAAACAACAAAAAATTTTCATCGGTCGAGTGCTTATTTGTTTACAGTATAGTTTTTCCAGAAACTGAATATATTCTAGAGTTAAATTAACTCAGACACATTTTCGCTACAAAAGAAATATTCTCATTTGTAACTATGTTTCTTCTATAGAAGTTGTTTTTTTCGCTTTGAACTATAAGAGACATGATATGAGTCTTCTTATTACGAATTTCAAATAAGAAAAACAGATTTTCCCAATGTAAATTCCTCATTCCCAATTTATTTTCGTCATTCTTCTTCAAATTTCCTTCTCAATTATATTTGAATAAATTTTTCTAGGTTCTTTGATTCCAGGTTCATATCCTGAGCAAATAAAAAATTTCACAGTATGCAAATGAAGAATAATTTCATTGAACTCTACGGTAGTTAGTCATCGCATTTTAATACGATCAAATATATGAAGCGATCTGTTGAAATATCTGAAAGCCTGAGCGTACGTTTTCAAACACATCTCAAATTTTAAACATGTGTGGCGAGGCCAAAGTCATTATTTTATGTCTTCCAATAATTGACACATAAAGCAACAAGCTTATAAGACAACAAACCGAACAATTCCTATAGAGCCTGATCCTCGTTTGCCCTCTTTGGCAACATTTACTCAGCATATGAAATAAAGACCATTTATTTGTCTGGAGGTAACTACCTGGCCTTATAACCTACAATTTAGGCAAATTAATGGGATTGCATGCCTCGATCAACTGAACAGTAGGCCAAGAGAGTATCTTTTGTCGTATGGATCGACGCCTTCTGCGGAGGTTCATAGCCATCGAATAGCATAGAGCAGCAGGGCTCCGGATCACAAAAGAACTAACATCCCAATAACCATGATAGTAACCGTGATAATAACAGTGCCCATAACAATAATAATCTTATCGCCTGATGTATACCCATTCCCATTTCCATAAAGCTCTCGTCTTGGGATCGGATGCAACGTAGAGGACGACGAGGCTTGACGGAGACCGAGCTGCCTGAGCGACAACAAGCAGCCTCGGAAACTGAGCTTCGACTACGTCTGTTCATCGCACTAATGTCCTGCGCATCTTCTTCAGTCATCTAAACATGAGGTGTGTTGTGGGCGTCATTCAATCGTCTGCACGATCCTGCATTTTCTTTCTTTTCGAGGCTTGGAAATGATCAGACGACTGACGAAGTTATTCCCTAGCTCTGTAATCGAGATCATTTTCTGCGGATGAGGGAAATTTTTCCGTGATTGTTATGGTCGGTTACTTTCTGAAATTTGACGTTTTTTTTGTACGATGAAATAGATTATCGCAAAATTTTCAGGGTCATCAATCTCAAGAAAGAAAAGTAACAACACAATCAGTTGACTAATGCAGCCCGTGTGCTGTGAAGCACTCTACAGAACAAAAAAAAATCATTGACATTATTTGCTACTTCTTTTCAATTATTTCATGACCTCGTATTTATTTTCAAGAACTGTTCAGAAAATGTTCACTTAATTAACTATTTATTTGTTCAATATACTATGTACTATATAATGACAATAATATGGCATAGCCTTTATGAAGGTGCAGAACTAATCACGAGATTCGAAAAATTGAGTCATTTTAAAATGAAAGTTTCATTTGAAGTGGGTAAATGACATATGTATCGTGGCTGTCAGCAGCAATGAATTCCGGAGTCGATGATCTCGAGCCTTTTTGTCAGAACTCATAAACACAGATTTGCGTTCAAATGTAATCCTTTCAACATCTTAAACGGGCCTGTAAAGGATTTTAAGCTCAGGGAAATAATATTCCTCACTCATTAAATTTTTTTCTCGTAGCCTGTCAATCGCTGTTGATCTATAGTGAATTGTTTATTGAATTTTTAATGGGAAAACTCAAAGCTTCTTGTACTTTATTGTTCTCAAAACGTTTGTGAAAGATTTCAGTCTAATTATAAAACTGTACCTGTATAGAAGTGTACCAGGTACCTGATAATTGTTTGTAAGTAGCAAATTACGTGTGGATCATTAAAAATGCGAAATAACGACAACGAATGTGCTCTACACGCAGTAGTGTTAATGTCTAAATTTTGAAAGCCCAGTTTATCCGTCAACAATTGAGTAATCATTTTTCTACTTTACATGCTGAGTAGTGGAGAACATTTACAATATTTTGAGCATATTTTTTTACAACTGCATTGAATGGTTTAGAACTCTAATGCAGAAAGTGACCAAACGACTTAATCCCTTTTGAAGAAGATGATGAATGAAAAATTGCTACCATTCGATGGAGCATTTTCAAAACTGCGAGTCATCATGAACAGGCCTTGAAACATGCAAGTAAGTTTTTTGCCAGTTTACATAATTACACAACATAATTACCGGTTTACCAGCTACATAAAAGTCATTCCGTTGTAGACGCCCGTCATATCTTGGTTTCTACTTGATAACAAAGCGAGTTGAGTTCTGACGGTATAATCCAAGCGTGTCACAAGTGAGACGACGTCCACGGTAACACAGCAGTACAGTGTTGTGCTCGGCACCGAGCCATGGTATGTTGAGAAGGTCTGGGGGACAGGGTGAGAATGTAGGTTCTTCCTTTTAAACGTACTCTCACATTTACTGTACTACACTTAGAAAATTAACAGGTACTTTAACGAGTGGTACAAAAACAAAGTTCGTCAAGATGTGAAGGACTCGAGGTCATATTTATCATCGATTTGTTTATAGGATTGTTTTGAACTTCTGAAATAATGGGAAAATCACTTACAAATGAATAACAAATTTCCAAATTGATCACCAGGAAACAGGTGTTGATTTGTTTTCTTATAACACATTGTGTTTGGCAGGCATTGTCAAAGCCTTTTTAATTCCCACAAATCATTCGTCAATTTTACTCAGCATTTAAAATTTTTAATGTACTTGATCTTCTATGAGAATTTAAGTGCGAATTAAGTTTCGTTAGGGAAAAACATAATGAAATTCATGATGCATTTTGAGCTAGAATTCATCTGTAAAAAAAGCTCCCATATCGAATTGAACGCAAACTTTTAAAATTTATTTTTCAGTTGACATTTCATCATTTATTTGAGAAGAAATATCTTTAAAAATTCTAATCATGGTTTAGTTGTGAAATGGTTACTCAAAACGACTTAAGTTGGTAGCAGCGTCAAATTCAGGATTGAGATTTTGCATTTAATTCCATTGTGTTCAGGCACAAAACAAAGGAGCAGCTTTGGGTGAGTCGTCTCATGATTAGTAATGGCGGAGTGGTGAGCAGAGAGGAAGCAAAAAATGGGAATATGAAAAAAATTAACAGTAATATTGATCGTTGTTTTTCTTTCAAGAGAGGGATATATTTTCCGGGTGGGAAAGTGCCTTTCAAATCAGACCAATTACAGTATCTGGATCATTGTTTTAGTAAAGATATTCAGGTGCCGAATTTTATACTTCACCCTCTGTTCACCCTAATTTTATACTTCATCTACCAGTTTTTCAATTTTTATTTTTAGTCCCTCCAACAGGAAGCAACAATGCTTTTGGAAACAGCACGGGCAGGTATGGGAAAAAATAATATACTTTGCAAATTCTAGGCAAAACGTGTTTGTAAATTCTCTATATTCATCCTCCATATTGAAAAGCATGAAATGATTGAAAATTTCTGTCCATCTGAGTTTGAGCAAAACCCTCGAAATATTTTTCGTACTTACAATCTTCCAAGTTATCATTCTCGAGACGAGTTCTTAAGTTTATATCAAGTTTTCCTCTAAGTGTGTTCTGTGTACTCCTCAATTCTTAGCGGAGGGCTTTTATTTTAAGTGAAGATCTTACCTTTATGGAGTGTTGAATTTATAATAACTCCTCAGAAAAACTAATAAAATTCTTTTCGGTCGTATGAGAGCAAAATGTCCCATGCTCCATCGCTCTGTTTTTAATTAAAACTCTAAAAGTGGCGGCGGAAAATGATCGAGATTCTTTCATGTTTCTGAGAGGCGATTCCAGGCGTGCATTACGTATAAATGAACAGCCGAAAGCAGCCATCCAAGCCAGGTTAACGACCGGACTGAATGGGCTTTCGGCCGTCTGCCGCCGTTGAGTGTTCTATTTATCATGTCCGTACTAATCCACATCATATAGAGTGCAGAATCTGATGCTCAACTTCAAGAATTAATGCAAACTGCCGCTGGTATGTGAGTTTCGGCACATGTTATCCATCTTAGTTTCTCAAACTCGTCGCCTAATACTGAAAACGAAAGCCATTCCTGGTTGAGAATCTTCGGAACGGAGCTCCAAAATGCGTTGATCTTTTCTTCCTACCATTACGACTGAAGGGAGTAAAGAGATATTGATCCCTTTATTAGCATTGCGAAAAGAGAGGCCAAAACTCGTCCTTGCCATAAAACACCGTTCCATAAGTTTACAATCTTTGCTGATATCGCTGAAAAAGCCCCATTATATCCAGCCTTACGGCCTGAATTGCTCCCATTCCATTTGGGTTTGATTGGATGATCACTCTCAACGTGTCCATGATTATGATCTTACAGAAAATGGGAAATACTTTTTGGCTCGCGGTGGATAGAATTCAAAGAACACCAGTAGAATGTGCATTTCAGTACTACGCAGCATTCAGAGACACATTTTTTTAAGATTTTGTCTCTTTCTCAATAGAATAATTCACTCCAAGGACAATTAGTTCAATCGATTGAGCTTCTTCGAGTGAGATGTTCATGGGTGGCCTCAGTCAGTGCATTCAATGGAGGACCTAATCGAAATCTCCCAATAGGAATAGCTTGGAAGGCAATCTTGCGGATGTCAGGAGATGGTATAGCTCGCCTGACTCCTCCACCAGCGAGATGGCGAACCCGAGATCGTTAACATATCTCAGGATTATGTGGAAACAGTTCTCTCGGCACTTATTTACGTTCCGAGAGGAAATGCAGGAGCGGGATAAGGCCGCACTCGTGGCCTTTGATATTGAAGGGAATTGCTAAAAGGAAACTACGGTTGGGGAGCTTTTCTAAGTGCCCCGGAAAATGACCCTAAAAATGGAACCAGCATGAAACGAGTGATTTCAGCTCTCGAGACAGCATTGTAGACCAGCAAATGAAAGTGGCTCGTCTAGGGAAATTGAGTGGTTCTGCGCTACGGTGCCCCTTAACACATTCATTGAAGTGTTGCACTTCGTAATTTACAGGAGGGTTGCTTACTTGTTAAAATTCACAATGGTGAATATTTCAATGAATAAGAACAAGAAGATGTGATCACAGATTTAACAAGATAATTTTTTCAATACGTCCCGTTATTCTTGTTCGTGTTGGGTTATCTTTTGTCCAAGGTAATAACCGAAAATTTTTTAATCACAAATTATTCATTTGGTAGAGTGGAATCTAGAATAATGGTGCATTAAGCTTTTTAAAATTTAAGAACCTTCATGAAAACATATGGCCTATTCTCTGGAATTTATTTCTGAGTTGAAACGATAGGCACCGAATAGAGTAATGCCAAAGTGCACTATGAACTATTGTACCATTATTAAAAATATTCAATTCAGTAATACAAAGCAACCATCTCTCGGAATTACCATACAGTATCCGAAAGGAGATGAATTTCCACTTGGTAAAAATTGAAAAGATTGAAAATGCAAAGTCATCATCGCTAAAATTTTAATTATTCAACGTCATAGATGTGACTTCAGTAAAGTTCAATTGCACAGCTTGCAAATTTTCTACTTTCATCGTTGAATTTTTTTTTTACTCATTTGTGGTCTTACAGGAATCAATTACGTTAGATGGCTGAAAGAAAATCTTTTACGCGAACTCCACTCTACTCAGCCAATGTCTGGG
The DNA here is from genome assembly GCA_014220935.1 of Platorchestia sp. MABIK. Lineage (NCBI taxonomy): Eukaryota > Metazoa > Arthropoda > Malacostraca > Amphipoda > Talitridae > Platorchestia > Platorchestia sp. MABIK. Next base: position 234,103 of record JACJUY010000304.1, read on the forward strand.
TACCTACACATGTATCAGTGTCAGCAGATATGCCAACCAAGTATATATTTTCGGTACATCTTTCCTGCGTGGCAATATAACTGTGGAACCTCTTCTTCTGAAAGCAGCAGGATGAGCAGGGTCAGCTTGTTCTTGGATTATGCGATTGAGCTCCTTGAGGAACAGTGGAAGACTAAGAATGTCTTGTAAAATCATTCTACAGGAAAGACGATGAGGAATCATCATACAAGTGCGTTGGAATTATTCGCGTAACTAGTATTAGGAGTCTCGCTAATTCATTCTATTGCTTGATGGGAAATTCGAGGGAATTTCACGGTGTGATTTAATGGATGTTGTCATGTGGAGGACGGTACATGAAGCGTCGGCGAGAAGTAATTGCAGTGGCCTGATGCAAGGCCGCGAGAACGTCTGCTGCAGCACCAGTTAGTGGCAGTGAGAGCCGCTATTTATTTTAGAGTGTTTCCCAATAGCCTCCCGTTAGGGGAGACTCCGCAGAAAAAGTGGCCGAGATATTTAGAAAATGGGTAAAAATAGTGCGGTCGGAGGAGAGGAATTCGCTGTGAAGAGTCGATCTGTAGAGAAGAGTGGAGAAAATTATGATCGAAGTGGGTCGGAATTAGTTTTGTAACTGGAGGTGATTGTTGCAAATTCATGGTTTTTCGTAAAAAAAAATTATGAAAGAAAGCTCCCAACAATAGAGCTGATAGAGGGTTTGGTAGTAAGTTAGGTGAAGATTTGATCATAAGTAGAAAATGCAACTATTTTGGTATTACACATGCATATTAAAAGCCAATGTTGCAAGCTCAAAAAAATCTATGGAAAAATGAAAAACAATGGAAACAACAGAACAATTTTACGAGAATATCTGCATAGGGCAGGTAGTTCTATTTCCTATTCCTTCTTTAATTTTATGGATTTCATCAATCATGAATTTGAATCATCGTAAATTATCGTATAAAATCACTTATGGCTGGAAGGTAATACGGTGAGATCAAATTCACAGCCTTTGAGCATGTGTGAGTTGACATGATAATTTTATCATCGAACAATTCTTTTTCACACGTGGGTATTGCTTGTATGTGTTCTTTTCAAGATTGATTTTCAGAATATGATCGTTGTGTTTCAACGGGAATAGTAAGGTTACCGAGTACAAAGGTGTTTGTTTCTCGTGAAGTTTTTAAACAAAAAACTTTCTATACGGGAAGATACAAGTGCAGAGAAGAATATTGTTGATTTGAATAAGCTGGCTGATGAAAAAAATAATAAAAAAATTAGGAATAAGTTAGTGTAAAAAATAATAACCAGACGAAAAATATCAATCGCTTCAAAAGTTATCTCAAATCAGAAAAGGTTGTATCAGCAGGCATTTTATATAGGAAATGAAGAGATTTCCTCTACTTTAGATGTTGGCTTTACCTAGAAGCAAATAAATTAGTGCAAATTGTCATTTACTGCACTTGCAAGTTCAATGTCATCGAGACTGTGCTCGGACAAAAAAATAAGCATAAAAGATGGGCCTAATTTGTCTAATAACAAAAACTAAGTTCCTCTTACCTGACTACTTCAGAAAACACAAAGGTAAAATCATAACAAGAGCTGAAGAGATTGAAAACCATACAGAATTTATGCAAGTTCTTTGATATTTGTTAACAATGACGCAGCTCGCTCAGCTGCTGTGCAGGAAGTCACGTGGAGATGAAAAAAATTTTCCGAGTGCGAACATGGTTCAGTTGCAGTAATATCATCACAACAAAATTTCTTTAGTACGAAGTGAAGTACTGCAATTTCAGATCTTACGTGGTAGCATTCCACCGTCGTGAGAACAACGTGACCGTGGAAGTATCAGTTCGACAACGTTCTTTTTTTCTGTTCAATACGCTAGTGAGTTTTCTCTAAGAATTCAACAGTTTTTAAAATTCTACATTTCGTTTGTGACTGAAGGATTACAGTTTTCCAGGCTTACGTAGTAATATTTTTTAACCAAAATCTAACTTTTTATTAATCCAATGACAAAGTCGGGCAAGACTTATTTAAAATAGCCTAGTTTTTGAGTGCAGTTTACTGGTGGTAGCGTGGCAATTGATGAGCGGTGTGATTTTTGAATTATTTGAAAAAGAAATATTCAAAAAATTTAGCCTAAGATTTTTGGGTGAATGCAGCTTGACCATTGACGACCTGCAGCAAAACTTGGAGCTTGCAAACATTTCCACACAGCACGCTTTCTTGCATAAAAGCAGCTAGTTTGTCCTGCGACTTTGTTCAACACTCATGTGAAATGTTCACACTGTGCTTCTTCGCCACGTTCGAATTGTTAACACGCGGAGTTTATTCATAATATTTGCTTTTCTTCTTCCACAGAGGGCGTGTGTACGGAAAATTGTTAAGAAAACACAGACGTTGGGAGCATAGCGGCCGAGTTCCTGTAGCTGAAACACCGGCACCACCGCGGCGCTGTGAATACAGGCGTCTGCCAGCCTCGGGTCGCCGTCTTGACTGCTGATGTACCTGCGGTGGTGAATTCTGGTGGTCAGTCTACCGGCGCTTGGGGTATGAACCATCAACTGAGGTATGGACAGTCAGCTCGCGCTTGAGGTATGGCGAGTGAACTGGCACGTGAGGAATGGTCAGTCAACTGGTGCTTGGGTATGATCAGTCAACAGGTGCTTGGGGTATAGTTAGTCAACTGGCATGTGAGATATTAATAGTCAACTGGCAATTAAGGCATGGTCAGTCGACTGGCAATTAAGGCATGGTCAGTCAACTGGAAATTAAGGCATGGTCAGTCAACTGGCAATTAAGGCATGGTCAGTCAACTGGAAATTAAGGGTTAGTCAGCCAATTTGCATGGTCAGTCAACTGCAGGGGACCTGACGTGAGATCAGTAGACTTGCACTTGTGGTTTAGTCTTTTAAAGACATCATCCTTGGCGAATGAATTGTCACTTGAGGTTTTTCTATTAACTTGATTTAGAGTAACTAGCAGCTTTATCAACGGGAAGAAGCTGTTTGATCACCAGTTGCAGTGTTAGGTATTGATGTTTATTTTTATTTTAAGCATTGCTTTTATATTAGTTTTTTGGATAGCGTTCTCTGTCAACTAGTATTTGAGGTACTTTTTGTCTACTAGCTTATGAGGTATTGATCTTAATGGGGTTTTGTTTTTTGCTTGTTTATGAGGCATTGTTTGTTAAGCACTAGCTTATGAGGTATTTTTTATCTATTAGTTTATGAAGCATTATTTGTCTACTAGTTTATGAGGTATTGTTTGTCTATTAGCGTATGAGGTCTTATTTATCATCTAATTAATGAGGTATGATTCTTTATGATTTATTGCTATTTTACTAGTTCCTGATGTATTGTTCTTGTACTAGGTAGTTTATAAGATATTGTTTCTCAAGACTTGAAGTTTGGCTTGCCTACGTTCAGGTGAGTCATGTAATAGGTCTACAGGCAGTTGATACAATGGTAGGCCAACTAGGACATGTGATCCAAACACATTATATTGTTATATACAAACACACATTGATATCAAATAAAAGTTTAAAATCTCCAGATTCTGCTACCGTTTAGTTTTTAAAAATCTATTCCTTTTTAAAAATTTATCAAAGATTTTTTGGGGTCCTTGTTTAAAAAACACCCTGTGTGCTAGGTATGGTGAGGCAACACTTCCCTGAGGGAATGGCACAGGAGTTTTTCAGGTTAAAATGTGTGTGAACTAATTTGCTACAACCGCACGTGATGTATATTTAATTGAAAAGCCCTATAGGACTGGAAGGTAGGACTGTATACAATGTCGAGCAGTTTAACGGGAGGTATGGTAGATCAACTGGTACTTGAGGTATGGTAGATCAACAGGTACGTGAGGGATGGTAGGTCAACAGGTTTTTGAGGTATGGTAGATCAACAGGTACGTGAGGTATGGTAGGTCAACTGGTACTTGAGGTATGATTTGTCAACAGGTACGTGAGGTATGGTAGATCAACTGGTACTTGAGGTATGGTAGGGAAATGATCGTATGAGGTAAGCACTTTAAAAGCAAACAATTTTCTGGTTTACGAAACGTACTCTAACTTTGACTTTGTCCTGATGGTGTTGTGCGACTGACTTTCTGAAAGCTTTTATATTTTACGTGGGAATTTTTACGTCAAGTGGTACGGTGAATGAAACATATTTTAACTCATGCTGTCCTGACCATGGAATATGTTTTAAGGGGATATAAAAGTTTCATATTTGTAATGTTGGTATTCAAAATAAATGCGACACTTAAAGGGAACGAACGTGAAATTATAATTTCAGTGATGTTTAATAATATAATGTCGAAGAATATATATTGCTGATAACTGTGCAATAAAAATGGGGGAAGTGTAGTAAGAACATATAGAATTACGTTCGTAAATCAACGAAAAAATTCTGTTTAGAGGAACATAAATCTTATTTAAAGTTACCTTGATTGATTGCACTTTGAGTCATTTATACGGTTTTAAATATCATTCCCATTTCAAATACCGAACTCGTGAAAACAGGTAATGTATTTGTATTTCGAAACTTCGCTTCTATTTATTGCGAGCGATCATAAAACTAACCTCCCATATGAGTGAAAATAAACTAGAACAGTGTCGCTATAGATAATGATGGAAGAAATGTCGTTTAAGTACTGAAAAGAACTGCACATCTGCTTCGAAAAATTCTGGGATAAAATAATAGCAAATGACAAGACGCGATAATGATAATGACATGATATGACTTAATGCGCAGGGTGGAGCAATGCTCTCAGAACTGTTGCTAAACATGCAAAAAATGTAGTCTATGTATACTTTTATATTTTCTTAACTGACCTTACGCAAATGGAAGAAAGTCTTGCTAATCTAAATGCATTGATATTCTTCTCATGTGGAAATTACGCATTTATGATCAACTTTCAGTAATGAGTTTTTCCTACATTGTTTAAATGATTTGCAGAGCCCTTCCGTTCTTTTTCATACCTGAGAGAAGAGAAATGGCGGACACCAAAAATTGGTTGCAGAATATCTTAAATTGAAGTTTTGAGAGCAAATAATATGGAGCTTCATAACATCTCACAAATTGTTCGTACAGTCCCTGTCACTGAGTTCTACGGAGTAAGAAATTTTGAAAATCAGAGCCTCATGTCATTGTGTTAGTTTCGGCGACTAGTTGAACAAAATACGAGGACCAAGTAACTGTGAAAATGCAACGACCAAACATAAAAAGAACCGTTCTCAAGAATTTATTCTCTCTACATTTGTACTTCATTTTCATCAAATTTTCACTAAGACAGGATAAGAATTTCACTTTTGTTACAAACGTTTTCAATTAGCATAGTTTCATTGGTAATTCCTCATTGAAATGTTGCACAAAAAAATGACACGAACCTCTTTTAGGTGAATGCTTAATAGTGAACATACCTAACTTAATACTGAACTGTGTGAACTCAAGATAGGGCTTTTAGGTGCCTGTCTTAGGCTTCATTTCCGTTTACATTATACGTATAGCTTTTTATGTTACTATCTTGGGTTAAAAAGAGTTTTCCCATTACTTAGATTTCAAGAGGCGACCTTGGTCTTACAGTTCAGAATCTTCGACCATCTTCAGGACGTGTAGCTTGAAGTCTTTTTCTTCTTTATTGACCTAGCTAGGCAGACTGCTTGTTTCGTTTCACGATACCTCACAAAAGTAATGTAAAATAGAACGACCAGTCTCCAGAATTTTTACAATTCAATTGCACTGTATCAATTGAGTCTTTCAGATTTCAGAAGCGGAACATGATATCGTATTGTAGAACTACACAAAAAAAGTTGCACTTGACTTGAGCCATATAGAAACAGTTTATAATTACCAACATTGCATTGATTTTTTGCAGGTGGCCATTATTGGTGTAGGATATTTATTTAGGTGCGTGGATGACTAGCTACATTCTAGAACAAATAAGAATAGACGGTCTCTCGACATTTTATGTATTTTTCCTTTCTTTCTACATTCAATTCGCTCGTCTTGATAAACTATACACTTAAAATAAAGATAGTATTTTTTGAAGGCGAGAAACGAATAATTGCAAATAAAGTTATTATGAGGGTAGAGTGATGGCAACGCATTTAAAGATTTTTTCTAATAGTACTTCGTCAAATTTTGCTACCAGCCAATGTATTTTAGAAGTCAACTAAACAATAACTCAATTTCAATCCGCTTGCATTACCAGAATCTTTCTCATTATATTTTCTGGTTGCTTCATTTATATTTTCACACTAATTGCCGTTTATAGATGAATATTATCAACCATTTTTTCTAATCCAATTTTCATCTAATCCATGAACACTTAATCGATTTCATTCATTTCCAGTTCTTTAATTTCATGTTCAATACTATAATATCGACGAGCAACATTAATATGGCTCTACTAATTCTTTTGTATTCGCCTCGGTTTTCAAGTTGATCAATTTCTGCTTCATCACGCCCAAATAAAAACTAGATATTTTTTAGGCAAAATCAGCCCCGCAGCAAACAGCATTTTGTCTCAATGCTCCAGGGAAGCCGGTTTTTTAAAATGCAGGGAAATTTTTCTCGATTGTGCTTCTTAGAGGAAAATATTCTGGAGTCTACTTTTTTATGAGGTTCATCATAACACATGAAACATTATAGTTGTCATGCAAGCCAACAACGGCGTTAGGTCTGTGGTGTAAGATCTTATCTTTGTTTTCGTTTGTGTAGCTTTGTCTTCTGTAAAATGCCCTTCAATCATCACAGTCCAACTTTTTCGCCTCGGTATCTATAATTATACGCGCCCATGTATATCTTCTGCAAAGGGCAGCCAAAATTATACATGCAATGACGAAAAAGTTAGACTGGGATTAGTTGTGCTACTTTCGAACAGGAATCGTAAGTATTCTGCTTTGCTAACTTACTCAGCGCTGTGCTAACTGTTGTGACAGCTATTGCTATGCAACACGAGTACACCCCAATAATATTGTCCAGTTTCATACTTCAAGTTATGTGTTGCGGAAGACATTTTCTAAACAAACTTGTACCCACATGCAATGTTTACTCTTCGTATTGATTAAATCGTTCTCAATAAGCACTTAAAATTTTTGAGTATTCGAATCATGGTCGTTTGTAGAAATCTACATATTTTTCCTCCAAATCATTCACAAGCTTAGATAAAGATTTTACAGTTTTGATAAAGTACAAAAATACATTTTTTTATGGTTGAGATTCAACATCTTCAAAAAACTGAAGACTCTTCTTTGATGTTTTGAATCAGTAATGTTTTGAAAGTCATTAACGCTGTAAAGAACTTCTGCTTACAAACTTGGCATGGTTCCAGATTTGAAATGAACGTTATACATTTCTTTAAAACGACCATGTATGACTTTGATTACATGAATCTCTGGACTTTCTTACGGAGTAATTGACTTGAAGTACTCGAGTATTGACGAAATTTTGGGGATATTTCAGGAGCATTTTAGACTAAGGGAAATATGAAATTGAAAATTGAATCGAGGAAATCACATAAAACTGATGAAAACTAATGTGTTCATATTATGGAAGTAACTAATAAAATATGTTTTGTGATACATATACATTCGTATAAGCTTTTTTAAGTCGTCATTTGGATTACTTGCTTTTCTTTGATGAGCCTTAAATTGTAGATTATTTTCCTTCTTTCAACTATTTTGGAACAAAATCCTCCTTTCATTCAGTAACAAGACGCCATGGAGTTGAACTTTGCAACATTCACATGTAGTACAGGACATTTCAAACATTGTACAACAAATTCCTACTTCAGGATATTCAAACCAATCTTACTAGAGGCTTGAGTTTTGAGTTTTATTCATTCAATATTTAATTGTTTCCTTTCCTTCCCCAGGACTTCGAGGTTAGCAAAACCTGGAATCGACTACATTGAAGAGCAGCTTTGTCGCTACTTGATATCGAGCGAGCAATTTATGTTCAAATATCGAACTGAAGAGAAAACTACTGCTTTTCGGTCTGGGGCTCACTCCACATCACTTCTCATCGTCGAAGAGATTGCCATTGCACTTCACAAGGCGGAAAAATGCTCATGAAGTCCTTTGTTTTGTAATCAAATAATTGAATGAACGAGCTTCAGCGCTTCGGATTCATAAAAAGCAGCTATAACTATGGGCGAAGTTATTTTAAAGGAGTGTTGGTGAAGTTTATTGATTTATTGTTTATTTCTTTTATTTTTATTAAAGTGTAAAGTGTATTTCGATGCATGTTCTCAAGCTCTTGCTTTCATGCTGATTGTCAGTGTAAATTCTGATAATAAATGAAAAATTTGAACATAATCACATGCGTCAGTTCTCCATTTTCCAGAACAGCACGTCATACTTCACTATGGTGAAGAATACAAAGAGATTGGGTATTTTAAATCGGCTTTACTGTAATATTTTCTAAGCCAATGCGAAAAATTACCTTAAATAGATATTTCACATTTTCTACATGTTCATCTATTTGTGATTGCTTTTTCATCAGTGTGTGGAACAAATGTCACTCTATTAATAGGCTTAACAAATGTTATACAAAATGTGTGACATTTTTTATAAAATGTATATATATATTTGCAAATGTGTTAAATACATAACAAAGTGTATAGCAAATATTACTCAATAGTTTGATTCATCAACTGCGTCAAATCAAAATCTTTCTCGTTTTTATATTACTTACGAACGCGTGCTCTCCCAGTCGTAAAAGGACACATATTATCTATTTTTCCTAGTCTGACTCGATCATTCAGCCAAAGAAATGCCATTTATTATCGTACTCGGAGCTGCGCTCTATATTACTAATTTATTCAATCGAATTTCCTTAATATGAAATGCACTGATACTTCCTATCATTCTTATTTCAAAATTCACACTTGCTTTGCCTAATTTTTTGAAATTCAAAGGAACCATTAGGTCAAGAATCCCGTGAATTTAAGTGATGTTTCCTATATTCTTATTAGTCAAAAAAATTCACTGAAATTATTTAAAAACAAATCATGCTCTATTATTGCTACTCAACATGATATCTTCTTGTATTGTGTTAGTCTCTGTAACGGTTGCTTTCTGTATAATTATTTTTATTAGTTTTAATCTCTCATCATCACTGTCCGCTGCCTATCCGAGTCTCCAGTTTCTCCATGGGTGAAATAAAAAATATCATCAGCTTCATCATTTATTTCACAACTCGTTCAATACAAGAATCAGGACAAAACTCATACAATTCAACGGTAATGGGCAGAATAATTATATGGTAAAACCGGCTTACGATTTGTAAACACTTATTGCATAGCACTGACGACAAATGATCCTACTATCCATTGGCTGTTCTGTGACCAAACTGTGTTCACTCGTCGAGAAGAACTTGCTTCCTTGAAGAAGACCCGGCGATTGTAGAGAGCGCGGTACCTCCTGGACGTATACTGAATGTATCCTGAGGGAAAACTAGTCCGGTATACCTTCAGTATACGTAGCAGGAGACACCACCATCAACGGAGTACCTCTTCACCATCGTCGATCATCAGAAATCTTGGAATCCGACAGCACGATTTTGAGCCAGTGTGCATGTAGACCGCACGTCAGAATTTTCAAACCGGTGATAAGAAAAGTTTGCTTGTATGAGAATTAAAATACCTGTGATATTGAAACAGAAATTTTAAAGTGAGCAATCAAATAATGTCCCCTTGAGAAACAGAAAATTTAAATTAAGGTGTAAATTCTGAAAGTGAATTGAGTTCAATTTACTGTAGTGACATGTAAACATAATGTTCCAATGAATAAATGAAAACCCAACGCGCGGAAAAATCTATCGTTGCCTGCGGCCGTTATCACGAAGAAAGATAAAACGAAAGAAGTACGATATTCGTGCAGGTAAGTATTATCGGCATCAAAGGGGCCGGGGTCACTCGACCAACACGCACATTATCGGAACAGCTCGTTATCGTCCAGCAACCATCGTCTTTTGCTATTCGGTCATTGGCGGCGCTGAAACCCTGCCCAACTTCAACGCCTGATCAAAATGAACTTCCGTAGGGTATACCATAATGGTTGAAAATCCCAGTTAATACGGTTTGGGCTGTTATCTTGGCTATGGCGTGTCCAGAAGACGGGCTACTGCCGGTGCCGGTGTCCAAGACCTGAGGCAGTAACCAGGCGCGCGCCCCAAGAAGGAGCCGAGCTGCTTACGGAGGGCAGGATGAGGACCACTCGGGGGCGGAAGCCGCTTAATGTAATTCAGACTCCGCCCCCTTGTGGTATGGGCACTGACGTGGCTTCTCGTCACTGGCGAATTTCGAATAAGCGAGAGAAAAAAACCTGCAGGGTTTGCGTTAGCAAACTTTGTTATGATCAATGAGTAGCAATCTTCAGTTTGTCTTCTAAATGAGTTGGTAATGAATTTTAAAACCACAAACTGAGTGTTCATTCTTTCTCAATGTACACCTCGCTAACCTCAAAATTCAGTGACGAAGAAGGCCCATCAAAGCCTGGCCATATCCTGCTCACCAATTGCTTCATTTTGCTTGTAAAATTGAAGGCATAGTCGATGTTTTGTGCATTTAGAGCAATAGAAATCTGTTATTTTTAACACATGATGAATTATCAATATGTTGTACCATGTACCTGAGCACTTCTTATGAATAAACAATACACATCCTGCTTTCTACATGTTTCATTGCCTAGCATTGTCTGTATAGACTCGAACTTTGGAGATGAAACAGTTCTTCAGCATAGCCCACGGCTTTATGATATACAAATAACGCAAGCACGTTCGGAAACTATAGTACAGGTTTTAGTTCAAAAGTAAAGTATAAATATGAAACTCGATAGAGATATATACCAACACGAATAGCACAGACATCTCACGCAAGTTCCCTAAGTTCAAGAAGTACAAAAACAAACAATTCAAAATGATGGTAGGAGACGCACGATTTGCGATCACTAAACAAGTAGCCGCTACAACCATCAGGGTGATGTAGTCTACGGTGTATCTGATCGTAAACAGGTTATGGGATTACATACTACGATGATGCTCCTAAAAACCGTATCTTGCAAACCATCAGTGAATGAAAAAAATTATACGGTCGCATGAATCATTCTGAACGAACGAGATTGCATCAGGAGATTCGCACTACCTAATTTATCTGCTAACTTCATACGAACAACAATTATACGATAATATTTTTCATTCGAGGATCTCGCACTCCTAAACTTGATGCGAATTTTGCAAAGTACGTACTTAGTTCATTACAAATTCTTTCATCATTGGCCTCTGAGGACAAAAGATGATAAATGTCATTATTAGCGTTCAAGTGAGGAGAATGAGCAAAACTCTGCTTGAGGAATCCGAACCAATTATCGGATGCACGAAGAATAAAAAATTAAGCTTGCTTCATTAAAGATTTGTCACACTCTGTAGGAAGTTATACGTAGTTAGCTCTCCAGACGAGGCCACTCCATGTACAGGCAGAAAATACATCGTCATGCACCTTCAGCAGGCGCCTCAACGCAAGACTTTGCATATTTTATTTTATCATTCAGCGGAACGTTAGGCAGCCAAATATGTGACGAAATTTGTGAATGAGATGAGCAAAAGATATCGCAGATGAATACAGAACGTTTTTACGGTTGGAGAAGAATCAAAATGATTAAAAGATTGAATTAGAAGAGAATAATAATTACGTGATCGGAAAATGACAAAATCATTGAATTTGAAGAGAATCATAATTTTTGTGATCGGATAATGAACAAAATAGACGAAAATAGTGACCTGCATCGCGAGGAGTTACGCCGTTATTCGCTATTACTGAATACGTGAGCAAAACTTATGAATTTTGATTTGCGACAGACTGTTAACAAAGAAATTGGAGCTAAAAAATTGAGAATTTGCTCTAAGACTGATATTAGTGTCGAGCCATATTTATTTTCACCAGAATTATTACTTCTTGTAAATACTGATTTGAAAACTTAGGCATAAAAGTGTGCGTTTATTAATTGAGAATCAAACCGGAGGGTTGAAAACCGTGAGACGTGATCTTGTGCGATATAGCGAAATTTTATCTTTTTGATAAATAACTCATGAGAAACGTTTTCTTACGTAAACAGTGCGGAGTAGTTTAATCATTCTAATACCGTAGTTGGTTGTACATAACGTATTTATGACGACGAGAAAGCCCCATATTTCTAAAAGTGTGATTATGTAGATTCACGATGGAAAATTGGATTTTAGACATGGAACTTTAATTAAACTTGAACGACAAGATTCCACAGTAGCAAGAATTGTTACGTTCAAATTTCCTCTGGAGCAAATCTGCAAAATTAAGGGATTAGTTACGCAAGTTTCTTCAACGGTTTCATCAAATGTTCATTTTGAAGAAAGACTGTCAAGCTACAGTGAATTGCTCAGGAAATATTCAGATTTCACTTTGATGCGCAGTCGAGGACATACGCTATGTTCACTACAGAAGCATACGCTGCGAATTAAATTTTCGTCAACTTTCAAACTCGTTCTGAAGGCCTGATTCTGAGAGAGACATTTCTGCATTCATGCTAAAGGGTCAAATGCGATCTTTCATTAGCACAACTTCATTACTCAATGAATGTTTAATATAATGCTTTAGGACCAGAGCTAAAGATGCTGGAAAAAGTCCTACTTGACGTCACACTGAAGAACCATTTAAGATCATTCAATAATACAACTTTCATTATAGCACAGAAGTATCAATTTAATTCAAGATTTAGTCTGAATCAAAGGACGCTGGAGAAAGAGACATCTATGAAATCAAGCTGAAGAAACATATACGATCATTTGGTAGCCCAACTTTTATTACAGCACAGACGTATTGGTTAAGTTCAAGACTAGGATTGAAGCAAAGGCCGCTGGAAAGAGACATCTCTGAAGCCAAGTCCCAGGGCCTGGCAAGTATTTATTTAAAGTGTTCATTAGTGCAGGACATAGCGTGGTAATCGGCTATCTGTGTGCGTGGTCTGGGGGAGGCCCAAATTTGACCACAAGGACGGGCATGCATGACCGACGGCGTAGCTGGCATAACTGATCGCATCTAAAGGTCCGTCAGTAGCTCCAGTCCGGCAAAAAATAACAAGACACCCAAGGAAAGAAAAAAGTAATCTATAGACGATGGAAGTACGTTTAAATTATGGTCTAAAATGTAAAAGAAGTAAACGAGAATGGCGTGAGGAGAGAAAGAATACTCAACGACAATAACGTGTTTACAGTAAAGTCAGTTGCTGGGAGTAAGCAGTGTGAAAAATGACAGAAAAAACGGACAACAAAAGGAATAGAAAATGAATTTACAACAAAGAACACTTGTTTAATCTAGCTTCGAGTTAGTAGGGCTTTGTATGAAGACTTGATTAATGGGCAATTGTTCAATAAAAAGTTTGACTCTGATGGCAGCGCAAAGTGAATGCCGTGGCATGCGACGAAGCTGTTCATAAGCGCTGGAAAAAAACATGAACGAATGAAGTTTTGAAGGACTATTCCGGACGAACGATACGTTGAATTGAAATTGTTAATTTCATCATGACACGCATCAAGAAATTGCCACTGAAGAATAAAAGGAATAAACTGAAACATGAACTAGGCGCACTCTATTGCCCACATACTGTGCATACACGCACGTCTGCGGCCGATTTGAGCGGAATGTTATCGAACGACGCCGAGGGCAGCTACATTCTTTGATAAGATATGCAAGTTTAGGGCCTACACAGAATTTGAAACCTTGAAGACAGGCTCAGGCATTAATGTGAGCAGCAATGGGCAGAGTAAACTTGAAGGAGGCAGAATTCCTAAGCAGAACTATACTATTTACCATTGGTAAATTTAAAGAGGGTCAATATAAGTGAACGAATGCAAATCAGATCGAATCTGCGTACGCGAAGTTCACAAACGTAGATTTTTGATAGAAAGAGACCTCAATGCTGTACAGATGTGCATCGAAGAAAGTGAATAATGGTACGTTTATTCACACTAAAGATTCAGATGTTGTATTAACCAATTTGCAGTTACATCAAAATGATATGAAATTTTAAAACAACTTTTTATTACCCCATTTTTAAAGCGCTCTTCAAACATGACATGAACACCAACTTAATGATGATAATATTTTTACAGCCCTCTGCATGTGATGCTGAAACATTATTTTACAATAAACTAGCTAGAGATTGTTTTAAAGAGTGTTACGAAGAAACTATAAGGAGTGGGACGGATCATTTGCTTCCAAATGTGTAGACGTCTTCAAGGTGAAGTTCTACGCATTTGGGAAGGATAAAAATGAACGGAAGAATAATTTTGAGAATACATGGTGAGTAAAGAGATTGATTACAAGGCTGAAAATAGAGTTGAGTTAGTCAGCAAATTAGTTGTTAAGCAGACTTGAAAAGAAAAAAGAACCAGATCAGTTCTTCAAATGAGAATGTAGAATTCGTTTACCGAAAATGTTAAGAAACTTCTTAACGAAGTTTTTGCATGTACTCGTTTAAATGTATGGTATTATTCATATATGAAGGAAAAATTCAGCTTGAGCCCTTAATACATACGTAATTCAGAGCTTAGAAATACATAGTTGGTTGCATTGTAAACGATAATGAGAAAATATGGAAACAAAGTAGAATAAAAAATGTTTAGAAGTACAGTCTCAAATATTTCAATTGAAACTTCGTCTTCGTTCTATCATATCTTCCTGCCTCAAGTGGAACACTTATGATACATTCGAACCAATCAACGATTCGCAGTTTTCAATGAGATTGAAATTTAATCAGCACATACGCATTTTTCGAATTATGCACAGAGAAATTTATACACAAAAGAAAAAATAGATCCACATAATTATGGGAATAATTGATCATCTATTCATGTAAAAATATCAAAAATTATCTCTTGTTTCGAAACAATCATCCCATGATAGAGCCCTCTCTAACGCGCGGTTTTGCGACAACGTGTTATTTTAATTCGAATTATGGGCTTGAAGTCACAGTCCTTTTCATGTAAAATTATTTGCTTAATACTTCGGCAATAGGTGTCAAAATTCTTAATGGTAATCAAAACATTGAACACACTGCATATTTTTGCTCGTACTAGATATCATTTATAAAGTCACTAAGATTTGATAGACGATCAATTTTAATTTCTTAAAATTCACGACTGGTAAGCCGATCTTCTCATTTTAGTACAACGGTGACAACACTATTTCTACGTTTAAATTTATTCCCTAAAAAGCGCACAAAAGATGTTGAGAAATGAGGGCGGATGTTTTAAAAACTAATTTTAAAAATAGGCCCTGAATGATAGAACGTACATATGTTGTTCTAGTTCCACAAACTACATTTCGAAATTCACCACTGCATGTTCACAATTAAAAACACGAATTAACTGAGACGTACATATTTGGAGTCACGCGAATATCACAACCGAAAAATTTCCAATGATAGATTTTTAAATAAAACAAAACCATGCATTCATTTATAATAATCCAGCGCACTCATCATAATGCCATGGAAATCTAACTGCGGAAATGACGGCAAAACTTCTATTGTTAGAGTTGTTATTTTACAAATTTTAGCAATTCTTTGGAACCCTATCAGACAGTTTTTGAAGAGTGTACGAAAGCGCTTTCAAATGAGTGAAAGAATACCAAATTTTACGCTCGTCGCTCATCACTTGCTAGTCAATCCAGTGTGCGAACAATCATTTCTGTCTATATTGTAAATGAATTGAGATTTTATTTGTTGTAAACATCAATCTGTCATCTTTGTTTCCATCAACGCATAGATTGATGTAATAAAAGTATTGAACGCATACCTCAACGAATCAATACCTGTACTCAAAATATAAATCAGCACGTGAAAAATGTAAATGTTATGCAGTGAAACCATCGAAGTGAGCAGACGAATTTCCTAATCGACGATGTTTATACTTCGTTGCGGTTCAGCATGTCACACTAGGTTGTACGCGTTGTTCAATGAATCAGAACAAATTTTCGCAGTTTGCTGGGAAGCTTTTTCAGTTGTTTTCTGTAACAGAGTCTATAATGGTGAAGTGGAGAAGTGCTGTGGAAATGAAGATGTGGTTGCCCTTTGGTTTTGCGATGCAGGCCGCCGGTCAATAAGACTTCGAAGTGATCTCTTCCAAAAGCCGATGAGGTTAATGTCGCAGAAGTCTTCGAGTTCGAGGTCGACCAGGCACCTTCCCATTACCGCGCCTGAAAAAAGAAGAAAGGAAAATGGTTAACGGGTGCAGAAAACCTGCGAATAGCACTCATCAAATCTGTTTTAAGCATTTCAGCAGTTTTAAGAACGATTCAATAGCAGCAGCACTGAGCATGAGCCACAACAAAACTGAAATATACCACAAATTGTGGGGATGGCCTGCGCGAGAAGGTAAAAAGAAAAGTAGCTAAGGAAACACAGACAGAGCTGAATGTTACAAAGACTTAGGAAAGAAACTGACAACCGGTCTGCTCAGTGGGTGAAATGTGGAGGAAAGCTACAAAGAAATAACGCACTCTTCGAGATAGATAAGACTGGAAAGTTTAATCAATACTTTTTAGACAATCAGGAAATATTATGGTAGCTTACACATTTTGCCTTTAATGCCATAATGGGTAGTGAACTATTCAAAAAACTATAAAATATATACATTTGAAGCTGTAATTTGCGGTAATCTATTTTTTAACATGGTGCTCAGTTTCGACATCCCGGGCCAAACCATAAATTAGCTATCCATGCCTTATCTTACATCTTGGTTTCCTCTGTTCGCTAACAAAAGTTAGACTACCTATCATTTTAAACTGAAAATCCGATTGGTTGCTTGGGATAAGTTACAAAAACAATTAATTCCGACATTACACGTGTTTCGACATGCAGTCCAAAGGTGAAGGTATTAGTAAACTTCATATTTTAGAAAGAAAAGACATTCTAACCAATCATTTCTTCACTCATCTTAGATTGAACTCTTTCGAATAGAGTAATGATCATCACTTCCGAACGCAATCACTTAATTCGATCATTGCGCACTGGCACCGCGTCCCAGTACTTTCTTCCTTAGTGCGCAATAAAAGTGCAGCTGTTTCCAAAAATTTTGAGGGGTTGATTTGATGATTTATTAGTCTGCACAATGCCGAGTTTCGAGCCCCCTTGGCCTGTTTTCGTATTTATTTATCATATAAGAGCTTTATAATTTATGCAACGTTATTTCCAGTGGTTATATGCTCAAAAAACTAGCTCAACTAGTTAACAGACACGCAGCGAGGGGGCCTAACTTCAAACAAGTTTCTACAATACGCTCAACAGATGTTCTGGTATTCGCAGGAGGTCTGGCAGTTGTGTGAGTCAGCCCAGGAGTTCGATGTCATTTTTGTGCTCGTGCAGTTCTGCGTAACGTACGCTAGTTTTGTGTATTATCAAAGAAACCTTCACCATCGAAAACAATGTCTAACTCATGAAAGCAGCTTGAAATCGTACAGTACGCAGGTTATCATCACTGGCTTGACTATATACTTTATTGCACAGAGATGATTGGGTGAAGAATGTGAAGGTCTTTTGCATGACCCTCATTCGGTTGTCAATTTGAAAATGATGGCTTCAGAGATCGAAAACTTGCGGTTCCCTCCCGTCAGAACAACTTAATAAAGGAAGCAAGACTTCAACTTTTTTTCATTTTAAGTAAAATAACTAACCATCGTTCATTCATATATTCATTAACAAGTCTACGCAAAATTAAACAACTAGCGAAGATTTTTTCAACGTTCGAGCAAAATACCCCGAGAGCTGATCCTTTATGACATTGTACTTCATAAAACTTGCGATGAGTAGCCGTTACCACAAAACGCGTTTCTGATTTCTCCCAATGAACTTCGATTCCTTTTTAAATTGTTCCTCTTGTTGAAAGTGTTCTCATGATTCACGAATTTTACCAAAATGAATGACACATTAGCTCTTGAACATTTGAAAAATAAAGTTCATTCTGACGGGGGAGTTTTAATATTTGAGATTACCATGATGGCTCGTAAATTAAGCGGTAAAATATCCATGAGTTTTGAAAACTTGACACAAATTCACACTCTAAAATAAATAAAAGATCCAGCACAATTTGAAAAACGTTTACCCCCTCAAGAGACCTAAATGATCTCGACAAACCAAGTATTTCGAAATATTTTGAAGCAAACGTGTTCACAAGCGTTTCGGCTGCTATAGTGTTCATTTTGCGCATGCAGAAAAACTATTCATAAAATGTAGTAGTTGAAAAAGTATAGCGTGACAAAATTATCTTCAGCGGTTGAAAACGTTGAAGTTTCTCAGGTAAAATCGTTATGAAATAATACTTATGTTTTAGTTTCCTTAGAACACGGGTAAACCAGAAAGAAGAGAAACTAGGTCATAGTTTCTTCTCGCGATGCCCATTCCTACCTCCGGAGCAAATACAAATCTGCCGAGGAGGCCGAGTGCGAGGGTGCTGAGAAGTTTCTCTCTCCAGGAGTTATGAAGAGGCAGCACTCCTAAAAATACGTTATTTACGAAGTATGAAATAAACCCCAGGGTATTCAAAGCCATAAATATTACCACAAAAAGTTTCCTTTACTCTACTAGCAAATAACAGCTAATATTTGAATCGAGCTCACCCATGTAGACAGATTTTTTATAATTCCCACGTCTGCATCGTGGCATTCCTTCATAACTCAGGACTGATTCAACCTCAGTTAATATCTTCAAGTAAAAAGTGGTGTGAAATATTTCTCAAGTATAAATCTAGGTAGAATTATTTTATGATTACTGAAGCCGAATGGCTATAGGAGAGCTTACTCTTTATACGAGGGCTTGCAGGATTTGAAACCTATACACGGCGAGGCCAGTGTATATTCCTGTTGGAAATCTGAAGAAAGCTAGCGCGGTTCCCATTCCTTCTCTAGTGCTTGAAACCGGTTCTGGTTCTACCATCCGAACCGTCATTCCGCCTTGACGAAAGTTATAAAGCATTTGAAGAAGCACTGGAAAAGATGATGTATATCCGTACGACTAGATTGTATTATATTCGTACATCCTTATACTTTCAAGTGCTCAGTTCGCTTGAAATGGACGCAGGTTGGCTGCACACAGCACACATTTTCATGCTCGTTTTGGACCTTGACTCTTAAATTCATATATGCGATGTGCAAATAACACGCATCACGTCACGTGTCACCTATTTCAAACGTGGTAAACAGTTCAAGGTATTTTTTCAACCCCAAAATGGGGGAGTAAATAATCGCTCGGCATGACCATGTCCTTTAAAGAAAAGTTGCAATGATCTCACCAAAATATAACACTGAAACTATTTAGCAGAATTATAGAAGTAAATTTCATAGTCTGAGTGCTTCAGGGGGCTTAGAAAGTAGCGTAAAAATAAGTAGCATATCATAAATTGATTTCATTCTGTTCACTCTACATTAAAGTGAACGGCTGCATGAAAAGATAAAAGTGTTCCCTTTCCTGATCAGTTCAAATAAGAAGTTGAATTTAATTTAAATTTTTCGCCGAGTTCCGAAACAACGTGTAGAACATGATGCAAATAAATTCATTTCACTGAGCAAAATTTCTTTCTTAAAATGGGCAAAATGCAAGTTTCATACACATAACCATGCATTAAATTCATACATGATTCACGGATCTAACTGTGAATGGGATTTCACGTGAAAATCAGGTTTCATTTATTGATCACTTCACACGTCTCTCAGAAAAAAATACCTCCCTGAGTAAAGCCTGCATGCTTTAGTTGCCCCTATACATCGAGGCGCTGATCATGCTGTCTCATCCCATCCCTGATTTGTGGGTCCATCCCAAACCAACCCATCCCATGGTTTGCAGTAACCCGACCTTCATAGGGGATATCAGGTTGTGTTATCTCACATTATTTATTTCGTTTGAAAAACAATAGAAAATCGTTGCTCTTATTCTATGTATTTGTAAAAAATCCTGCCCATTATTTGCACTTGGGGCTTGAAAACAAAAGCTCTTGCGACAATTAAAACCTATAATAATTTGAGCCGTTATTTTTAGACTACGTACACTTTTTAAAATTAAATCGAAAACGCAAACAAACTTCAATTCTCCACACGTTCGAACTTAGTATCTTCTTACCTAATGATTAATACCCTCGGTGTGTTTGTTTATTTCTACATTTGTTTGGTGTTCGCTTCTTCCGTCTCTCTGTGATGCTCATAAGGATGCTTAGTGACCGTATCTGTGATACGAGTTTCACCAGTGCACGAATTCAAGAATATTTTAATCGCGGGTACTACTAGGATGGATATATTTGTTTGTCATCCACATCTGGAAAATTTATTCGAAGAAAATACCGAATCCTTCATTTTTTACTGGCCGTGTACACTGTAAATAATATTTTACGGATGAGAGCTGTAAAAACTCATGAGTGGTTCGACCTCAATTTTGTCGTTAAGAAATTATTTTCTCAGCTCACTATTGATTCCTCTGTTTGTTCTTTATGATGAAATCGCACCATTATTTACATATGTCCATCGTACGCACAATCGATGGGATATAAATATTCTTAATAGAGAGGTACATCAAGCAATGGTTTTGCAGAATTTTTGTCATCCGACATTGTAACCCTAACTTTTTGTATTATGTATTCATCGTTCAAACAATAACCATATTTTTTTCCCCATAATTATTGCAGCATAGGGTTTATTGCCCGACAAATTTTAGTTTTGAATTAACAAGAATTTCTAAATAATGATTTTCAATGAAATAATTAGGGAAATTCTTTTATTTGATAATATTTCACCAGACTCGATATAAAGCTTTTCAGCGCATTATGAACTAATTTCAGAGAATTTTTTTCCGATGTTGTTCCCCAAGGGTACATTACATCTACAATTCGCCAGACCGTATCAATTTCATGTGAAATTCGGTTATTTAAAAACACTTGAATTTAGCACACATACAAATTAAAGAGGAAAATACTGTTTTTCTTCCCATTTTAGTGATGGTTCGCTTCCATGTTCGAATAAGGTTTTTAATTTAAAATTTACTTGCACTCTCAGTGAAGGAATGCTGCTTTCCTTACCCAACAATGCTGCTTCTACTTTTTCTCATGCTAAGAATTGCTGGAAACTGAATTTAAATGTCCCCTTTTTTGGAGAAAATTGTGCAAAATTTAGGATTTTTGGGGGGAAAAATACTACAATAAAGTTTGCAGATTTTTCCGAATAATACGAAACCATACTTCAAATTTATAGGTCATAGTTATCAATCCAAAACTCCTTCAAGTCGTTATTTGAGACGTATAGGAGGTACCAGTAAAAAAGAATATTTTGAACCAGATCCCACATTAAAAACAGCCCCGAATGTACCTTAAAGCCCGCGAAATCACCTCAATTGAAGTTGAAATAAATTTGGTTGAACATCCTCTTTGAAAAACAACGCAAACCTTGCATAAAACGTGCTATGACCAGCAATTTGTAAAACATCCGTAATTTGATCTTTCGTTTCTAATTTCGCAGCAAGAACGACTGCAGCAAGCATTACCGAACTCGCATAAGTCCTCGCAGATAAGGACACTGGCCTCTAATCTCATACCATTAAGCCACGTTCATTTGTGGTCGCTATAGCCCCGGGTTGATACAGTAATCCTGCTATCTGTTTGGGATTGCGCGCCGATCCTGCACAAGAACAGTTTTCTCTGATAGAATTTGTCGGACTCTCCAAGTTACTCCTAGTTGGCAACTGCCCTTTACAGCACCCTAACGTCGCCATCAAGCGAACAATTCAAAGTTCCGAACTCGAACGGGGTACGATTATCGTCACACGCAGCATGTCATTAGAAAAGGAAAAATTGACTATCGATAGTGTCAAATGAACTCTTTGCGGACATTGAGATAAACTTTCTCAATCAAGTGAATTTGTTGAGCAATACAGACGCGGAGGAAGGTGTCTACGACTGAGAAATATGGTCAGTTAACCTTGACCAAAATGGAGTAGAGACAGCTCCTAGCATGGCCATCATGATACGGAGAGCATTTCAACTTTTTATTTGACTTCGAACAGATTTTGGCAAGCCACGCTAGGAATTTAAAAGATGTGCACCAATTACTTCAGCATTTGTTAACCGCAGCCAGTGATTCAAAGCGTTGTCATGCTATTGATCGCGGAAAGAAATGTAAACGCTTCGCGTGACGACCATTCCGACGCGGCAGAAGGTGGAGCTTAGAGCGGGCCGTGGCTTAGATGAACTATTTTTGTAAATAATTCGTAGCCGTGTGAACATAACTGTTTTAAATGACTCGCAGACTTTCCTTGTGATCTTATGCTTGCTTTGATGTTAAGGCTCAAAGTTTACTTTAAATTTTCCTCGCATTGTTGTACAAATACAAGTGTCCTAGTACATGGCCCCAATTTGTCGTAAAACGAATTCTATTGCTACAATCTTTTTGAAGCTCATTTTATCGTAATCGTGAGAATTGCGACAGTGAAATAAAAATAATGAGAAAGCACACTTTTACTCATGAAAAAAAAATACGTTGTAAAAAATCCTAAATTAATGCGTAACACTCAGGAACACTAGTTATTGCACGATTTTCCTATCAGCAGAATTCTCCTTAGAACGTATTTTGACTGAGTATTAACGTAACACTTGAATATTACCATTGAAGAAATCTAAATTGAAAATTGTGACTCATTCCACACATTGAATAAGCAAGCGCTCTTTTCTTGAATGATATTTCTACTTTTTTCAAATCATTGAAAAACCGTTTACCCAAGAATAAAAATAATCACCAAATTCATCCGCACATTCACTATAAAAACATTACAATTTTGAAGGAATAAACCACTCCTCAAACGAAAATCAGGACCTACTTCGAGCCCCTCGATACAGGACCCACTCCCCTATTCGGAACAGAGTGTAAATATTCTGAGTGTGGGAATATTAATTTCTTGACACCCGAGAGGGGGAAGATAAATTTTCGGAACTGTCAAAAACTTGAGAAACCGTCGGGGAAAATATGAACCGGTGGTTTAGTTGCTCAATTACAGGGAGCAAAGGCGACACGAGGTCGGGGCTCGAGACTCTGGTCGAGGATAATTTTAGACAACTCAAGGGGGCCACAGACCCGAGCGAAAACTTTTCTCTTCCGACTAAGATTGCTCAGAGAATTTAAAGAAGATGTTCTGTTTGCATTCATAGGTGAAGAAACGGGTTTCGTTTCAACAGTTGCGATTTGTCGAATTTCAATGTGAATGTAACTTAATTATAAGGATAGGTTTTCATTGACTTAATTGACACAGGTAAAGTCTTCCTTTCTAAAATTAAAATTCTGCTTCTCCATCAAAAATTTATCAGTTAGGATAAAGTGGAGTAGCTGATTTTGCTTACAGATATAGACATGGTTTTCATGTGCTCCATTAATTAAAAATCTAACAATTTTTTAACAAAATATTAATATTCAACTTTTACGAGTGTCTGTCAACAAATATTGATACGCATGACAAAATACTATATTTACACTTATGTAATTATGGATACATGAGTGTATCATATAACATTATATAAATGGGAAAGTACATCGGTATAATGTATGCTCTCGAGGAGGTAATTCATTCCCTTCTCCCGTTCAATTTATTTCAAATTTATTCCCACATCAGCCCGATATTCATTTGGTTGAGTTTTCTAAAATTACCACTGTTTAAAATTTCTTACAGCAAGCTGTAAGCTTTATGAAAATACACTTAATATTACAAGCTGAACACTAATTTATCATCATGGTATATTATAATATTGTTATACTTTATATGTATTCTGATATGAAAATGATATATTATTTATATCACATCATTTGGCTGTTAAAGTATTATACAGCATAATAATTAAATTATTACATTTCAGTATAGTGAAAATTTAATGACCACTGATCCACTGATTTGGAAAGCTTGATCTAAAGAGTTAAACATATACTACATGTACGTACTATTTCAGCTCATTCTTCTCACCAATATTTTTCCTTACATTAGTCAGGCTTTTAATACGTAAGGATTTTTCGATCATGTAGTAA
The DNA here is from genome assembly GCA_014220935.1 of Platorchestia sp. MABIK. Taxonomy (NCBI): domain Eukaryota; kingdom Metazoa; phylum Arthropoda; class Malacostraca; order Amphipoda; family Talitridae; genus Platorchestia; species Platorchestia sp. MABIK. The sequence continues at coordinate 258,181 of JACJUY010000304.1, forward strand.
ACGTGTATATTTAAAAAGTTTTAAAAGTCCACGACGTAAAAGTTTGCTCCCGTAATGCAAATTTAAATTTTAATAAAACCCTTTGTTCTTCTGTCTTAAGTATAAACGTTGTGAAAATGATATCTTCATCGTAAATAAAGTTTCGTTTAAGCAGTTCGGGCACTTAGCTTAAAAGTTAATTTCACGCTAAAAAAGCTAGTCACATAGTAAGAAGGAGGTTTGAGCACACGTTATATTGTTATAGGACATTAAAGGTAGAATTTAATCACGCCTCCAGCCAAGGTGCACAGTTAAAGGGGGTAGCTCACGAGGCGATGAAGGCGATATATGAAAACATTTTAAAGTTTCGTTCTAAGCAACAGGAATATATTCTCATTGCTATCTCTTCTTCACTGATGGCCATCTTCAACGTGTAAAGCAATCCGGAAAGTAATTCTTGCGTTTGATTTTGAACTTGAGCCTTTGAAATGAAGAACAAATTTCAATTAGATTTAATTATTTTTGTACCCCGCAGACGGCAGTAAACTACCAACACCGAACTGTACTCCCGGCTAAATTTATTCATGTCGTACGTTAAGCGAAGCAACTACTCTGCAAAGTGTGCATGGGTAATGTGTAACCCAACTCCTCGGAGAAATACCAACCTATTGAAGGAGTCTCTTCCAATTCCCGGATCTTTCCTACCAAGATTCAAATGGATGCAAGTATGCAAAAGAGAAGGAGCGGGATAATGCTCTTCATTCGCTGTGACAATGCTTCGCTGATCATGGTCGATAACGACTTGCGGTTTCGACCAGTATTGAATTTGAACTTTCAAGATGCGGGTGAACGACTACAATGGCAGGCATGAAGAAACAGCGTATTTGGAATGAGGTCGACCCTCCTCATGCAGAGCTGAGCTTCCATCCTACGGAGTACAGAGTTGATGCTCTCAAGAATATCGGGTCTCCTCCTCTGCTCAGCTGCGCATATTTGTTTCACTCCTTCTCTTTACTTTCACGGCGTGCCAATTTCTTAGATTCTTTCCGCAAATTTAGTCATGGTCAAGTTCTGGTTTTATGACCACGTTGTCATTATGCCCAAGTGTAAAATACTTCATGCTCCATTCGGATTAATTTCATTTATGTCACAGCGTCTATAAAAAAGAACATATTTTGATAATATCAAAGCGAAGGAATCCCAGGCAATTCTTTTTTTAGCTGATTATGAAGATAAATTGTCATAGAAAATACTACCGCATTCATTTCTCTTGACTTGAGAATGTAAAACACTTAAAATTAATTTCGATTCGTCAAAAAAATTCAGCATATTTGTTTCCTCAGGACACTAGATCGAGAAAACTTTCCTTCCCTGAATCATACGTTTGTTCCTCTTAATAAAATTCAATTAACCGAAAATAACACTAACCTTCAATAGAAATACTTGAATGTTTTTACCCACGATAGAGGTGTGTTGCATCCGAAGTGTAAAATCACTACAGGGACTCAGCAAAGCCCTTCCACGTGTTCATTTCAAAATAATTTTAAAATTTTAGTGAGTGGGAGTCCAACAAACTTTGGTAACACATTTAGAAAAAGCGCGTTTCGTGTGTGGTGTTTGAGAAAACATGAGCTTGTGCAATGCATATCTTTGTATAAGAACTTTTCTCTCCGAAAACTTGTATAGTTCATTAAAATACCTGAATATTTCCTCCCTTTACTTTTTTATAAAATTCAAGCCCAAACATAATTATGATTATGAGGAACATAGTTACGAATTGATGTCAGACGTGATAGAGAAAATAAGCAATTTTTTATAAATTATTTTCAACACATGGTTACTGAATGATAAAAAATTTTGGCCAAGTAGAACTACCAATTACATTAGGGGTCAATTGTGTAAATAATATCTCTGTGTTACTGACAATATTTACTAGTAAAATACTGAATCGAAAAAATACAATAGGTTCATCAGTATGAATGCAATGCATGTGTTCGCACGCTTATTCAAATTATTGAGTACCCACATACGATATTTCAGGAGAATGTGAACACCACATATCAAATAGATGTGTTTACAACTTACATAATGACTCATGCTCTCGTCCTAAATATTAAAATAATTTGTTTACATTCCGAGTTGCAAATGAGCGTGGTGGCTCACTCAAGTGCGTGTGTGTCGACAGCACCATTTTGTGGACTTCGTAACTACATGTAAACCAGTTCGACTTTCGAGCCATGTTGTAAAAAGTCACATAATGTACCATAAATAAACGAGGGTTATACGTATTTAAAAGTGTGATTCCCTGAGATTGCGTAGAACTTGTCTTGGAAATAGTCTTTACATATATCACTTTTTTATTTGAAATAAATCACGATTATACTGGGAATACTTTAAACCTGGACCGCAACAGGTGATCACCAACGTATCATTCCGTATCCTCAACAAAAAGTTCTTATCAACAAACAAAGAGTTGTTTCTTTTGAATGAGTGGAGTTATATATTCACACGCAGGATTGAAACCTTTTACCTTGAAGTGCAAGTTTTCATTTAAATATATCTTCAATGGCAATCGATTCGAACTTTAAATGATGAATTTATCGAGAGCACCAAATTTTCTTGAAAATTGCTAAATTGTTTATGAATTCAAGCTCACCTCGACGTCCTCAGTGTTTGTTTCACATAAAAACTGTTGCTGTATTTTTTGAACTTTTAAAATTAAAATTGTTTTTTCTGACAGCTTTGCTTCTAGGCTTTCAAAAGTTTTTAATTGCAGGATGATATTAACTCAAGTGTTAACTTTCAGACATAACGGAGGTACGTTCACCCTAGTTTCGTTTACATTACGTCAAAATGAATGCACCTTACCCCTGTTTTGTTCACTCTACGTTAAAAAGAGAGCGAGATCACCCAGGTTCGCTTTTTTTAGACAGATTGTCGAGGCGATCACCTTGGTTTTTTTGATGTGCAAACAGAATAAGTGTACGTTTATTCCCGGTTTTGTTCATTCTCAGATAGAATGAAATGACGATCCCAATGAGTGTGTTGTCTTTTAGATAGCATGAAAGGACGATCACCCTACTTTCGTTCACGAGTAAGAGACTGAAAATACGTTCATTCTGGGTTTGTTCACTTTCAGACAAAATGATGGAACGTTTACCAGGGTTTATTAACTTTTAGACAAAATGATGGAACGCTTACCAGGGTTTATTAACTCTTATACAAAATGATAGAACGTTTGCCCGGGTTTTTGTTAACTTTTAGACAAGATGATGGAACATTTACCCGGGTTTGTAAACTTTTACCAAGAATGAAGGTACATTCACCCTGGTTTCATTCAGTTGCAGGCAAAAAGACGGCACATTCAAGGTCTTCCTGAACGTCGATTCTGTGCCGTCCTTTCAGGTTAGTATCTTGTGACTCGGACGCGACCAAAAAAGCGTTCCGAGAGCGGGCAAGTTTGCCTTTAATGTAGTGCCTATAAGCGTCTACATTTTCTTTGCGGGTTTCCTATGGCATTGCCATGAAAAGCCTTCCTCAGTCTGAGTGTTCTTTTGCTCGGAAAACAAAAATGAAGTCAAATTTGGAATAAGAAATCAGGTCAAGCCAGGAAACCAAGTCATTTGACTTGCTACACTGCGAAGAAGAGCAGTGTTGCACCTGTATGCTACTTTAAAGGAAAAGAATCTTAGAATTTTTGGCAGACAAGAAGTCGAAGTATAATTTAGAAGGAAAAAGTCGATGAATGGATGTCTTGCAATCAACTGTGTAAAGAAAATCAAATACGAAGGAGCGCCAGCTGCGTACAATGAAGAGGACACTGCGAAATGCAAGAAGGGATCGGTGTCAATAAAGACGACACCTGTGCGACACAAGTCACAACTGCAACCTAACTGCTTTATTGAGATTAACAAGCCGACCACAACTGAATAAACAGCGTATAACAACGTCGAATGAAATGAACAAGTAAATTAACATTGCAACAATAGTAAAAAAATCTAATTCCTAATAACCCCCTCCTTGCTGCCAATAAATCCCTACTTACAATTTTACGAATTAAATAAGATATATAATAAAATTTCAAAACGAAAACAACAACTTTAAATAGTTTAATAACCTGGAAGTAATGAGGAAACAGCCCGTCAACTAGTCAACAGCCCCCCAAAATTCCCATAACAGTTTAATGATAGTTCATCAGTCTAAAACTGACCAACAGGTGTTAAATATTAGTTAAAGAATAGCCTATTGTTCACACAATAACAAAACAGTGGCAAAACAACAATAAAACAACAGCCCAACAATAGCCAAGTGCTTCAACAACAGCACAACAGAATGAAACACTAACACCACAGCATCCTAATGGTAACCTTTCCACATTTTTCAGCTGTATGTAATGAGGTTGAAATAACTTGATACTTTTCTTCGTGGTATTTTCGACATTCGAAACTCGTTAAAAAATTGAATAGCTTGCAAGTGTGATTTAATGTTAACCTTTCATTTGCCTCAAAATTAAAATGATACAGAACAGTTATACAGCACTTCTCTGAGTATCATAGGTTAGACGTTTTTTACTGGTGCTGAAAAAATTCTACCAAAAGACAATCGAATGCTTGAACACCCACAAAAAAATCGTGAAAATTTCTGCAAAGTTGCCACAATAAATTCGAACCCTATACTTTGAAAGTAGCACCAATTCTCAGACTAAGTCTTTCCATGAAGTTTCTTTTCAGACAAAGCAGACACCCATTTTAATTTCTCCAATGCAGCGCTGGAAACTTTCTCCACTATACAGGTAGAACAACAGAAGTCCTGTAGATCACAGAGGACGTAACTGCCGCGTATTGCAAGAGGCATAAGCTCTATCGCTGCTCTGTCGCGTCAATTCACGTGAGAAATTGCTCTCAATTAGCTCTAATGACTGCATTTCGCAGCAAAACTGGACATCGGCGCGAGTTGGGCTGAACATTAGCTGCCGGTTTGGAATCATGCAACGAATCGCATTCCTGTTCACCTCCACCTGCTCCACATTGTGTATCCAAGCATCACAATAAAACACGACTAACAGCGCGATATTGCTCCTGGTGCCGGCCACAATAATAACAGTAACAATAACCGTATCAATAAAACGGTGTCTCTTTCATCATATGTACAGCCCTCATTTAGGAAGACTATATTTTTGACATCTCCCTGAATTTCCTTCCGAATGAAATAGAGCAGAGGCTGCGAGAGATGGTCTCGAATGGAAATGTTTCTACAGCAGTTCCGAGGTGGCTGTAAAGTTGAGGTTTTTAGTGCATGATTGAAATATCTAACTTCTGACCTATGTTGCAATCGAACGTAGTTTATTTCGAGTAGACTTAGCTCTGAGTTTGTACGTCGTTTCGTTGGAGGCTGTGGTATTGAAATTCTAAAACATTAGTTTGATATAACAACCTTCATTTGCTGCTTTTCTTTTTGAAATCCCTGAGCGCACGAACGAGGATTGAATACAATTTAAACGTATGCTCACTTGACTGTTTTATAATAATGATTATTTTTTACTACTACAACATTCATCTACATATTTATAGTGCGAAAAGTACGGAACAAATTCGAGCATTGTGTCTCTCAATCTCTAGGGAAAAAAAGATGTCAGCCAAAAGTTTCTTTCAAATAGAATTTCTAAAGATCAGTCCTCATTAATTTTTTGTTATCTTATTCTAAAGCTTATCATTGAGTCTTTTTTACAATGTAGCACTTTTCGGTACTAACATTAAGGCCAATGTGGGGACTCTGTCTAGCCTCAATTAAGTACATTTTATTATTCACCTTATGAGTCATTTAACGTGAATTTAAAGAGTTGAAATTTATATCAGACGAAGCCATACAATTATTTTCCAACTTTCTAACTAGAGCAACATAAACATTTTGCTTTATTTCGATCAAAATCTTTCATCTTATTGCTTTACTTATAAATGTAAAAGTTTAAGTCATGTGACTTGAGGGAAATTTATCGTGATAAACGATTCATGAAAACCGAGCAGAATCAAAAGCAGTTCAGACAGCGCAGCAGGTCTGAAACTTTAAAAGATGATTCTTCAGGCTATCGGCTTCCGTCACACTGCAGGAATTGCTCAGGGTCGCTTTTTTTGGCCAAAATGCACGAATTCAAATTTTGTCAAATAGAATTTAATTATGAAAAGTTCTCGGAATCTTCCAAATCTGCATAATTACAAAATTCGGAATGTTCTTCATTGTTATATTTTATTTGGAAAACCAAAACTTTTAGATGAGGAACAAACTAACTCTTAGCTCTGAAACAGCTTAAACTTGTTTATCGCTTCGTTGTACAGGCCTGGCGGGTAATGCGCTGTTAGGAAATTCTGTTCGAGCTCAAATAATTAAAAATTCCGATACTTTACGAGGGGAAATCATCATACATAATTCTTGAATATTTAATGCAATTACTGAAAAGAAATTAATTAAAATTTTACTTAACTAAGTAAGTGAAAATTAATTAAAATCTACTGGTAAGTAGATTTTGATGCACGCTCAAAATTAATTTTTGACTACAATATCATCCCAGCTCACGTCACACTCGATGAAACCGAAGTTCATCTTCCAAGCGACTCCTTTTTGGCTTTGTGTTTTTCTAAACAAATTCTTTGCGCAATGAATTCACACAACAATCAGACGATAATCAATCAAGTTTTTTTTACAGCGCCGGTTATTTCAGAAAAAGAAAATTAGATTTGCAGCGAAATCATCTGAACTCCTAGCCTCACAATGAACAACCAACACACACGAGAGTTACAGCGGCGAAAAATTGGAATCTGCACTTGCGCTGCTTCTATTTCTCTCAAAGAACATGCGGGTGCCAACTCCTGAGTCAGAAGGACATGTTTCCCTGCCCATCGCCAGGTGGGCAAGGCAGGGAGCCGCATGCCTTAGGCACTCCATCACTCTAGACAATGGAGGTGGCAAGGTGTCCTGCTAGTGGCAGTTTTTACCTCTTTTGCCAGTTCAAAATATCTTTTACTGTTCGTAAATGTTATTATGAAGCGTTGAGGTAGTTTGTTGTATTCTGCATTTCCTCTGCACATTTTTAACGTTTTCTAAGTAGTTTTAGACGTGCATGTTGAAACATACCTCCCGATCAATAGAAATTTCAAATTCACTTTTATTATATTGTCTAATTCCAACGTGCGCGCATAAACTGGCATAGTATAAATTTCAATCATGATTAGTTTCTTTTTCATGTTAACATTATGAACACGGCAATATTGTCAGTAATTCACAAGAGCTGTTTGCAAAATATATTCAGTTGTTTTTGGATTATTTTTAAAACAATACTCTTGGTGTGTATATTTATTTATATATTTGTTTGGTGCCCACTTCTTCTGTCACTCTGTGACGCTCATAAGGATATTTAATGACCGTATCTGAGATTCGAGTTTCACCAGTGCACAAGTATACAAGAATATTTTTATCGTGGGTACTGTTAGGATGGATATATTTGTTTATCATCGACATTTGGGAAATTTATTCAAGGGAAATATTGAATCTCATCATTTGTAACGGGCTGTGTACACTAGTTATAAATAACTATCTTTAATTATTCCTAAAAATTTAAGCTAACCATAGTATTGTGTTCTAATGTTATTCATTAAATATTTCATTTATCCACATATGGCATAAAAATTTTCATTCATGTACGTATATACTTATCTGCTCTGTAATGTTGCCTGTAGAAGATGAGAAATTAGATCCGTTTAAACGATCGTCTTCAGTCAAACGAATTTTCCTTTGAAGAGGAGTTGGGTGAGCAGAATGTTTCTTCGCATCTCAATAGATGCGGCAGTTCTCAATACTCCATCATCCTGCGGAGGACGTTCACTCTTCCAAAAAGCCTTTTTCTTTCATCACTCACTTCAAGTCAGTTTCCAATCACTGTTTTGAGGTCAAACGGCAATTAAATGTAAATGTTTTACTAGTGTGTGATTCCACTTCAATTACTTTTTCTGGTGAGCGTTGTTTATATTAGGAAATGGTTTTAAGTTAAAAGTTTTCAGCGCATGAAGTAGCTAATTCTTGCACACACAACATAGTTCTCACAATAAATATCTGAAAAAAATTAATCTTCTTGAAATTTATCACGTTTCAAATTTTTAAGTCAAAATTTCTGTAGAGAAAACTTCATTCATATTCGAACAAGTTTCAAATTTGGAGTGCATTCAAGAATAAATTATTTTGATTACGGCCCCCATGCTAGCTTTTCAACAGTGAATATTCGTGCAATCCCATATATGTTTACTCATTTCACTGCATTTCATAATGTGTTAATTATCCATTTTTAGTTATTTGGTCATGAAATTAATCTAATTCCACAATAACATATTCATCCTTCGGTAATATTTTTCACATTCACGTATGTTGTTCCTTGACACCGAACCTCATTTACTGTACGTACATAAGTTATTAATTTTGTTCATAATCATGAAGTTAGCATCAAAATTCACAGACTACAAATTTAAAGTTAAAAATATTTCCTTCACCTCAAAAATATAGGAATCCTACCTTTAACCTCACACAAACCTTTGCCGAAACACTGTTTAAGTCAATTTATTCAATTAGATTTCGTGAGAAAGAACACTTGAAGAATTAATGAATGTGTTAACATGCTGTTAATTTGAGCTTACAAAGAAAGTTTTCAATTTTGTGTTTTACCTTCTCATCCTGCTCATGTGCATCGATTGGCCAAAATACTTTTCCGTCAAAAGCTCCAATAACAAGTCTAGGTATATTTTTTAAAATTATTCAAATGAACTGAATGCCTTAGTTAACTTGAAATTGACGCTCACTGAAATTCTAACTTGTTTGTGGTAGTAAAATTTCAGAACACGGGCACAAATCAAATTTTTTTTTCATATTCAATCCACTTCTAAACCGTGATAAAATGTCATTTGGATGCATGAACTTTCACACTGCAAATTATTTTGAAAAGAGTTAATAGTTCATATTCCTTATGGTAAATTTCACTTTGCCAACAATTCGGCACACTTGGTGCTCTGATGCCTTCTCATGCAGCAGGAGATGTGGCCGAACGCGATGGTCAACTAAGGGGCAGACGAGATCTCGCCGTTCTTCCCTTCCATGTACGCTGTCAAACGCCGGTCCAAACCGCCTTCAAAACCTGGAAAAGAAGGAAAAGGAAGCCGGATTTAGCGGACAGCCAGAGCCGTTACATTCCTTACTTTATTTTTACGACTCTTGATTCCCGTTACACAAATTTATGCAATTTAAGTGCAAAGTTGGTGCGATAGTTTCCTTGTAAGTCTTGTAAACGGGGGCAGTTGATCGTGTTTTTAGTTCTCCGCCATTTGTTTCCCAAATTGTGATATGGGGAAAACTCGAGGAGGGGCTCTGGACGATAAGGGCAACCTTGATGGCCGAGTGGGAATGTTTCCTCCACCGACAATGCTTTTTTAGAGAATGAAGGACGCAAGAGAAGAAATTTTACCACATTCAATGCTACACCAATGAGCGAGCTAAATGAACTTCCGTAGAACAAATTCGAGATTTTGAATACAGAAATACTTCATGGATTTTAAATTCAACCACTAAAACATTCATTCATCATTATTGAGTAATTCAGAGAGTAAAATTAATAACGCAGTAAATTTCTAATGCTCTTCAACTGAGGATGCACCTGAAGAACATTACTCATTCATTGCTTAGCAGGATAGACGATAAGTTTCTGGATGGTAAGTATTCGAATAAGTCATTTGAAAGTTTAACGAGTTGTTCTCTGGGAAGAGGACCCTCGAGGGTCGCAGAGCTCCAAGTGTTCATAGAACTGAGGCGTAAAATGGTGCAGGTGGAGCACCTGAAGACAGAAGTTTGATTACAGTGACAGTTGAAGTAGCTTTCTGAGTCATAGGCCAGTGATGATTGTCTCTGACAGCGAAAAGAGGTGCAGATAACGTTTTTCTTCATGATGGGTGCAGTAATTTTAGGGTTAAATTAGAATGATCTTGAGATTCAAAGACGAAGTATTAAGTGACAGTAGTCGTTCTATTGTTCCAACGGATAGTTCCGTGTCCACTTTTTTGAAGGGAAAATTTTAGCTTCGCCAAAAGGCGTAAGTTAAGAATTTCGTGTCATTGCATGTTGTGGAGATACGATGTCCAAGCCTAGCAAAGTCTGTTTTCTTAGCAAACGTTGCTACTACTTTAAGCATGAACATAACCATTGGAAGCCATGAAATGCAGCAGCACCTGCTATTGTCTCCAAGAGCTCGAAACCATTTTTAGCGCGCAAAGGCGTAAGACACGTAGGAAGCTCGCATCTCGTGGAGCTCTCGATACAAAGAACCGGAATTGCGTTCCTGCAAACAATTTACTGCCAAGAGGACCATTTGTTTCGCCTTTAAAGTGTGGGAAGCGTCGTTGGAGAGCAATACAGAGCCGGCCACGGCGCACCAGAAGAGACCTTTGGAGAGGTTGTGGGGCTACCAAAGGGGTCACTCTAGGGGAAACTGAGGGAGATAATCGATGGATCAGGACAAGTCTTAGCGCAGTGCGAGCGGCTCCTTGCCATTCCGAGCACCCAAAAAATGGATAATTGGAGCCTCGAGAACATCGAGCCCACCTTCATGAACGTTCCAAGATGAGCACCGAAGTGTGCAGTGAGCACAAGCAGCTTTGTGACTTGCAGCACCGAAGTGTGCAGTGAGCACAAGCAGCTTTGTTACTTGCAGCACCGAAGTGTGCAGTGAGCACAAGGAGCTTTGTTACTTGCAACACCGAAGTGTGCAGTGAGCACAAGCAGCTTTGTTCCTTGCAGCACCGAAGTGTGCATTGGGCACAAGCAGCTTTGTGACTTGCAGCACCGAAGTGTGCAGTGATCGCAAACAGTTTTGTTACTTGTAAGCTTCAAAAGGTCGAGACGAGAACAGACTACTTGCATAAATGACCGAAGATGAGTGCCGAAACCGATAAAGTCGTACGGCAATTGTATCAGATGTTTGCTCGAGAATGTTAACTCTGCCTCTGAGAACCTGTCAATATGAACACGAAAGTGCATAAAACGAGCTCCAAATCGAAAATTTAAGTCCAAGCACGCAGAATAGTTCGCTATTCCCTGCATCAACGAGTCTATCGGCCTAAGACAATAAATTAATCCTAATAATTTGGAATGAGTTACGTTACCAACGGTTGGGTAGTGCAAGAGCAAGCAGCACAAAGACAGTTCCCGCAAAATGACTCTGTGATCAAGAAGCATGAAGCTCTTCAAATAAAAACAATCTTCTTGATGTAAGGCCATTACAACGAACATTATCACCGTATCAAAATCCCAAGGCCTTGTAAAAACTGTGTGTCATTGAAGGCTGATATTATCAACCTGAATTACAACTAAAAATTCAATTGCACTGCAGCAAATGATACATTGTATTTAATTGAACGTGTAGTTCAGGAATTTTAAGTTCAGTGGATGATAAAAGTGTCCGACACATTTATTGCAGGTCGGTAACAGTTCATTTTCTAGTTATTATCTAGACGTGAGAATCATAATTGATGCCCATCGCACATTCGTGTAAGACATCAGATGGTATTAGATGAAAAATGGCCAAAAAATTGGCTGGTATAATAAAGTAAATGTTGGTCCGCAACACGAAGAATGGGCGGATGTTGCAATGGCTCGAAATGCTAACGTGAATGAGCAAATTCATTACTTCTTGCCTCGAATCTGTAATTGAATGCGTCTGAAAAAAAGTTTTCAGTTCATACTGTGTACTCAAAAAAGAACAATCCCTTTTGAGCGAGTATTTTCTAAAGCTGTAACGCAATAAAAAAACTGAAAAAACGTTTACAATTCAACTGAAATGCTACAAGTTCTACTGCTTTACAACCCTCATCTCAGACAAGATACAAAGAGCAAAAACTTGAAGACAACAGTAACAATAACCTCATAATTTCTTACAAAATTACATAAGGAAGCTCCTCTTCCGTAAAACAAATTTTTCACATTGTTTTTAGTATTACTGAAATTACAATTGTTCCAACAAGTGTGCTATTTCGTGGAGCTTAGATATCAATTTGTGCATTCGAAACTTTTGCTTATCAGTCGCGTTTGTTATTTGTCGCGTCGCGACAAATAACAAACACTGTGAACTAAACATAGTTGGATGTAAATATTTTTGTCAGCATTTACTTAGTTGAATAGAATAACATTCCATCCTTAGCACGTCTGTTGATGATATTAGAAGATTAACGCACGTTTTTCTATAGCCCATGACACTTTAACTGCTATGTCACAATAATCATGCAGACATGTGAGTCTTGTTTGCCGTACGAGAAACACCCTATCCTGACAACAACGATCGCACTCAGTGGAGTTTTTAAAAAATGTTTACTCCCAAAGAGAAACCCATTTGAGCTTCCAACGATATTTACTCTCTCATTCCACAAGAAAAACCATCATTGAGAGTTCATGAGGATTTTTTGCTGCACTGCTCTACTTGAGAAGAAGCCTGTGTTTTCGGAGATTTTGGCTTCATTTTGGCGTTTTTGGCATCATTTCAATTCCAAGCGGATTGGTCAGGATAAGAGCGAGGAAAAGCCCATCGCCGGGAGCGGCATAGCATCATTATTTCTTCCGTCCAGCGACGTAAGCCGGTCTCGCTGGCGTCATGGCAAAGGCCCCGTAAAGGACCACAAGGACCCTCTCGCTATACCCATAAATTCCTTAGTAAGATTAAGGCTAGAAACGACCTGATACTTTAGAGCTGCGCACCATCTTGGGTGCACTTTATTTTTAACACGAGCCAGGAAGCTCTTTTGACTGCCATTTCTCAATTTACCGAGTAACACTTTATTAAAATAGCAGACAGGTGCAATACCCCCGTAAGTCTTCATTTACCATCGGCCATGAAAAGTTTTCAGAGAGATTAAAAACTTGGAGGTGGATGGGCGTGCTGGCTACGAAAGCCATAGATTTTAGAAAGAGGAGAAGCAAGAGAATATACTCCTAAAGCCTGAGCTCCGCAGAACGATCTCTCCTTCTCATATGTATTATATGCAAATGAGCGCATGCACTGATCACTAGGCAACACTTTCTTCTTTGCGCCAAACACTCGCTCGGACCTGCGTGCTTTTTTTATTCTTTTTGTTGTGCCTCCGCTGCTGCAAAACGCGTTTTTACGCGCCCAGATAGTTTCAGGTCTTAGACTACGCGATCAATTTCGTTGATGATGGAGAACGGTCTTTCTATAATTCATATCGGTATCAAATTATAGTGCTAAGTTGAAACGAATGTGTTGGTCAAGTTGCTGTTTGCAAGAACCCCATGGACCGGTTTTGCCGCAACATCTCCTGAAGGATTTCTTTTTTGCTCGCCCGAGCACTGGCAGATGTAAGTTGGACGCCATGCTCTTCTGGCACGTAGCTTAAGACTACGGAGCAGTCAGTGGTCAGAAAGAATAAAACCTTCACATGAATCATGTTCGGTTAGCCGTCTCATCGATTTGAAATATGAAGAAATCATTCCATGTCCGTTTATAAATACATGTGTCGTTGAATAAAAATTCTTCAGGCACATTTTCCTAACTGTTACCTTCGTTACGTGACTTACTACCAGCGACAGCGAATCTGCGAAATTTTTCGCATTAATTTCTATGATTTTCTCTTGGTCTGAACTTAAAATCAGGGCCCATTTTCTTGATCACATATCATAACTAAGGAAGCCATTCCACAGATTCTGTTCTAGCCTTTCACTTGGGGTAATGCGATAGAGGGCCGTTACTGTGTGTCTGGAATCACCTCGGCCGGGATACTTTGCGCCAACTTTAGTCGTTGTGCTGGATCGGCCCTTGCTGCCTTTTGCATGCTATCGCACCCAGCCGCCTCTGCAAGCCTCGAGCTTCTTTTGCTGCTCTTGCTCTTCTTGTCGAGGAGAGCTCGTGTAGTGCACGGAATAGAGTTACTTGTTTAGATGCTGCATTCTCTACGTTTTTCAGACTAGCATTGAGATAGTTATGTGTTTGAGATTGGGCTATGTCGCTGATAAATTTTTGAGAGGCCTTGAGAGGCATAGCAAAATTTTAGGAAATATGTCAAGCTGCTTGGAAGGCGAAGAAAACGTCTACATGAGAGATAAGACTGCATGTAGTCTTCGTTAAGAAACCGTGTGAGGTAAAGATGTCTTGTGTAGAATGCTTTTCAGTAAGCGATGGTGCTACTTTTGGTACATGGTAGTGATACTTCTTACGGAGTTGAAATTCGCTGTTCTTTCTTTGTTTGAAGCCTCTGCTAAATTCAATACCAAATCAAGAGCTCAACATTTTCATTAAAGTATGAGACCTCTGTAGAAGGTACAATAAGCAATTCATGAAATAACTCCCATAACGTTCAAATTCATTGAGCAATAACAAAATTTTGCTAATAAACGTTTGAGTCATAAATCTCTATATTCTGTGCTGGCTACTTCTATAAATCATCCATTTGAGATGCACTTTATTAGCTCACTCAACATTTTGCGTGCATATATTTAGACATTTATCACGATTTCTTCTACGCTTTCAGAGATGAAACTTAAATTTAAGTCGAGCTTGTTTTAATGAAGCTTGAATGAAAATTTGAAGCGAATTAACTTGAAAGAATTAAAGAATTTCTAAATATGCTTGAAGAAGTAAGCTGCTCTGTCTATTACAGGTGAAATTCAGATTATTCAACTCGAATGAAGCGAGTTCGTGATGAACCAAAGAATTAATTGGGGCCACCAATGGAAATTTTATGTTCTCAGGATGTTAGTTTCATCTCTGCCCTATTGTTTTCACTTGTTATCTCTAAACTGGAAGCCGTAATTACTCACTTCAAAAATTATCTAAATTTTTTCACACATGAATGATTTTCCATTTTTGTGGTTCTAAATAAAATTAACTAAAAACCTGAATGAACAAGGTATTTATGCAGCTAGATAAGACAACCAAGAGAAGGAATAGAGAACCTAGTGGGGAGAAGTTTGAGAAGAAGCGGAGAACTGTTATGCAATAAAATAGTGTCCAAAGAGAACGCAAGAAGAGCTCTATAGAAGCGAGGCACAGCTCTTTTCCTTTGCGTTCTGAGCGTTTTGAAGTAATAATGTAAAATCACCTTAATGCTGCTCAGTAAAAACCACTTAGCTGTTACAAACACAATCTCAAGCTGTTTTCTTGAATTCGTAGCACACTAAGAAGTACAGAGAAGTAGATTGAAAATGTTCACCCTTATCAACAAATATACGAGAAGGTTTAAAAATTTAACTCACTATCTCTTTAGTATTCTTACGGTCAAATTATTAAAAAACGCAAATTATCTGTCAAAGTTAAAACGACAAATTTATTCTGAAATTTATCCCAGAACTATGTTACATTGTCATCAGAAATGCTATTTATTTCCTATCATACATTACGAGTTGTCGAATTTTATCAAGGAATAGTTTGCGCAGGTTTGATTTGTCCTGCGCATGAGGAACATTTGGCAAAGGACTCTCAGAGATAAGTGAGTTAGAGAAGGTAAACTCGAAGGTCAGAGGCAAGCATTCACATGTGCAGGTTATCAGCTAAGGTGCATCGCAAAATGCCACTCCAGGAAAACCAAGCTTAGGTTTCATTGAAATGTATTCATTCTTTTGCGCTATAAAATTTTTATTTGCAAAGAGCCTATTTTTATTCGAGAGTTGAGAGTTGCTTAATTTTGGGCCTATGTACGCCGCTATGTTACAAGTACATATCACAGTGTAAGAAATTACCTTTTGTGCCCTCAAATTTTCAACGAACATCTATAATTCCTCAATGCTTCACATTTTGGTGAGCAGACTTTTTTTCGGTTTTACTACAACAAAGTTTGTAAATTTAAAGGAGGCCAAGGCACGAATTGCAATCGTAATTTAAATTGCTCAGATACAATTAAATCTTCAAATCAATTTGCCACACACGCAACATCGGCGTAAATCACTTATTCAGATAAAAGTTTCACGTTTTGAATGATTTAACATCGTGGTTTCATGCTTCACATTACAATCCATCGTAGTCATCAAATTACCTTGAGGCCCATCAATCAAATGCAAATGTCTACCAAGGCATTCGCTTTTCAAGACGGCAGTTTCCAACCTCTTATGACTGGCATGTCATATAACTTGAGATTTTTTTTGGTTTGACAGAACTATAATTTAGTCACATTGACTTAAAACGATCGATGTATGTATTCTTTTAAATCAATCGCGCCTTAAATTAATGCAAATTATGTTCAACTTAAGTAGCAGGCATGGTAGTATATATAAAGAACTGTGTTTCCAAAGAACATCAACTTAAGTCAAAATTCAAGCATTTTGACTAAAAATTTTTCAATAGGCACTGTGATTGCGAATTTTTCTTCGCCATTTTGAATGCGAATTTTTCTAAATGTTACCTTCTCAGAATTTACTACTAAAGTTTTTGTGGTTGTGTACATTTGATGGTCGAGTAAAAATCAACACGCCGGTTCATGTGTACGGGCAAGTCGACTCGGTCATTTTACTTGTGTGAACAATTATGAGGAAGAACTTCTGACATTTAGCAAGAAATTTATTGTCATAGGCAATCAGACAATAAACAACCTTCAGCTCTGTGATTACAATCATTATAGTAGAATTGGCGCTCTTCAAAGGCTGCTTATTTCGCAATGTAGCGGTGGCTGTTCAAACTGCAGCTCGGCCAAAAACAACGAGTAAGAATTGCGTGAATTTATCCAGTCAATCTTGCGCCTCAACTGCCATTGATCGTCCTCACGCGATGCTGCCTACCTACCTATACTCTATTGACTCGACGGCTATAGAACTTGGACGTTAGACGTCAGTGCATAATTCTTCTATTTTTAGGGCCAGTTCCTTATCAAGAACACCGGAGTTGTGAGCCTACAGAGCCTTTACAGTTCGCCCATTCTCTCCCAATAATCTTCACTTACCTTACTTAAGAAATTAAATCCGTGAGTCATGATTACGGGTAATTCAGTGTATTTATGTTCAAGAGCGCCCACGTATCATTTCCAAGAAGTCTTAGTTTTGTGTTCTCAGTTTACGCTCGACTTCGCTGGAGGTAGTAAAGCAGTAAATCAAGATTGGATTATGGCAATTATTTACAAGCTCGTGTTCTTTCAGCGGATGTATTCAATGTCAAAATTTTTTGTTCGTTTTAAATCTTGCAAGGTATTCCAATTACAAGAACTACTGATTTAAAAGTTGATGATGGATTAAACAGTATTTAACCTACAATGTATTTGTACGACTATTAAACTTTTCAGTAATACGCTGAAGAATTCGTTAATGGTGTTTTCATTCCTGCTATGCTTGTTGGGTATTTTCCCCAAGTCCGTATTTCCTGCGTGTATTAAACATAGGGAATTTTCCCCATGTCTTCTAACGAGGGCGCGGTGACAACACGACGAAAAAACTGGAGCATTTCTAATTTGCTGGACACCCTTCACTGTTACTTCAGCCAAAGTGTGACCAAATATGAATGGACTTGGTCAGCGAAAATAAAGGATTGGACTCCGCTATTTAGAGTCCTCTGAACTCAATCAGTTGAAGATCTGTGCTGAAGCGATCACTAAGACTAATTTCAAATAATCTAATTCCATTAAGTGCTCAGGAAATACTCATTCTGTGAATCATTCCGACAAAACTTGTCGCAATGCTGTGTAAGAAATATAAGGAATTACTGGTGCGCGAACATGTCACCAATGTACTCTAATGTTAAAATGGTTAGCTTGTTGAAACAAACTATTGCGTTGGCATTTGTGGTCTTAGATTTCGAGAATACGCTATTTAAAATCTGTCAATGGATTAATAGAATGTATCATGCGTAGTACATGAAGTAACGAGATCTGTCTCATGAAAAATTTTAAATTTTCGTTACTACACTAACGAATTAAAATGAATGCGATCAATTATACTTTCTTTATAATACCGTGAGTATGGAAGAAGAACACGAGTGTGTCCCACAACGCATTTTTTTAGGCCAGTTAATGAGCATACGAGAGATCACAAAAGTACTTGGCAGTTTTTTCAGAGAAATAACATAAAATCGTTTTTCAGTGTTTCCCAAATATTACTGCGTGAACGAAATACAAAAAAGAAGCTTTACTACAGGATTGTTATATTACTGCAAGAACGAAGTAAGAGAGTGTATTCTACAGTGCCTTCCTTACATCACATATGAAACGGAGCACACAGAAAGCTTATTTCTGAGTTAAGATCCGCTGCACAAATGATGCGCTTAACCACATGCATTCCTCGAAGCGAGTTCTGCTCCATTTTTCATGGTCGCTGCTTGAACTGGACCAGCTGAAGTGGGTCAACCCTTTTATTGGTGCATCTGCGAAAGTAACCATAGGTACATGCGCCCACTCAAAGGGTTTTTAGGACAACCAGGCAATAAATCGGAATTGGTCTACTTTCAAACGGCGTTTATAAACCTCTAGGTTCAGTTTAAACCGAGACTTCGTCATGTGATCTTATTCCAGCTCCTAGATGGACGTAATCTCCTCTTCCTGAACGGAGGTAACTTAAGTTTAGCCAATTTCATCTTTATGTGCATGGAAATACATAGAGTGTGCTTGTGATTTTTCAATGCAGTGAGCGAAAACTGAAGTGTACATCGCTTTAGAAGTTTTTAGTCTCAATGACTTCAATTGAGAAAGAAGAGCTGATTGGCTTCTTTCTACTGACGTATAATCCTACTGCAATGGCCGTTGATTTTCTATAGTGAAACTTTAATACCGCGCAAGCTGGATAACTTATCCAAGCGTGCGTCTCACTATCAAGCTCTTGGGCAGATTTATTTCTCCTGGTGGACGCAGGGCGAATAAAAAATTTCTGTCTAAACCCAAGCGAGGTGTGCTGATGGTACATCACCAAACTTTAACTCTAAGAGCTCCTCTTGAAAAGCATACTTTTAATCACGGGCGATATTCGCTAAGCAACTCTTGACACGTGTCTTGTACAAGCTCCGAACCGCCAAGATAAAATCGAAGCTGTTCTTTACTTTCTCACTTTTGCAATAGAGTTTATCTGATTGCAGTGACGCCCGGGCTTAAGTTACAATGCTGCTCAGGGCGTACAAGCAACGACCGAATTCCTGTGCATGGACTACAAGTAAAAGAATCCTATCGCGCTTCACCTCAGGTGTTCTTAGAACATGTGCTAGGAATCCCATCATAATCTCAAGAAGACGCAATGCCTTTAAAAGTTTTCATTGGAATTGATCGAATGGATGTTACTCAATTGTACTGCATTTGTGGAAGTTGAATCTCTATTTGAGTATGCATGATTCCACTACACAAACGCTTGGATGAACTTTTGCCCACATTTTTGAGCTGTTGCTTCACGAATGCGCTTTAGAAACACTGATTCGAGGTGGTGATATTAGTTTTAATTTGTAAGCTTCATCTTGAGCGTTATTATCGACACATGATTTGATTTAGTGATACATTGTTCGAGTCACTGTAAAAGAATAACGCTAGTGAAATTTGCGTTCGATTCATCACATTCCGCTGGGCATGGATGCTTGAGCTTGTATTTTTAGGAAAATCTCACTTCACGAGTGAGGTATGAGTAACAGCCTAAGATGATTTGCAAATATTTAAATTTAAATTTTGAAATAAGCTATAAAGTTAACAGAGAAGCCGCTTGTATAAAACAATTCACACTTTACTTGCTTACATGGGCAACAGCGCGCCCAACTAACTAATTGTTTTTCCTATTATCATGAAGACTCCTGAAAAAATCGCACGTCTCCTTATCCGAGTCGAAATCTTAGTTGCTTTACTTCTTATTAGTCGTTGGGCCGAATAATCTTACGCTGAATTTGCATGATCTCAGAGCAATGTTCGGAACATAAATTTTACAAACGAATTGAAAACTGCTAAATATTACACACAGGTTATAAAAAATGCATGATGTAAGCCATCAAAAATTATTCGCTGCTTCTCAATGAACTTACATGAAGATCAATGTATCTCTTGTGCTATCAGATCATGTTTGTAATTCATTGAGGTAATCTTAGACGATAAATATCACCTGCTGAGGCTGCGCATAAACTGCTTAAATTCTGAAGCTTCTGCTGAGCAATCTTTAATGTTCAAATTTTCAAAAGGTCTTTAATTAACGAGCATTTTTTTGAGTCACTTTTATGTCGATGTGAAATTTTAGCCTTGATGCCTCGGGAAACTTGTGAGTTGCTTCTTAAGGCCGGTAGAAAAGTTTCATTTTTTTGATTCCTCTAACAGTGTTCAGTTTACTTAAAATGAGTTAAAATAGAGATATTAAACAGTAAAATCACTTCAAGTTATTCTTTCTTGATATTTCTTGCATACGTATAACTGGCTTCATACCTGACTCAAGCAGAATTCAGATTTAATATAACTGAAACTATTTCACACTTTGACCGCAACGTGAGCCACCGGTGGCCACAGAAGGAATTTTCACAACGCTGCTGACCGACCAGTAGTCACAAACTTAATTTTCATAAATACTTAATCAAAGCTAAAGGAAAGATCCAGTTAATGTTTGCTATTTTTAACATTGCTTACTACAATTGACAATTTATTTGAGTTCAATATTGAACTTCAGTTTAATCAATTGCGAGTTAAAGTGTTAAAAACATTAATGGATTGACAATGCAATAAAATAGAAGACAGTGACAAACATTTTACGTTAAATAACTGATAGACTAATATTATATAGCATTGATGACTGTGGCTAATTTAACTTATGAAAGATAATACAAAACGAAGGGCATCTCAAAAAAAAATTTTAAAATGACGTCAAACCCGGATTGAACAACAAAGAAGATACCGAATCATCGTTATTTTGTTAGGACTTCGATGAATTACGACCATGTGGCGTAGCCTGTTGACGAGAGGGAATCTGTCTCGTTTTAGGGCAGGAAAATTTCTCTCTAGGTTTGCAATAAGGGCTTCAAAAATTTGATTTCCAAGTCATTTCTGCTCTACTACTTAATCTAATCTTCACGCAGGATGATATTGTGACGAAAAGATAAGAATTTCTTTTTATTTTCAGCCGTTCTAAAAAATAACAATATTTACAGCATGGTTATACCGGTGAAATTCTTTAGCGGCATTTGAGCACATTGAACCAAGTGAAACACAAACACTGCATCTGAAAACTTAATTCTATTTAATTACGCTGGAAAACCGAAAGGGAGCACCACAAACCCCGAATGAAACTGTCATTATACAACAATATTAAAACAGGCGACAACACCTTCATCTTTTAGCGACATCCTTCAGTCCAAAGTCCCATTTTATGAAGCATTTTGAGACGCCACTACCTTTACCTAAGCATGAGCAAGGTTGAGCTGAAGGTGAGATGCGTGCAGTAGTGTCGCTAAGTGTGTGTGATAGTGCAGGCTAGGTGAGGCGCAGAACTAGATGGAGCAGTAGTTGGCGGAGAGCCAGGATCATATTAAAGGGGATAGCATGGCTCGATGCAGCTCCACACTCTAATTCCGCACACGGTTCACACCAAGGCCTCGGTATCACAGCTACTTCACCCCTTGACTTTGGGCCTGTGTTTTGCTCTACGAAAACGTGCCCCGGTGAATAGGTTCTATGGAATTTCCGTGTTATCTATTAACATTAGGTTATTCGCCTAACCATTGAAAGCATAAGTAAAGCACCCTTTTGAAGGTAAATTTTAAAGATTTATTACCGCAATATACACTGGGGATCTGTAGACAGGACACGACATGTAAATAAACTTCATGAGTTCCTCAATCGCTTGCAATTAACCCTATCTTTGTACCTTTCATAGTTTTTTTTTATTATTAATTTGCTAAAAGGGTGCGTTACTTATGCGCCACCGTGTATTAGAAGTTTTGCTCTACGAAAACAAACCACTGTGAATCGATTTTATGGAATTTCCGTGTTTTCTATGAATTACTCTCCTAATCTTGGAAAGAATGATTATGAGAAAATAAGCTGCTTTCTTATCTTCATTGATTGCCCTGAGCTTATTATGGACTGCGTTTTAATTTTATGCAATTTACGTTGCTTTCGATCGTAATTTACGAACAGTTAATTCTATTCTCGCTTATGGGTTATTTTAAATTCCAGAACACTGGGATTCAATAAATCCCTTAAAATAAGTTTGCACTCGCCCACATCGAATTGTTCAATCATTGGACGCTGTCTGGTACATTTTCGTACCATTTGACGAGTAGGTGCAAAACCTAATAGTATCTAAGCAGCAATTTACACGCATATTTGTATACAAATACTTCTATCACGTTGTGACTCGTGTATTTTACGCTAGTCATTATGTTATACCGCAGGAAAAAAATTACTTCAGGAATTATATTTATCAATGGAATTTGAATTCAATTGATACAGGCTTAGAGAAGGTTTGGTTGAGCATCACAATGAATATTTTCTATTATTTAATCCACAACACTGCGTACTGCATTAGATGCATTCGTGTAGAATTTTTGGGAAAGTAATGATGTTTAACTGTTTGATTCAAAAAGAAAGTGAAGTAAACAGGTATATTTTTGCTCAATGCAGCCGCAACATTCAAGTTCTTTCTGATTCAATATCAGAATATTGAGGGAAATTTTTCTTCAGAGAAATTTCTTGAATCTTGTAGGCGAAAACATCTATTATATACAAACTTTAATGACACTCAAATTTTTCACTTGGAACGACATTTAAGATACTCTTCCTATGTCAGTAGAAAATGTTTCATCAAATGAATAATGAGAAGTTTTTATTTCGCTGAAAATGAGAAACCAAGCCAACGTATTACTTGATTTTAATTTTCGCTCTTGATATAAAATCAGCAATTCATTGAAATACGGAAGTGATTGTTAAGCCCTGACTAACGCCTGTTGCCTGAGGAAATGCACAGCTGCCCATCATTTTCCTTTCCTCACGTCTGAAGTTCGGACCACAATCCCAGACTGTTGAACACGCTTTGTTGTTGCATTGTTAATAATCATGTGTGCCATATTTTTAACAATAAGTTTGAACAAAATGAATGCCAACAACTGTAAAAGTTTTATAAAACATATTCAGCTTTGATCTTCGTTACACTCAATTAATTTTTTGTGAAAAATATTCTAAATGTGATAAAAAACACATCAAGAGTTATTATCATAATTTAGAGTTTCCTTCAAGTCAGAAGAACATTCACTGGAGATGATACTTTGCAGGCTGGCTGGAGGTTAATTTTCTTTGTGGAAGCAATAACATAAAAAGCTAATTAATCTGTCTTGAAAAAAACGAAACATTAAGAAGATCTAACCACACGTGGAAACACAATCTTGAACAAGATAATTACGCAGTCCTAAAGACGGAATAGATATCACAAAGTTAGTCCCTGCCACAAACGTATGTTGATAAATTGGGTATCAGACTGTAAAGAATTTTAAATTTTCGTCGTTTTGAATCGCGTGATGAAGATCTCTCTCACAGGAACTAAATTCAAAGTCAAAATCTGTAATGAGAATCCAACATTAGAACAACTTTTTAGAAATTCTAACTATGTATCCTGTAGAGTCAATCAATCCGTAATGAGCAAAAAATTACCGAGATCAGTTGTTTACAAACTACGTGATGCAGAGTCTGTTGAAAATGGAAGTGAATATTTTGCGCTGATTATGCAACATGACGAGAGCACTTCCTGTCTTTCTCGTTATGGTGCTCCGTAACTGTTGCCTAATTGGAGCCTCCTCTTATATGTCTCCTCCTTAATAGCTTGCAGGAGTAATCAATCCTTCGATTTTAGTAACTTATAAGCGATGTTGTAACCAGGAGAGAACACTCATGCAAAGTGATGACAAGTAAATTGATCGAACATGTTTGCGAAGTCTTTTTAGCATCGTTATCGTTGCTCATCACCGCATAATGGCATTGTATTGCTCATAGTTTGAACCTATTTGAATTTAGAGACTTGAAATGAATTTTCATGAAGGGAAGTTGATGTTTGAATACATTTTCACTTAGAATGAAACTTTTTTTTAAAAAAGTGGGAGTTTATTTCCATTCTAATAGCTAATCATTCATTCTTTTTCTCAGTATTGTTAACTTAATAAATAATGAAAGAGATTCATGTTTGTGGGTTGAAAGTAATTTTTTTTGCCCTCATAAATGGACATCGAATTGAACAAGAAAATCTTAAAATCAAAAGACTGTGTGCAAATAAAAAATTTAACTGCCAATTATATTAGCCCAACAACTAATTACACACACGCATGTAATCTACTATGCAATTAACATTTTGTAATGGATACCTAAAGTCCAAACTCCTACTCCACTTCGAATTTTGAAATAATGAAACAAATAAATAGCAGCAAATTAGGAGTCCAAAGGCTCTCAAACGAGAAGGCAAGACGCAGGCTGTACTAGACAGACTGCAGTGATGGTTCTGTATGAATTTCAATAACGCAGTGTTCACTGTTTAATAAAGACATGGCCTGCGGAGCTGCGGCCAAATACACTCCCGATATAGACACTAATGGACTTCTCCCTAATGCCCAATATATTATGCTAAGAACTGCTCAATATGCTCTAAGCTCTCGCTGATTAACTCATCAGAGTGTAATCAACATGGTAACGGTCGCATGATCGAGATGGAAAGATCTGGATAAGGTTTCTTTAAAGTCAGCCCGGATCAGAGCTTCGCAATTTGTTTCACGGAAATTCCGGTGAAATTCGTTTTTCCAAACTCTCCATTCATCTCTGCCCTGCTCTAACGGGCCTTGGAATCCGTAATTAGTTTTAAGTAATTACTAATTCATTCTGCACAGCTCATGCTTAATTAATGAATAATGTTAATTAAAATAAACTCCTGCACATGATACGACTCAAACAAAATTTGAAATTGTCATCGTTTAAATTTTAATTTTCAATGGAATTTGTTATTTTAGTGGTCTGAATCCTAAAAGGTGATTCAATAGATGATTCAATAAATGTACATAAACACAACAAGAGCTCTAAATTCAACTATATTATTCTGTTCATTAATTTGTACCAAAATGTTACCAACAGAAATATTAACTTCAACTTGAGCTATAGTCCTTTCAGTAAACTTTAAAAATAATTTTACTAGCATATTCGTTCAAATATTATTCGAATCTACAAATTTAATTAGAATGTTATTGGCATTTATATCACTGGAAATATTACCGGCTTCACATTCAACCAAGTTTTTGACCAGGGAATAATTGCTCAATATTTACAGGCTTTACAACAACCATAATGTTACAAGCATTTCTCATGATGCTCAAATGTTACAGCTTCAATCAAGATACTTCATCAACATGAGCTCTAACATTATTGACATCAACTGCAACCATAGTGTTACCAGCATCAACTCCAACCACATAAAGTTACAGGTAGCAACTACTGATCTTATCTCACCGCATCTTCCTAAGGTTAATATAAATCTACAGTTATCATCTCGAACATGTACGCTGGCAGATGCCACTGACCAAATAAAGTAAGACCGAGAACTAATTGACGTCGTTAGCCGGTTCGTGGATTGGCAATTTTGTGCCTAATTATCGATGTGTTCGAGCGTCAGTAATGTCATGGCTAGAAATCTCTGGAGCTTCTCTTAAAACTTACGTTGCTGGCATGAATCTCAAGTGAGAGCTTCGATGTCGTTTAGATATTCCATTCTTAGATGAATTCTAAAGCGTACACGGAGTATGACTGAAATTTTTGCGTTTTGTGAAAGGAATGCAACATTATTTTATATATTTCTTTTCTATGTACAATATATTTTTCATGAGGGGTCCTACTCTGAAAATCGAACAATAGTTTCGCCATATGTTGTATTATTTAACAATTTCCCCCTCGAACGGAGCCGAAAATTAGATTTCATTCAAATGCATAATGCTGTAAATGTGGTCATTCGATCACACATGAATGAGGTATGGAAAGTGTCATAATTTGATTGAAAATAATATCTTAAACATTTATGTGTAACTTCCATCCATTAGGCCTGGAATGAGGTCTTGAGAGAATCCGTGCTACAAACCAGTCACATGCACAACACAACCAAGAATCGGTAGAACTTTGCTTGTGTTCGCTCCGATGCCTGGTAGTACAATTTGCGACAGCTCCTCAAGAACCAAAATTTTTTCGAAAGTCACGGGTTCAAGCTTCATCATTCAAGTTTATGTCTATCCCTTACATATTAATCTCGCACTGTACACAATGGTAGCTCGTGTTGAAAACCCAAACTCTACCTCTTTTTTTCCTGAAGGAAAGAGACAAAAACTGCAAAAATCTAACAATTTGTCATAACATTAATTTGAGTTAGCATTTCTCACCAGTGTTTCATTCATGACAGTCCAGTCGTGTGAATAGCCGGGGAGATAGTGCCTCATTTATTAAAAGAGGTTTCTAGTTACAATAAACAACTTCACGTTCGATCTACTGTGTTCACACTGAGTGCAATCCGTCATATGCTTACACAATCCTCTTTTTGAATATCACTCTTACTTAAATTTTTTCTAGACTCACACAGACCCTTCCTAAAAAAATTCGTTTAGCTCGCTCAAAATGATGTCATGCTTGTCAGCGTAGCCGAGAAGCTCGGAAAACAAAACTGTTCAGGGATTCAGCACTTGATTTAGGAAGCTGATGTTCACCGACTACAGCTACCTGCGAAGAAACGGTACGATTAACTGAGACGTGACAAGGAAGACATGACACCATGCGTCATAGTTCGATTGGCCATCTCTGTGTCTCGAACGATCGGGAGAGGAATATTGATGAAGCTATCATGATTTCGAGAGGCGTCTCGCACGAAACTTCGATTTTTTGGGCATCTAGGGCCAGCTTAGTTTAATGCTTAGACTGATAGGTAATCTTTCAACAGCTGCCTGTAAAACAAGTTTTAAATTGGTTAAAAGTTATAAATACATGAACGTGCACACCAGCACGTATACTTCTTCAGACGCACGGCTCCTATCCCTGCCTCTGAACAAATAGGACTCTCAATATTCCCAAAGATTTTATGAAGGGATCCATTTTGAGATAAGTTTTTACTCTTGATGGCATCATTTTCAGTACGATCGTGTAGCAAAAACCTGAAAAAGACGGTTTTTTCAAACGTGAATGCTGTGGATAAACCTTAGAGTATTAAAATGTATATTATATATCCAACGACTAGGTTTGTGCAGAAGATATAATGGGCGACTTTGAAGATTATCACAACGCTCCAAATCAAAAGAAATAAACCGAAAATGAATACGACTTCTGATTTGAAAAGGTAAATAACTGAAAATTTGGCATGGGTACGATTAATTATTTTTTAATTAGTGGAGCACCTTTGCATAAGAAATGAAGACGGTAAATGACATGTGTGATCCCATATGAGAGGTTAAGGTAAACATTATGCGTGACATCCAAGATTAGTAAAACAAGCGCGACATTTAGGAGAGTACGGTTAACATCCCGCGGGATCTCCATGCTAACAAGGCTAGTACTCAGCGACGTTACCAATAGAAGGGAATAACATGTGCGACGTCTGAGTTAATAAAAGATTAATGTGCATTACTTAAAATCGTCACGCAATTAGTGCGTGATGTTGAAAATGAAATTAACAGAAGTAAAGTATAAGTTAACACACACGCGCTGATAAATACTTCAGAAAACCATTTGTCAAGAAAGAGCGTTGCCGACCGTCACCTGCACCTCTAATGCAATCACATCTGCATTATTATAATGAGCTACTCGAACTATTTAATGAGAAAACCACGGCGTTAATGTTTTCTTATGAAGAGCGGACCTTCAAACAGATGACCAATAAATTCACTAACGTAAAAGAATACCATCATCATGCCACCATCACTACATTATCACTACACCATCATGACGCCCTCATGTCGCCATCACGCCAACATCATTTCATCAACATGCCACCATCATGTCATGTTCATGTTGTCATTATGCAACCATCGTGCCACCATCATGCCACCATCATGCCACCATCTTGCCATCATCATGCCACCATCATGCCACCATCATGCCACCATCGTGTCACCATCATGTCACCATCTTGCCATCATCATGTCACCATCAAGCCATCATCATACCACGATCATGTCATCATCATGCCACCATCATGCCACGATCATGTCATCATCATGCCGCCATCATTCCACGATCATGCCACCTTCTTGAACCCTATGGATAATCTCATTTGATGATCGCATTGAATATTTGAATAAATTTAAATGTTTTTCATCCCCCATGTGCGCAAAAGAATCTCCGATGACGTCAGGCTAGAGGCATAACTATGCGTAAGGCACAATTACTTTGAAACAACAAGCCTTTGTATTTAACTGTGAAATTTTCTTTTGCGGCTCAAAATATTTCATGTCTGAACTAATCTGAGATTTGAATACGTAATTTAATCTCAAATTGTACATTCAAGATACGTAATCCTTGTGGTGGAATTCGACAATTTTATTTTACCAGTGTTTCAACCTGTATGGTGTGCACGCCGCAATTGATTTCTCCATAAACAATTCAGTGTGTTATCCAATTTTAAAACACTACCTTAATTCGAGCACGAATACCTTTTTTAGAATAGAAGTGAAGAGGTCCTCTTCGAAATCATGATTTCTTCTAAGTTACAGAACCTCATTTACGACGCAATATTTTATAGTTTAAATAGAACCTGTTACAGGTAGAAGAATATTCATTCAACGAACAAGCAGAACCCTCATTTGAAACGAAATTATTCAGGGTTTAAATAATGCAGGATCACCAATTGCAGAGCCATTACGCAAAGCAATTTGCTTGCTAAAATTACTGATCCATGTCCACGTGATCACAAGCAAGTGTTCCGTAAAAACCTACCGATTTTCGCGGACTCTGTCGTAGCGAATGAAATATTTTATACGAAGCCCACGGAGCGATTTGGTAAGTAGTGAATCGAGCGCATGTGAGAGGCCGTTCCATGTTGTAGGTAGTAAGTGATAGAAATTAGCCGGACATAAATAAAGGGTCAAAATAACTGGTTATCTGAATCATGAATCTCAGGACGTACGTCCCATAAATAGCAGCAGTACTGTAATGAAGGCAATGAAGACCAACATCGAACTCCTTGCAAATGGCTGCTCTTCAATGAAAAATGGCTAAAACTATGTGTCTAAGTCGTCATTTTGAGTCAAGCCCGTCTTTTGCTGTCTGGAGCGAATCGTTATTTCTCTTATCGGGAATTTTCCTCACAATTAAGGGAATAAAACCGACCCTGATTGCCGGCTTGAAGGGCTCTTGAACGTCACTGAGGAAGGCGTGTATTATGTTCAGAATAAGGCTATAAAGACCAGGCCAGTGGCTCCTATGTTCATTATACTGACAGCAGCTTCGTTGCGTTATTTAATATTCCTTGAAATTATTTTGCACGACTAGGAGGCGGAGAAACATGAATAATGAAACGCATTTTTATGCGGGCACGTTGGGGAAATTAGTTTGAAACCGATTAATTTTGGACTTATATTCACACTGGAAATACCCTACCAGAATTAATAATTTTCGGCATATTTTCTGAATAAATTCGGCCCATAACGGCTCATGAGTATTGTCACCAATATATTGATAAAACGATTGAAAGACACTTCTTGGAAAGAATTAGTTAGTTCTGGGGATAAAATTTAATTTTTAACATATTTTCAAATCACCTCTGCATTCCTTCTGGACTGCAGTTGATGTAGAAAGGAGTGTTAACTTAATCGTTGAAACTTCAAAAAGCAGTAAAAATGCATCAAAATTTAAAAAACATCCATACAATATTTTTTCGCTCTGCAGCCTGCGTTCTAGTTAGTCTGGTAAAACAATTTAAGCATTAATTTAGGTTACATTTGCAGACAAATAACATCAATGTCCTTAGAGAGCGTGCTAATTCTTATATTATCGTACGAGGGAGAGTAGAGTCAGCTTGTTGATTCTTGAATGAGCGTACGAAGGAGAGTAAAGTGAGCGTCTTAATTTTTGAAGGATCGTATGTAGGAGAGTAAAGTGAGCGTCTTAATTCTTAAAAGACGTAATGTAGGAGAGTAAATTTAATTCTTAAATGAGCGGAAGCAAGGCTGCATTGTCATTTATCTTCACATGTTATTTAATCGCAAGCACTTCGCACTCATCCCCGTTGCGTCATTAAGAACCAGGCTAAGTGTATCACAGCTTCATAGTAACAAGTATATCATCTGTAGTACATCAATGACTGCGTAACAATAGCGAAGCGCAAATAATTTCCTACAGAACAGTATTCATTCCCTGAGTATTCACAGCTGAGAGGATATGAATTCTATACTGGGATAAAAACATCCATTTTTCTAACCGAATATGGCATCTCAACTTCATTTAAGGAGTAATAACAATAATTTTTCGTCAAAAAGAGTGTGATTTTCTGGTCAAATATACGTACTCGTCGGACAAATCATGCGTACGAGTCGAACAAATTACGCTTCATCCTAAAAGTACGACTCGAAATTCTAACTCACTTTTTTACGTGATTAAAATCCCGTTTTAGGTGCAGGTAGACGAAGTCGTGGGCAAAGGAGATGCTGAGATCATTTTACCTCTGAAATGCATGCATGTTCTCCGTTCGTCCCAAGTCCGATTGTACCCCTCCCTAACTCCTGGATCCATTCTCACCCTCCCAAGCAGTGCCCCTCCTTTTGGCTCAGGCTTCTGCGTACCCACTTAACCTTAACGTCATTTAATTAAACGGGTCGGTAAGCAATCTTTATGAGATGCAGCGCATGTAGAAAAATAATGAATCTTTCTACCGAGGCTCAATTTTCAGCTTCATAAATATTCGAGACTCTGAAGTCACCCATGCACGTAGTGCTATTGTATGATGACGGCCAGAGTTCCAAGTCCAAATCAATGGTAAATTAAATTTCTTAGTCGTACCTCTAACGCAGAGAATTATTCCTCTCTAACAGAACGTCAAAATTAAATCGAACTGAATTCGAAATTTTTCAATTGAGGTAATTTACTCAATTTTGTGTGTTTTTTTCTAAATGGAGCTAATAAAAAATACCCGATAGCTTGCAAGCTTTTGAAATAAAACGTGTAGAAGTAAATGTTATCCAAATAATTAATACAGAGATCCCTTCCTCCAAAAACTCGCATGATTTATTATTGTTGAAATTTAGTCATGTTGCCAGCTCTTGCCGCTTGGATGTAGGAAATGTGAAATTTTCTGAAACATTTCTTAATTTCCTGGAATGTAATTAATTCTAAAATTACGTTAGGTACATTTATTATCATTCTGAATTACCCCATTGTTCAATTATATTTGTGTAAAAATTTTTCCTGCCATAGCAATTGAAATCCCTCGGCTTTCTTTCTCTCTCTCGCTCCCTCTCTCTAGTTTGTACAAAATAACATGTGATGCTACATTAAACCAATATTATTTCCAATGCTGTACCTTCTAATGTCGAAGAGCATCAATATAGAACCATCAGCTAAAGAGAAAATCACAAATTTAAAAATAAAATTTAAAAGTTCAATTACCAATACACAAATTCCCTTGCCCTACGCGTAGGAATTACGCGTGCTCGTGATATTTACGAGACGCCTCTTCCAAATGTCAAGTTCCCTCTTAAGTTTAGAAGATTCTCAACATCTTCCAATTTCGTCGGAGTTGAGCGACTGGCGTGATCTACGCCTGCCTGCGAACTTGGGGAAGTCGCTCAATTTTCTCAAAGTTCATCTTAACGACGGTTGTTCTGAACTCATAAGCCATTTTTTAAGACCCGTCGAGATTAGAATACGTATACGCAAGAACAAGAAGCACGCGTTTCTCTTTCGCATAATACTTCTGAAACTGACCGTGGATCGACTATTCCACAGAGAGACCTCTAGTGTGTACGATAAGCGTTGTTTCTTTGTCAGTCTTTCCTTTGTCTGATCTACAGCATAAGTGATTCATGCTCTGAAATATTACGATGCTTCGCACATACCAGGCAGTATAATTCAGAGGGAGCTTCGTTTGTGAGCGGCCAGAACAATGTGTGTGTACTGAGCGATTGTCTAATGCTCTATATGGGAAACCTCTGGAGCCCTGAAACATCTCCGAATCACTTTACGATGCCACTCTTTAATCTGACATTATCTTGATGCAAGAGTCTCGTGGAACCACCGTTCGAGGTCCACAAAACATTCCAAGTTGCAAATGTTCTTAGTTCAAGCATTTATAAGTAGTTCACATGAACTTTACAGCTAATCATCCAAAAAATTGTGCTCATGAGCTCAGTTTATTCATTATCAAATTTTAAGAAACTCCATTACGAGATGTGCTCATCATTCTGAGCCGCACTTCGGTAGAGCATCAGCAGTAACACATGTGGGATCACATGGGTTTCGTTCATCATTTTGAAACGTCCCTCAAGAGCGCATCAGCAGCAGGAGATCCAGAGACATTTGGAATGCGTAGATCTTTTCAAGATGCAACTCGTGAGAGCAGCATTCACCCTAAGAGCTCGCAATACGATTGTCTGCCTCACAAAAGACAAGAGGAGGACCTGAATACCACTCTAGACATCGTCACAGGGACCCTCATTGCTGCCACGATCACCTCGTCTTCTCGCGTCCGGATGAGGGCTCTGGGAACAAGCAGGTGCCACATGGAGGTTCTCTATGGCGCAAAA
Organism: Platorchestia sp. MABIK; assembly: GCA_014220935.1. Taxonomy (NCBI): domain Eukaryota; kingdom Metazoa; phylum Arthropoda; class Malacostraca; order Amphipoda; family Talitridae; genus Platorchestia; species Platorchestia sp. MABIK. The sequence goes on from JACJUY010000304.1 coordinate 290,852, forward strand.
GACCGCGTGTCTGCCGACCATTTCAATTTGCAAAAGTTCGAGCGATACGGTAAGCTTGTCGAGGACTCGTAAGCACCTCCGTATACGCATCACTTATTCCCAAAATAGCAGGAATACTCGAATGATTTAAAGGTAATGGACAGGGACGAGCTATGCTGTGCGAATAACGCACACCTGCAGAAGTAATAACTTTGAACTTCTGAAGCAGTTACCATGGCAATATCATAAAGAAGTCTAGACAATTTTGTTGCAAGCGAACGACATTCGGTTGCAATGGCGAAGAAAAATCTTTCATCGATGTCAGTAAGGAAAAGAATGAGCCCTGATATTTTAGTCTAGATTGCGATCACGGCTCCATGACTATGTCCTTATTGGACTCTGGCAGTGAGAGATGAGAATTGAGTTTCTTTCGAATAGGGATAAATCCATCTAGTTTCGACTCATGTCCCATTTGAATGTCACCCGAGAATTCAAAACGGGAGTGGATGCCATTACACGAATAGAATTTTCATCTCTTTGCCTTGGAATGGAGAGATAAATCTTTCCTCCTTCGCATGGCGTCTCTAAAGGACCGCTTTATTTTTCATTCGATTACGTTCACTATCGGTCAAATATTCCGATTCCTGAAACTCATTTCGAAGAATAACGCAAAACTTTTGTAATTTACGTATTTTTTATTACAGAACATTTCTGTAAAAATTCACCTGTATTCAAGTGATACAGTTTTCACGATTGACAGAAGGGTACCTTTAGAATTAATATCTTTGAATGGGTGATTATAATCATTTATAAAGCACTCTAACCTTCTCTCATGAATCCTATGATATCTTCAGATTTTAAATATATTGATTTGAATATTTTTCCATTATCGAAAGTGAGTCTCAGGCATTTTTGCGATTTTCTTTTACGTTGCGATATCACTCTTCAACGCCGTTAGAAAATCAAATAATTTATTCCTATTAGTTCGTTAAAGTTTAAGTTGTCCGAAACTGGTTTGGTTATCCATTAATATCTTACTAAATAATGTTTTAGTTTTCAGAAATGGTTCTTCTCTTTGAATTTATCAATGAGAGGACTTGCTTGACTATAAAATTGTTTGTTGTGTTCAATTTATGGCGCACAAAACTCCTCAGGCCTGTTACCATACATTCAATGCGTTAGAGAAATAATAAAAATATTAGCCCACAAGCTGTACGTTGTTTAGGAAAATTAAAACAAAACAAACATTTATTTTATATCCATTAATTTCGCATGATAATTTTTCCAGTAATAACGAGCTACTTCACGCACTAGTAAGCTCACCAAAACAAAAAACAAGAATGGCCGTGAAAGCTAATAACAGCACACCAAGTGTCCAGAAACAAGGAGAAGTTTCTTTCTTTTATTTGGGTGGCCGCCGTTACTTGAGCGCGGCGGCCATTGATTGACGAGGCCATACTTGTAGAGGAACAAGGCTGACGTAGAGCCCAGGGCTCGCCCTTCGACAAGCTCGGATCCCAAGGCAAATGGAACACAATAAATCGCGAGACCAACTCTCCAGAAAACGCAGACGCCCTTTCTCATCTAACCGAGAAATGAAGTTCACGTTCGGAATAAAGAGACGTCTTGGGCGAGCAAATGAGCGTCCCAAGAGTGTCTTATGTTCCATTTGAATATTGTTCCGCTTGTACACAAATGAGTTAGGTGAGAACTTGTCTTTTACTTATCTTTTACATCGGGATAAACCATAAAAAATAGTGCGTTAAGAATATTATAATATTTATTTGAAATAGTTCTTTTAAAGAATAAAGTTAGCAAGGCAAAAAAATTGTAAAGTTAATTTTTTAATTCACTGCTTCCTAGGATATTTTTTCATGTATCAGCATTTTTTTTTTGTAAGTTACTTTACTCAATAAGCTCCTGTTCATAACTGATACTTTTGCACTCATACAATCTTCGGTGAAAGCACAGTTCAACTACTGGCATAATATTTCGATAAATACTAATAAAAGCTGTCTTTGCAAATATCAATGAAACCGAAAATCGCGTTTGTAGAACCCTCGTAGAGTTTTTTTCGAGAAACTTATTTTGGCAACCCAAGGGCACGATTCAAACTAAACTCGCCAGTTTATTTTTCATGCATATAAAACCGTTTCAATTTAGGTGCCTCCATTGTTGAGCCAATCATTTAGGTTCATTCCCTGAAAGATCATTGAACAAGTAGCTCGTGAACGGTTGGGTGAAGCGCGTTGTCGTTTTCGCCAAAACAATCGCACTGCTCGATCTCCATTGTGTTTTCAAATGGCGCGCCTTTGTAATGGAAAGAAGGAAATTGGATCTTGAAGTCGAGGGAGCCACCATTTTGAATAATCTTCTTTGAAGACTCGTTGTTATAGAGCTCCCGTAAGAGTGATCTGTTTCTCATCAACACGCGCTCATTTAGGAAGGCTTCGCTACGAAGACGTCGTTCCAAGAGAGATCATTTGCTGATCCGCAAAATGATAAAGAAATGGGCGGAGGAGCCCGAGCGCGCTCCAATATCACCTCTGAAGCTTTAATGTCCTTCACTAAAATGAGACTTAGATCCTGAGAAATGAGTTCATTATGGAGCACGAGGTCGTGTCAATGCAAGTAACACCCACCGCTGAGGTCGTGTTGGCCCAAATGGCGTGCTGTCTGATGCTCAAATTGAAGTAACATTTTAGTAGTCGAGCACTTTCTTGATGCAATGTTAAATGCTGAGGGTTTTTCGCCGTTTGTATTAGTTAACATTCGCAACGTTGCAGAAACTCACTGAACACTTAATCTCATTTGTTTAACGGTAGAGAACTTTTGAGCCCGAGTAAAAATCTTGGTCTCCAAACCACAGAAGCTCGAGGCATCTGCTAGCGCAAAAGAATTGAAATTTAGAATACTAATCTTAATTACTAGAACTTTAAATTAGTCAAAAAAATCGCTACAGTAAATACCAATTAGAATACGTGATGGGTCTAATAGCATGTCGGTTGGTGTGAAACTAGCTGAGAGATTCCTGAAAATATTCCGCTATTCTCTCTGTGTATTGCGAATGTTTGCCTCTCTGGAGCCCCGCAGACGCGGCAAGTAACCGAGAATTTATGCGGAAAATATATTCCCCTATTTCCTCCCTCTATTTACACACTAGTGGCACTTTTATTATTACTGTTATTATTATGGGAGGAAGAAGTCCGGTCATTAAGAGTGGCATCAGCATATTACTCCGCATAATGGTCTCTCGGTTCCCTGGTCCGTACCTGCCGCTGCGTGGGGAACTGGGCACGGGCAGCCAAAAGATAAAAAAGGACGCTAAAGTAAAGAAGATTAGTTTCCCTATTCATTAACTGTGAATGAAAGAGAATTCGTGCGTGAAGGAAAATGGATGTGATTTAATGTAAAAGAGGACGTGAAAATAAAGGTTAGTTTCTCCGTTCATTAAGTGCGAATGAAAGTAAATTCTATCATGGAGGAAAATGCATGGGTTGGCTTTGAGAGAAAAGAGGACGCGAAAATGAAGAAGATGAGGTTCTCTGTTCATTAACTGTGACTGAAAGTAAATTCAATCATGAATGAAAATGGGTGTTTTTTTAGATGAAAGAGGACGCACATATGAAGAAAATTAGCGTTTGTGTTCATTAACTGTGAATGAAAGTAAATTTGATCATGAGGGAAAATGGATAGATTTTTGTGTTCATTTGTCAAGAAGTGCTGGTGTATTGGATTGGGGAAGAAAGTTAATAATAATGGCTTTCTATGTTCATTAGGTGTGAAACAAAATAAATTGAATAGTAAATATATTCAATGTCGACTTAATGAATTGTTATAGGAATGTAAAGGAAAAATGTTGAAGGCCTCTCTGAGTTCATTTTCCGCGAATGGAAGTAAATTTTATCATGAAAAACATATGAAAGAGTAAATAAAATCATCACCTATGAATGAGAGTAGAACGAACGGTAAAATAAACGTTAGGTGATTTCTAACTAAAACTTAATGGAAGTATTTTTGAGCGAAGGATTCGATGTTCATCCCACATTGTCTACAAAACATGGCGAAAGAAAATCACAAAAATTGAATTAATGTAAAAATTTATCATATGATAAAGTAAATATTATTCTCAAATGTTTTGCAGACCATGGAAAATTAAGTCACATAACGCAATTAGATTGCCCTTAAAATAAATGCCTTCAAGAAAATCATTATTTTTGCTTGATGAAATCAGAAGAGAGAGGGATTTGTGTCACTGACCAATACTATTACTATTTTTCAAATTAATACTACGAACCCGGTTTTTTTTGTGGATGTCTAACTCGTCCGTAGTTACTAATTAATCTTTTGATTAAATTTAAATCGTGTAACAAGCATCAAATGCAATCATTTGTACCTGATTGTAAGTGAAGGCCCAACATATAAAAACTTCAAACCAATACGTATGCTGATTTTAACACAGACTGAGGATCTAAGCAAAGAAGGCCTTCGTTTCTGAATTATTTCTATTCAGACGTCGGCATGACAACGACAGTCTTTCTTACAAGCGTAACCTGACGATCTGATTTTACCTTTAGGTTTCCGGAGGGGAAATACGAACAGAGAAGGTAGCTCGAGTAACAGCGAAGACTGCGTTTCATTTCCGGACATGCCGTAGCCGTGGCACCTCGACTCCATAAGTCACATCTCCGCTCTCCCTTAATTAAGGCAATCGAACGCTTTTAACTCAAACCAGAGACTGAGGTCTCGCCATTTTTCTGAAGCTCACTTCCACTGGGACAAAACTAAGGCAGTCGTGTTACTAGAAAGCGACCGTTATGAATTATTTAGGAAACTACAGGGAATCTTGGAGGCACAGTTTTTTAGTTAGTGCTTAAAACAGAATTTATTTTGGCAATATGGAACGTTATTGCTTGAATAATTGCTTGAAACAGAATTAATAGTAAACAGAAAAATTCATTTTAGTAACATGGGACGTTCTTTCATAATAAGCTCCCAGTTGTAGCTTAGAAATACCTTGAAAAATAGATTTATACCATAGTCAAAGTAGCTTGAGAGAGCAATATCTTGCCTCATGACATTAGCACTACAAAGCAAAAATGTTACTCAAGAATGAAAGTGTGCCCTTTGTGCAAATTTCCTGAAGCGTTACATACAAATTCGCTATTTATTTTAATATTTCAATATATTTAACTTTATATTTGAATTGAAGATGCACATATGAAATTTTTCCTTCGTTCAAACTAAAAAAAAAAAAAAATTTTCCAAAATGTATAAAATTTAAAAATATTTCGTTTGAAGTTCACCGAGACGCGTAATGGTAAAAATACGTCAAAATGGCACTACAAAAGCTGTTTGTTTATTTCTTCCGACCTATACAGACATCTTTGTAAAATCTTTGGTAACATCTTCATATTGGTAAAATCTGTAATCGAGTTTACGCGTTTCATTCAAATAACCATTCAAATTAGAGGTGCGATTCTCAGAGATCGTATACTTTACTTTCAGCTATAAAGTAAAATTTGAACGCCTTCGTGCGAAATTGAGAGCTTATTCTGAATTCACATTTATTATGCAGTCATGCAAGCTCATATAGATGCTGGTGAGTGCAATCTTCCCTCCGCATGGCAGAATTTCTCGCAATGCCAAGATTGAAACTGTTTAACTAAGTTGACGGCTCTATATCTAGATATTATTTTACTGTTTGGATATTCTTAGTTAATCCACTCCCTTCTCCGGAAGAAAAGTTAACTAGAAACTCAGGTGCACTCTAATATTTTACATAACGGTTACTCTCAACGCTGTAACGCTCACCGCTGTTGCGCTCACTGCGGTAAGGCTAACTACAGTAACCCTCACCTCTGTAACGCTCACCCCAGTTATGTTCACCGCTGTAACAGCTTACTGCAGTTTCGCTCACCGCTGTAACGCTTACCGCAGTTACACTCATTTATGAGCTCCAGCTACTGATGAAATACTGCACGCCATCGCACGTCTTTGCAAAAATATTCATTCTCCATAAGCGAAAATATATGAAAATTCAATGTTACAAAGATATTTTCTTTCTGTACATGGATGCATGTTGAAAACCAGTGAAACGTACGACGCATTTTTTATCTAGTAAAACAATCTTAGAAAATTTCACAAAATGAAGACTAATACGGTCACTTTCATATCATACTTTTCACTCGCTTTATCAGAATTTTTGTACCCCTCACACTCGCTTAGGTCATGAAAAATTTTCATTTTCTCATCATTCATTGACATACATGTCATACACTTAAACTTGGTCTTTGATTTCACATAAAAATTGAAATTTTAGTCTGCGCAGAGTTCAGATTTTAATGCATTCCCTTGCAATGCGTACCAATTATACTCGTAATTTACCAATGACAAACGTTAAATTTTCAAAGCGTCGTGACCGCAGAATTCTTCTTCGCATTTGTTACACGATTTAAACTTTACGTTTGATTCACAAATATGCTCGTTTAATAGTACCTACAAAAACTTGCACCGTGTTTCTTACATATTCAACAAGCAACTTATTTTGCAGCTACGTATCACACTGCTGTTTTTTCTGATAAAGAAATGTAGGCAAATACTGTTATTTGTTCTATCAGAATTCGGAGCTATGTTCTCGCTTTTATTGGCCGAAGATGTAATAAGAGTAGCACCCATAAAACCCATCTTCGTTACAGCCCCAGACGGGCTCTGAAGCTGCAACCCAAAATATATGCGTTGTTCGAAGCTCAGAGCAAATTTTCTTTCTTATCTCCAATTTCCCATCTGCATATTGATGAAAGGCGAGCTCGGATATTGCCTCCAAGACTCGTTATTGTATTTTGTTGAAGGCGAAGGGGTATATCTTCAACCGATGATATATGTTGCTCTGAGCGGCCTAAGTCTGATGTATTTTCTACCTATCATGCAGGATAGCATGTGATATGAAGCGATGGATGGCCACGCAAGATTAATGGTCGAATCGGAATTTTGTAAATTTATTGATACCTGCGAACGGAAGCATTGTGACATGTCAGACTTGCTTCATTTTTCAGCGTTTAGATGAGGAATTCCGCTATCGGCACTAGGTAGTCGGGTATGAGCTCTTGAATAGCGTAACTTTGTAACACTTTGCGTATCCCTGAAGTATATAGTCGTAGTGTGCGGGAATTTGGAAGAAGATTTTAATTTTAGAAATCGTTGCCTAAAAAATATTTTTTTACGTTCTGTTTGTGCTACTAGTTCGTTCTCATACGTCAACGGAACAATATTCGCATAAATATACACAGAACTATCCAGCCATTTCGAAAATAGCCCGCAACATTGCCGCCTAATTTTCTGGAGTATTTACTGGATTGTATGATCAACAATAGCTCAAAATGTGCAGTGTTTTTAGGTTTTTGAAAAAAACTTCAGAAGAATTTAAAAAGCAAAGCTCAGCTAAAAAAATTGAATTTATATTTGTCAGGAAAAACTGAATCGCACGCGAGCTATGAACCGAATTCATTTTTAACAACTGAGGAGATAAATAATTCGCCAACATCATATTTGAACCGGCATTTGAATGTTTGATTATGAACTGTGCTCTCAAATGTTCCTCGTTCCAAGCGAGGATTTTAGAACGATTTTACAATTTCTTATTTTATCTCAAATATCAGCGAGAGCATAAACATATCTTTCAACAATTTCGATTAGGTTTCAAGTTTGAAATTTACGAGACGCGACGAAACACTCGAGCTATATTTCTCGAGTGCATTATCCAATGCTTAGAAAAACAGTCACGTTTGTTGAGAATTCATTGCTTCCTCCATGATCCGAAAGGAAAACGAGAGTGGTGATATGTTCTTCTAGTGTTGCTCCGTAATCTTCGAGAGGCCATCGAGAAAAACAAACTCAGGTCGTAGAGCCTTATCAAAGTCTCGCACCGTCTGTAAAGTCCCGATTCAAGAGCCCCGGAGCTCGTGGAGAAATGGTGCAACACTCATCACTATGTGACATTTTCCCTGTTGCTTTTCACCAGTAGTAACGCGCACCCGCCCCGGCATTTCGCTTGCACCCACCGGCAGAGATGTGGCAGATATGCCTAAGTCGCGCAGAAACTAAGCACAACCTCCGAGCTGGAGTCACGATCCCGGAAAATCTACAACATCCTTTCAACATGACCGAAGTTCTTATTTGCGAGAAAACTTCTTTCACAGTTGCCTTAGCAGTCTCTTAGAGCTTGGATCTCAACATCAGCAGTATAAATGACGCTCTTGTTACACAGTTTGTGTTACTATCTGAAATTTTAGTGGCTTGCTTTGCGAGATAAACACATGGGCTTGCATTAAATCCTACGGTACTCTATGAATTCAGATTGTACTTTGTGAAATACCCATACTCAAATGTTCCATGATTCAGTGAAGTATCAATAAATTTAGTCAAATTTTACCCTTGGTTCTGCACCTGAATTGATCATACATTTAACCTAAGCGTTAATTTTCGGTACTCTTCATGGCACTAAAAAGCTTGTTTCATACTGCAGTTGAAGGCGATGTGCATTAGCCGAGTGTGTATTCCCGTGGCAGTGTTCTACTTGGCAGGAACTAATGGAAACGTAGTGTCACTTTGCTGCTCCGATAGCGAGCGCTATATTAGAAGTTGTTCCTCATTATTGGAATGAACGAGCAAAGTTGGCCAATAGTTAATATTGATGGCATGACCGAGCAAGCGATCGAGCTTTTACACCACCACTGCAGCTACGAGTTATAATGTTATTTTTTCTTTTAAAGCTCTCGCAAAGAGAAGCGCGGACAATGACTATGATCTTGCTGCAAGAAAGTCGATTGACCCTCCATGTATTCAAAATTTCAATTGAGTTAATACTGGGAGGATTTTATTTCAGTGAGTGAACGTTAAAGGGTTGAACATCCATGCCTGAATTGATTATCACGACAAAATTAAAGAGCGCTGATGATGTTGAGCTTCTTATTAATTATAACCAAACCTCTATCGTCGATAAATGCTGTTTACAACCCATTCCGTTAATTCATTTTCGCAGACAACACAAACGAATGGCAGCTTAACTCGCTTGATCTTATTTCTACTTCTCATTAGTCTTTGCTCCTCACTCTTTCTGGCCATCATATTTGACCGAAATATGGCACTGGACCATATTAGTACAACTGAACGGCCGACTCTAAGTGCTCGAAATGCGTTCCCCAGGATAATTACATCAGGCCCGGCAAAATTTATTGGGCATTCGGAACACTCGTTACCATTTGGGATTTCGGTTGCAACTTCTGCCATGCTCTGCTCGGACGTGACTTGCAAGGCGCAGCACAAGTCTATGTTAGCTCGGCCATCAGGATTGAATGATATACGCACTTATGTCTCGACCTTCTAAATGAATTGTGAGAAACTTGGCGAGAACCAAGGAATTCTTTGTGAAATGTACAATCAAGTAGTAGTTATCTGAAGATGCTCCTTGAATTAGTGGTAACACTTGGGCTTCTACAGTAGCATTTACCGGGCATGAATTTGTTTAGAGTTTCTGTTTACTAAATTCAGGTTTTTGTAAAACGTACAAAATTGTAAGCTTGGATTTAAGTATGATACATGAAATACATTCTCAAACACACTCTTAAGTTGTGAGAAGCACCAAATTTTTTTTAGTTGCATTGAATTATTCACCGCACTTTATGTATTTAGTTTGTTCTTCTCGAACCACCGGAATCAACTGTGCGAAATTGAATCAAAGTTGGATGTGACATCGGCTGAGACAAACGGTTAATTGAAGCAATCTTCTGACTTTATTTCCATCAAAAATTTTTCGCATCGTACACCAGAGCTAATCAATTGTGTCTACACAATCATAAAAGTATCTTTCCTCTAATTCAAGCTGATTATGAAAACGACATATTACATTGATACTGCATGGGCTAAACTTCAAACGAAAATAATCCATTCATAGAAGGTGAAAATTAGCAAAATACAGAATTCCTCAAAGAAAAAATTCACAGCTCAATGCAATGAAAGCTTCAACAGATATCGTGAAAGTTTTCAACGCATCAATTATATGTATCTTTAATTATCAAATATTCACATAAAGTCCTCTTAACCGTTCGTTACAAAGTGTTACTCCCACTTCATAAACGCATAAGACAGTGAACTTAAAATTTCTAAAGCGAATATCCTGCACTCAACGAGCCTACACAAAGCAAGCTAGTATCTCCAATTGATAAAACGCTCATTTATCTAACGTAGGACGCACATAGACCCGAGAACGTCTTAAACTTGTGCTCTCACCACCGCGGGGACACTCCGCGCATACAAACTAAGACGACCATCATTTCGCAAAAGTAATTTCGTGCATGAACTGCATACGAAGCTGTCTTCAAAATAAACGCCGGCATAATGGAAGTCCAAAGCTGTAGGCGCAGACACTAAGAAAACACCAGTGGCTGTGTGCAATAAATCGGGAGCGCCATAGTAAATTTGGTTGGGTGTCGTGCCGAGCCTCTGAGGCTATGTAGTTACGCGCCAACTCCTCTTCTCCCCTGCGCTCCCCAGGCCGCTCGAACCTTCTTCCCTTACACTCCCCAGCTAGGCTGCCCTTCTTCACTCGCACTCCCAAGGCCACTCGTGCCCTTCTTCCTCTGTACTCCCTGAGGCTATGTATCCTTCATTCTCTACGCTCGTTATACAGCTTGCTCGTCCCTTTCATTCTCTATACTTCTCGTAGCTGCTTCTACTTTTCTTTTCCTATACTTTTCACGCTGCTCGCACACTTAGTGGTGCACTATTGTGGGCCATCGATAGTCTTCATTTCCCATATTTCCCGTAGCTGCTTCTATACTTCATTTCCTATTCTTTTCTTGTTGCTCAACCACTTCATGGTGCGCTATCAGAGGCTACCAATAGTCCTCAGTACTAAAACTCTCTATAAGTTAGTCTTACCGTTCTTCTTTTACGCTCCTTTGGGCAATCGAACCCTTCATTTCCTGCACTACAGGCTGCTAGTAGCCGCTCAAACTTTTTATTTCCTATACTTTTCATACCGCTTGTACCCTTCCCTCCCTACATTCTCCATGCTGCTCGTACCCTTCCTTTCTTACACGCTCCGTGGCTCACGCACCCTTCCTTCTCCACGCTTCACAGATAGCTTGAACACTTCATGCCCTATACTCTACTCTGTTTTTTCTGGGTTTCTTACACCATCCACGTACAAGGCAGACTCCCAATACATTCTTTTTTCTCTGCAATGCTCGTCACACAACAAGCGTGGTTACTTTTTATCAAGGTATTTTTTACAGCGAATTCTTTGGCTTTTTACTCTTCCTTGGATCTTTATAGCGTTCTTCAGTTAACACTCCACAGGAATTTTACGCGCCTAAAATGCTCTTCTATTTGCTATCACAATTATAGAGCAGTTTTTTGCAGCATTGTATGCATGTTCCTATTTTAGTTGTCGTGCACCGATCGTTCTGTGTACCATATGAAAAGCTGCATGATATGCCTAAACGAAGTGAGGTGATGCAAGGCTTCTCGCTGAGCGGTGTTAATGTACGAGTAAATTCTAGTCCTATCCTGGCGGCAAATCCAAATATTTGTTACCAGACCTTGAAGTGTAAAATTTGTTTAAGCGCATTCACCCTAAATCACAGCTCTGATTAAACTAGGTGACCAGGTTGCAAGTATGTTTGCGAAGTCGTACTCAGCAACTGTGAGAGTCTCGGGTCCTGAATGTACGTTTATGGCAGCCATTTTTTGTGACGGTTGTGTCTGAAAAACATTTGAACCACGACTGAGACTAAACAATGTCATTTTCAAACACTGATGCAATGAAGTCTCAAGACATTTTTAGCTCAAGTGATCAGAGAATTTAGAATTATCCTTGCCGAACTCCGAGGTTGAATAACACGTAACCGAATTAACATTGATTCTGAAGCCAGTCACATCGAACACGGATGCTGATTGAAAATGGTTCATGTCGTTGAACCCGGTGATTTGAAGTCGTGCAGATCTCAGTGATCTCGATTCCCATGAACGTATGAGAGCGGTGCTCATTGCTAGAGCTGAGGTTGAGCGCAGTGATCTAGAGGCTCTGCGAATGCGCCAAGTAACTGTCTCTAGTGGTGCTTGGCAGTTCTTTAGGGCCTCAGAGGTATGTTCTATATGGCTGCTAAAATGTGGCTTGACGTTTCTTTGTATACGGTTCCTAGATTGATGATTGGGCTTGAGCTACATGCGCGTCAAGACGAGATGAATGCCGACGTCAAGAACGGATAAATAGCGATGATGGAGGTTGTAAAAACTGTGTGAGAGTAATCAAGAAACCTAGTGCAACGCGTGCAAGGAATCAAGCTATCACGAGAATAACTCTGACGAAGGCAAGGATTGGACGAAAATGCAACGGAAGAGGAGAATTCCGAAACTGTACATATACGTGTAATGAAGGCAACTAGCCAGAATATCAAGAGCAACTCTATGATGGAAAGAAATCTAATTTTGTAATGTCTGATGAAAAAATATTGCCACAAATTTCAAAAAATAAAAGAGGGTGGCCGAGGATAATTAGTTTTAACAATTATATGGCGAGGCAGAAATTACCTCGTTATTCATGCAAGTACAAGGGAACAAAATGAATAAAAGGAAACTATTTGTTGTATAAAAAAAAATTAGAAGTCAGAAATTTTGAAAATAGTTTCTGCGAACGTTCCTTCCTTCGAAATGCTAATACAGGGCAAGTGCTGTTGTATCAAGTTACAAGAAATCATAGTCTCTGATACTTTTTCATAGATGGAAACTAATCGAGAAAGGCTTTAAATTGAAAAATTTGCATATCAAAAACGGTCTCAAAAGATTTCAAACTATGACAAACAACTAATAAATTGAATCTAAGAAAAATGGTCGGATTTCGTTCGAATCGTAAAGCAAAGCTCATGTCACATTTAATTGTGTCGCAAATAAATCTCGCTACAGAACATTTGACTTTAGAATGCTTCAAAATGTTGGAATAAAACGAAGATGTTAACTGGAATATTCCGTCAAGACAGAAAGCAAGACTAAGATTTAGTCATGCAGTTTGAAAACTATTATGCTCATGTCATGAAAAACTGCTACTCAGGAGCAGCTATTGATATTAAAGAAACATAAAACAAGCGTAAAAGGTCACTAAAAGACCATTTAGATAAAAAATCACTAACCATGACCCTAACAATCTTCATCAAAGCGCACAGGGCATTTCCTACACTAATGATCTGCTTGTTCATGTACATTTTACGAGACTTGAGGTACCCATGACACTTTTCCTGTGTTCATTTGAAATCCTTCATATGTTCAAGAGCGTGCTGAAAATAAGGAAAACTTTTTTCTGTGTCAGGGTTATTTTTCCTGTTATATTATTCAGGAAATTAACTTGTAATTCAGGAGCAGCCTAATAGAATGTCTGCAGCTCATACTTGTTTTCCGGATCCCTTGCATGAAAGCCCTGTGGCCATTCTAGCGCGTAAGTCGCTTGTCATGTTCTAAATCACGGACAGAATGACTTCCTCCGTCCCATATCTCCGTGCATTATGTCCGTTTATGCCACACATTAATTTTATAAATTGTACAGCGTCCGAGGAAGGAGCATTACAGTCGAGAAGAAGAAAATGTGTTTTCTCTTTGGGATGCCATCGACTCGGGAACATCCCAAGACCCAATGAAAAACTCTCGGACGGGCGTCTTTGGTTCAGTTTGCTTCCCTCGGAGACCGTTTAGCTATCGTTTGACAGAACCGGAACGGTGATTTTTCGGACCTTGGATAACTCGGAAACGGAAAGATTTATAGAACTTGATTTTCACTGCAGCTGCAAATGTGTCCATCTTTTGCCGTAGATTTATCGTTGAAGTAAGCTTAGAAGTGACTTTTCATGCTATATGAACACGTATTCAGTGTATAAAATTTCGCAAATGAGGTCAAAACTATCGAAAATTGCACCTTCAGCCCGTTATAAAATAAGTTGACGTAAGGTCATGACAACGATTCTCACTTTTGAATATTTAAGCTTTGAATTTTTAATTAGGTACACCAACAAGTAAAGTGGGACTGAAAATAACTGATATTCAAAACTATTTCTTCTAAAAATTGAAGCAAATTTAAATATTTCGATCTTAGTATTTCGGTTCATGTGGAAATTCATCAATATTTATCATAACGAATATATAGCTTTTTCTAAAAAATGAGACCTATCTTTTCGCGAGAGACTGTGAAGAACTTCCGTGAAATAACCTCAGACTATTAATGGAGTTAATTTTCGTAAGTCTGTGCTCGTTCGAGGGGATGATTTTATTGGCCTTCCCATTACAAGGGAGCAGTCAGAGCTCGGAGGCGGGTCGGCCTACGCACTACCATACGCAGAATAAAATGAGCGCGTTTTACGAACTGCATAATGAGATCATCACGAGGGATAGTGTTGTGAACCCTCCGTGTAATTTACTAAAAGCTTAAGAATTCATCTCTGGAGTCTAAATCCAAGATCCGACTGCAAGTTCATCAGTGATTTGAACATTTCTGTACGTCCATATCATTTCAACTCCGGGCAATCAGCGCTTTAAATTTATGAACAACCTAAGAATTTTACTCAAAATCTTAGATTATTAGAATGAAGAAACAACTGTATTTCACAGAGGCATTTCTCTATTACCAGAGCATTTATTCAACTTAACAATGTAATAGGAAAACAAGAGCACTTGCATACATCGGATGAAATTTCTTGCACTCGCGAAGCGCCGCTAGCGAGCTTCCTTCCTTATATATAAGAGCGTCTCACTTGCCTCGACTTACAATATATTTCCGGCTATTCGGTCCTCTCATCGTCCATGCAGATTAGGTGTCTGGCGGCCAGAAAATATCTCGCCCCAGGGAAATACAAACGGGCTTCTCCATTTCGTTAATAGCGCCATTTTTTCGAGAACTCTGAGCACAAGAGTTTTCGCTCGAAATTTAACAATGAAGTGCAATAATGACCACCGTACATTTTCCTTAATAACAAACAGTAACGAGATTGAGAAAAAATTTACTAGCGTACATGAGAATAAAATCTTGTGTACCTTGGTGCAATTTTCCCGGTCGCTGAGGCGGAGAAAAATCTCTTCAAATATACTTGCACTGAGTAACGTTCGAGAAAAATTATATTTTAGTTTAGGAGAACGCGAACCGTGTTGCAAATGGCGGAGTTTTTGTTGAAGGGTCGTCGACAGAGCGTGCTCGGCATCTCCCAATGATCTTATTATGGACGCAAAGTGCGACTCTAATGTTCCAGACCCTTTGTTCACTAGACAGTTAGACGAGGGTACACCAAGAGGAATGTGCTCAGAAGCTGTGAAATGACCCAAATTTTCAGGCGCTCAAAAACTTGGTGAAGTAAGAAAAGGAACACGAGTCTTTCATGATCCTCGAGCACGTGTGGGTTCTCATGCAACCAAAATGCTGGTATTTATTTCGAAATGTTTGCTACTGTCCAGAGTAAAGCGGGTCCAGTTTTGCCAAGAATCAGTTGACCGTGGGTAGTGCGCTTCAAGTGTTCTTCGCTGGAATTTTCGCGGCTCAATTTCAATGGTTTTTACTCGAAGCCCAAAGTTTCTATTTTAATTGAAAACTGTCATCTCCCAGGGAAGAAAATATTGAACCAGAATAAATTTTTTTCTGACGTTTATCAAAAATGCAATATAAGTAATAGAAAAACAAATACGGTATCCTAAAAAACTCGCATTCATTCACGGATCAGATCCTGATGAAATTTCAAAATCTCTGAGTTATTATGAGTGTCACATTTTGTTTTACATTTACGAGATAATTTAGATGTTCATAAAGTGAAAGTAAAATAATTCTCAAACGATTTAATGAAGTTACCTTCCTAATCCAAAGAATTATATAAATTTACGCGAATAAATAAAACTTGTGGTTAAGATGTGGTATATAATCGGTCGGCTTTCAACGGCGCTGGTACACACATTAAATAAAAGTTTGAACGCAAAATAATTTATTTCAATAATTGTTCAATAATTTCAATCTGTGTAAACGCAAAAGTTTTTGGCAGCATCACTGAATTATTAATGAATCATGATTGTTATTATCATTACAGGGCATTTCTCGAAAGCTTACCATTAAATTATTTTTGAGAACTCATTTCCGTAGAATTATTCGTCAGCGATAAAAATCTATTATCAAACAAGTGTATTGAAAAATTTTCGTTAAGGATGAAACGATTTATTTGTTGAATCCTACGAAGCAAAAGCAAACGCTACACAATTTGATCGCTTTCAAAAATAATTTAAAAGTGCTAGTGGAATTTTCAATAAATTCATTCGTAACCTATATTCAACGTTGTTCTTTTCTGCAAAGTTAGTATTAAAAATTTGTTCGTTAGTCACCACATAGGAATATTTTTCCGCTCATTCTTAAAATTTGAAAATTTCTTCAGCAACATATGTGTAAAACTTTTCAGGAAATATCCCCCTGAAAAAATGAAATTACTTGACGTTGTAGTACACATAAAGATACAGTCCTTTACCTGTGCAAAAAATAATAAGACCCCTGAATGTATATATCTTAGGCTGCACTTACTCCTAGGAGAACATTTAATTAACTTATGTAAAACTTAAAAATGCTCGTTAATAAATCTACCGGGAACCTGAAAGGCTTTCCGCCTTGAAATTGCCATGTGAACATATAATTATAAACGAAAACACGTTCGTGCTTTAATTTAGTGAGGCGGAGATCATGTAGGAGTCGGTGAGTCAAAGAGCTCGTTGATAGGAGGTATCGAAAGAACAAGTGGACAGAGTCTGGAGTTGCGTACGCATTGAAGGGAACCCTTTATAAGTTTACCGCTGGGTTTATAGTATCACCGCCGTTAAGATTAGCTCCATCTCGTGTTTGTTTGCGAATTGCTTCGGCCAGTCAGAAGAGATGTTACGCTAACCTATGTTCGTTTTTTTATGCTTGTTCCAACACTTCGGTGTTTGTTATTCGTATACGTAAGCAAAGATATAAACGGACGCTATTTTGCCGACGAATTTGGAGAAGGTCTGGCCTCCCTGACGTAGAAAATTCTAGGCTTGATGTAACGAAAACGAAATTAGCCTCTTTTATTCCCTTCAGTGTTACTTGCCTGGGAATAGGCTCTAGCGGCTCAAAAGTGCCTTATTTATTGGGCACCTTCCTTCCGAATAATCTTCTGTAATCATGAGAGCACTAGGTCGTAAATATTCGAGGAGGCTTTTTAATCTTCCTTACAATATCCTCGGACGGCCATTCCCAGCAAATGCGGTCGTATTCCAGAGCTTCTCTTTTGCTGACGCTGGAATTTTTGCCTTGTCTTCAGACGATTAGAAATCCTTGTTCTCCCCTGAGCACGCGTCCCAATTAGGCAGTCCGGTACCTTCTGATGCTCTCTTTCTAATATCTCATTTTCCTTCAATAAAGAACTTCCGCTTTAAAACTTTGAGCACGTGAGCGAATTTTCAAAATTGAAATCGCCTAAATCATTTCGCTAATTATGGAAACTTCTGATAGTCATGATGTTAATCGCATTAAATTTTTATGGAAAGCAGCGATTTTGTATTGGGTTGGCTTTAACTTCATCAGAGATATTGAAATACTCATTTTTGTAGTATATGAAATGGCAAAAAATGGTTGATTATGTTCGTTATATTTTTCTCGTTGATCTCGAACAGCAATGATTGCAAAATAAGCCACTGATTTTTGTCAATTTTTTATGATGAACTATACGAAAGACGAGATCAAATTTAGTATGGATTCTTGTTTATTTGTTATATGAAAAGAACCAACACTTCATTCGACGATACAAGATTTTAGCTGGATGGATGTGAAATAATTACTGCCGAATTACCACGTTATTAAAATGAACTCATGAGTCATTAAACATGGTCGTATACGAAATTGGATCCTAAATAGAAATTCATTTCGCTGAATTCTTGCGACATTATTTTTTCAAACCGTATTCATATTATTAATCTGACTGGAAGATCAAGTTACGAGCTCAAAAATCGGCAAAGAAATTTGGTCTCGCTCAACAGCTGCGCGCTAGTCAAGTGAAAAATGTGCGGTATTACAAAATTCCGACTACGACGAATTCCATTAATCCCACCGAACGCAAGAATTTCCTCATAACCAGTGCATTCCGCATCTTTGAGAATGTTCTCACTTTTGGAATACCTCGAACGCTCACTATGTCTCGCTGGAAAAAAGCGGACAGAAAGTTCTTTACTGCATGAATAATCTCACGGTAGCGCCTTAGGAGCAATATCTTCTCAACGACGCTACTTTTTGGAGACGCTGTAGCATTTTAAGACGATATACATAATGCAAACCATTCGCGCATCTACGAATCCACGACGCGTAGAAGGAACTTCTCGGCAACAGTAATTCGTTCAAAGCTAGCACTCGTAGAGGGTCCATAGCATAACGGTCATTTGACGTTGAAAAACTCCTGAAAATGTGTTTGTAATCTTTTCCGGAAGTGCTCATTTTGTAGAGGAAGTCATCGATAAAATTCGTGGTATTACACTCGTGCTAAACTTGTTTTTTTGATGAATAAAATGAAGATTGATGAAAAGATAGACATACCTAGCTAAACGGCGCATGGAAAACTTTTCTCTAACTAAAAGAGGGAGAAAATTTTGTAATACCGAACTGAAGAGAAAGAGTAGAAAATACTGAAGAATTGGGAAGTGGAAAAAAGGAAACTATTGAGAATATGCGAAATCAATTTGATAGAGACGGCAAAATATTTTAAACAATCAGGCCGCAAAACAAGAGATGGTGAAAAAATCCTGAAAGAGAAAGCGACTTTTTTAATAAAACATTATGTAGGCAATCTCAAAACAGCTAGAGAAACGGCTAACAGAGCATGAAACAAATAAACTGAAGAATGAGAAAAGACAAACAATGCAAGAAGATGAAGTACCAAATTCAAGCCCCATTAGAATGACCGTGGAAACAGAAAGGAGAATCCCAAAAGAAGGCAGCAGAAAACAGTGAGACGAAAGGGGCGACCCGGGACTAGATCCGAGAGACCGACACTCCAAACGACACCTCAGGCCCTGCTCCTGCGTACAGGGTGTGCAGTGCGGGCCATTAGCAATATTGAACTTGTTCTTCCGATCGTGAAATCGTACGTGCAGAAAATTCACAGTTTTCGGAAATGGCGGTTGCCTGCTGCCGCACATGAACCAACAGATAGACTCGGGACCACATTAGAGGCAGCCATATAGGCCGCGAGCTAAATTTTTTGATATTTTAGTCTTGAAGCAATGCTCCAAAAATTGATTTTCAGGGTTGTGCAGTTCAAGTATTATTGGGAAGAATTATAGCTTTTGAGTTGAGTTTTTCATTGCGAATATACTGCCGTGGGATACCAGCATAAGTGTCGTTGTAAATGTGGAAATAAAACGCAATACTGTAGAGAGACTTGGGATGAGCCTTTTTAAAGGATTTTATGCAAATGCCCTTGAGATTAAAATAAATTCAGTTTCATATACGCACAAAATTTAAAAAATAATATCAACGGTATCTCTTCTAGAAGTGTTTCCGCTCTCAGTATCTGATCACTAATACAATAACTTCATAGGTTACGCTTGTTGTGACTAGGAGATGTAAGTTTTTTGTTGTTATTTCTCTTATGTCGAATTGCAATTGATTGTCTACCTTAGTTACGTTTCTAAGGAGCAGCATTAGTAAAGTTGAAAAATATATTTACTCGTTGCTAGTACAATAGATTCTAGACGAAGACGAACTACGAAGATCAAATTGAATACATTTGTGTGCCCATTTTAAGAGCCTGAATCGAGGAGGGGATAGATATATATTTATGCGTACTAAAATACTCAATAACAATAATAATCCTCGGATTCTAATTGAACGTATGGCTTTAAAAAATTACCCTTAATAGTGCGGAAATATCTTTAAACAAAGTACAACAGCTGGTTTTAAATATGCAGCTTCTATCCTTCACCCTTGCCCGCAGCCCTCCTAATGATGGTGTAGTTTACATGCGTAGATTGATGTTTCAGTTTGCATTTCGAGCTTACAGGAAGGGCCCCAAAAATAAATAGAAACGTTTACCTTGCCTCTGTCTCTCCACTAATGAGGTTCATCAAAAACGATATTTTACCACGGGGCCTCTGTAAAGTATTCGGTAATGAGGTCGTCATTCTGCGTTCGCTGAAGAATTGAAAATGAACATCGAGAGATGCAGAAATGGAATCTGGATATCGGTTTACGCACGAGTTGATACAGGAGATTAAAGAAGACCAAAACACTGCAGAATAACTTTTAATTTATATGGGGAAACGTGCTGTTTCTGATGCACTGAAAAATAAAGAAAAAAATGAAAAAACTAATACTCAAATAAAATGTAGTAAGTAAGAAAGAAAAGTGAGAGGAGGAGCAAAACGTTGAAGATGTAAAAAGGATCTACGAATTCGCGGATCTACGAATCCGCGTAGAGATGAAGATAGAAATGAAGAATGAAAAGGAAGCAAAGAAAGGAGAAACACTAGAGCCGGGGAGAGAGAGATGCAGAAATGGAGCTCACTAATGAGTAGTGTTAACATGCAGCGCAGACAGCAGCTCTCCAATAGCAGGCGGCACAGCGAGCGCACTTGACAGCTTCCATAAATCTCACATTGCCGCCGAAATGAGTTCCTTCTGTGACGTTCAAGTCAGTGAGCCGCTGATCAACCTATCAGCCTAGAGCTCATAATGCTGAGTTTCTCAAGTCCACGTTATGTTAGAGAATACTTCATTCCGAATATTTATAGCCCGAACTTAAGTTTTCTTGCGCAAAGTCTTGAATCAACTAGTAGACTGGCCAGGAGTCAATCCTGTTATGTTTCAATTCAGTGTTACATTATAGATGCCCTCGTATTTCAAGCCCTATCTCTGTATGGAAGATTATGCGACGTAATTAAAGCACTCGCTGAACTCTAATTGCAAAGATTATTTTAACTGTTGAAGTTGTGAACTGTTCATAAAATAGAGTGTTCTCGTTTGTTCCAACAGATTGATACAATGATAATCATGGAAAATTTGTGGTAGCACATTATTACACGGGATTTAAGTAATTATGATATTAGGCGCTTCCTACACAATGACTTACTGCTTTTAACCTTCAATACTGCTTTTAACCTTCAATTAGTGGAATTGAAACCTTACGGAATACACGGAATAAAAAATTGCCAATGAAGTCTTTATCTAACTAAGAGTTATGTCTACGAATATTTATTTAATAGTGTGTTGGAAACTTAACATAAAAGATGAATCTATACGTTCACATGCATAATTTTCCCAAGCTTAAGCGTAGCATTTTCAGAACATCTTAAGCGATAAACAATCACTTAAAGAATGAACGAATTTTGCTATGAGTTATTCAGTAAACATTCACATATGAATAACTTCTCTTTCACATCTCGTAAATATTCCAAGCCCTCATGGGCTTCTTCTCAAAAGTTTTACGAAGAAAATTATTAATGTCGTCCTTTAGAAATTTGCTAAATGCTTTTATTCTGCACCTTTCTTTTGCTTAGATCTGGAGCACATCTGCCCTGTGTTTCGGAGCCGAACTCGCACATATTGGAGCGCCTACGCCGCGGCGGCCAGTGCCGGTTTTCGCAGCTGCAGAAGGCTTGCCTGTCCAATATCGGTGACAAAGGACGCTCCAGAGTTCCGCCAAATATATACGACTGAGCAGCAGGTTTATGTATTTCGTGATCTTCTCGCTACAAGTCTCACTACTCTCGAGGCTACAACACTTAGTCCTTTATGAAAACGATGATACGATGCGCAGACGCCGCTGTGCTGCACAGACCACGTTAACCCACAAGAATAATGCACCTTCCAACGATCCAACGAAAATTATTCCTCGGCGGTTCTTCATTTCGGGATTGCACTTTCGCTATGTTTAACAGCCTCACCTATGTACATCGATGGTATGTATATATACCAAAAAATATGATACACAGTCGTGTCGATTAATTTATCAATTTGTGTACGTTGAAGTATCAGTTTGTTTTTATAATACATTTTTGAAGTTAAGCAGTTAAAATTAGCAGCTACCATTTACATAAGAGATTAGCTGGTTTTCGAATCTTGGCGATACACTTATGTGAATAGTACTGGAATTCCAAATTATAAGTGTTGTTCTCGAGTTTGGACTTGCAACGATTTCATCAGTTTTTAACTATTATTTCAATTCATTTTAATTATTACTTTTCTCAAGTTTCAATGTCAATTAGAATGAAAGATGAGCAATTTAAAATTAATCAAAAATATTATTTGAGAAAAGCCGGCAACGATGAAGTCGAAATGTACTAAGTTTAACTATCATTTCTTACACTTTAGCTTGGAATAAAATAACCGTATTTTTGGCTTCATTCAGGAATGTAAAAACAAATGAATCACACTTGCAGTATCGCAAGGTCTGTTAAACGTACGTAGTACACTAGCGTTGTATCGGACTTGTATGCAAATGGTGTTCCTAAAGTGCATGCCCTTTGTCTACAGGACTGCAATGGCACTGAAGCAACGACCCTCTACGACCTCTAAATGGACATCGGACTCATCGAAACGCAGCACAACTCTTCGGACAGGTACCTAATCGAGCAAGTGAAAATCCTCATTTTTTGGTTTCTGTTCATACACCATTGAAGTTTCAGGCCAAGATATGAAGAAGAAAGTATTGCAGCTACGACCAGTTAAATTGTTAGCACCAAGGACCCATGGTTGAGATCCCGTTATGAAAATACGGAATCGGATTCAGAGTAAAGAGTTTCGTGAATGCCGATCCAGTGACTGCTACAATGCTGAGAATCGCACATCCTTCCAGCTAGAAGCTCCCTCTGTCTCGCGTTCTACGGTGCTGTGAGTTTCATCATAGCTCTGCTGAAGGGCTTTGTTGTCTTTGGGACGAAGCTTTATTGGTGCTACATTTCGCCGCTATTGCTCCGTGCTATGAAGTGCTGGGTACGTGAGAGGCAACGGATGCATATGCACGATTGATATTTTTTCTATTCCCAGTGTGCCAGAAAACGGTTGCTCCACCTTTACATCCAATCGGACAAATGCCCAAGAATTTGCAGCACTGCCCTTGACATTGCATCCAAATCATGGAATTTAGCCAAAATGAACTTTTTCGTTTAAATGGTGTGGGTGGGAAATCTTAACCACTCTTGCATTATTAGATAAAAACGAGAGAAGTAATTTGCGTCATGCTGTGAAGTCAAATATCCACAATCTTAGCTCAGAAGTCCAAAAGTTATACGCAGGAAATTGCAGCTAAAATACGGCATTAGACTCGAGATAAATTAAAGCAAATGGAAAGACAAACCGAAAAGACAAGCTCGAGTTAATGTTGCTTATGCACATGGGCTCGAAAGCTACGACTCTGCCTCCATTGAGGAGCACAACATAGTGTTATGGTTATTGGCCAGTCAGCATAATCATAACTCAAATTATAACAGAGCAGCCGGATTTTGTGAGAGAGAAGCGCAAATACTCTCTATAAATACATCCAACCAGGAAATGAGTGCATATAGTTACGGTCGTAATTCACATTTGTACGTCACTTCAAAGCTGGCGAGCGGAAGATAGGCTGCCTCGCAAGTTGTTTTGATGCTGCAAATAGAGATTCTTACGGTTGCTATTTACGACGCAGATAAGAGCCTTCGGATGGATGGCGCAACTTGCTATACAGTGAGACTCTATCACTGCCAGACCAACCGTTTCATAAAATTGCCCAATGAAGAAAATTCGCTTCTAAGAAATCCTTGAAACGAGTTTTGCGTGCAAAGGCATTAGATCAACGTTCAATCCCAAGCTACAGAGGACTTTTCTCTCGGTCATAGAACAAGAATTTCGAACATTCATAACAAAATGCTTGCTGGGAGACTAGTTTTAAGGCATTGCAGCTGGTGTTTGCCGAGCTATTAATATAAGTCTCAGCTTAATGATCAATAATGGACTGAATACTGCAAGTTCATATTTTCGCTAATCATGTAGCTGTCATTGATACATGCAGAAATTTTAGCAGTTTAGTTAGCAAACATCCTACTTAAATGCTCTTTGAATTGTGGTTTGATATTGTCAATTATTCAGATAAAACTCTTAAGACAGACAGCTTCTATTCCAGCGACTATCTCAAAGAACAGTTTCCACGTAGAGTGATTAGAAAGTTCTATAGGAACACTTATATCAGACACTGATGATTTCATTCAAAAATTTTAGTCCACGCGCACAAAAAGTAGCGTATAAAGAATTTCAGGTGACATTATGGAAATGAATTCCTCATTAGTTATATCAGGTGTTTTTTGTAAATAATATCGTAAAAACATTCATGAATGAAAGCAGTAGGTCAAACAATGGAACGAGCAGTGCCGGCTCTCGAAGGCGGGGCGCCAAATCGTGACAGTCGCCGGTATCGCTACTTGGAAGCGGTGTCGCAGGGCGCGCATTTCCCTCGTTATTCGATCATTATCGTTTAGATGCGCCAATCAACACGTTTCAAAAATCTGTTCCGCAGTTTAGAATACGATTATGACGTACTAAAGGCAGGTTAGGATCACTGAATTGTTTTTTTGTGGTTAAACTTGTCGAACGCGTGTATTGTTTTCGGTGCTTCACGGATAACAATCAGCTATAAGGAGTAGCGCGTTGTGATTTTCTCGGAGGGAATTGATATTACATTGCTTCTAATATCGCTAACCACTAATCACAGCTCGTAGGACAAGTGCAGTGATTTATTGATAGAGAAATATTGCTGGACAGTAAGACTTTTGTCTGCTTTCATCTAAAAAAAAATTATTGAAATAAATTGTCATAGATTTTTTGAGAGAAACGTGCATTTGCTGGCAACTGCAGAGAAAATGTTGAACACAACACAACTCATTAATTTGTGTAATATTGTAGATTATTTCGACCAATATGATCCAGTTTTCCAAGGAACATTAAAGCCATTCAAGAAGAGTTATTTCTTCAGCGTTAACGCAAAAATAAATATAAGAATGCATTGAGTAGATACACTTGGTGGCATACCATGATCTTCGAACACATTCTATTTTTAAAAGTAAAATGATCTCAGGAAACCATGAAGCTAAAGCATGTTTGATTCTGAACTGAGTTTTATTAAAACATTCACTGTGCGGCGACTTAAGTCTGAAATAACTTAAATTTTATGATTAAATAAATGCACTCAATTCCGCTATAGATTTTGCGCATAAAAAAATCAACAGCGTTATTTTGGAATAGTTTGAAGTTCAGAAGATTTCTCTGCCATGTGAAGTATTCCATTATGGAAATGCTAAGCACAAAATTTCAAGCGCTCATTAGAATCCAATACATAACATGACTTCATCTGAGATGCATTTTAAATACTGGGTGTATAAGAAAACGCCAACCTTATAATTAATAAAATCTTGAAAACAATGCACCATTTCTTTGATGGAAGCATCCAAAATTTGTTGCAAAGAACTTTTTCATTTCATTCTAAATTATAACGCCATGACGAACATCTTTCTCTCATTTCAAAACTGGATTTTCTCCATTTAAGGCCTTCATGCTATCATTTTTTGGGGATGCACAAAATACACTGAAGAATTTAAATATAACAGTTCTAAACCTTTCAAATGTCCAGCAATGATTACGCCAACAAAAGTTCACAAAAAATCTTCGCTGAGTAAGACGACGTATTTTTCACATGAACATAAAACCTTCTAACTCACACAAATACTTAGAAAATAGAAAGATAAAAAGCTATCTCAAATAAATACCTCCATGCGAGAGGGAGCGGCAATGCCCTGCGGCGAACGCTTCGGTCGCGCACGGTTTGCTCCGTTTCGACAAGCTACAACATTCACTCAAAAACATCAATGCTGGAAAACTAGAGTCCCGTTGGAGTTAAAAAATCAAGGAATTCAATAGAGCTACATTAGATGTTATCATATTTGTAACTAAGCAAAGCATCCTTCATGAAATAAACGAGTATTTGCATTCACATTTTTTGGTCAGCCAGGATTGCGGAAGATTCAAGATGGCGCCGAGAGGCTTTGTGAGCAGCATCACCATTTAGCTCGTATTATTTCTCTTCACGTGGCTCTACCGTCTTTACGACACAAAAAAACTTTGTAATATTCACCAGCTAATTTTCTAGTACCATCACACACTCATAGAACTCAGTTTCGTTCGGTAAATCTGGGTGAAAAAGACCATTTGTCGAAACTTTGTCCTTGGTCAAAGCGAACGGTAACAGGGCACACCAAACAGATGAGAAGATTGCGGAGACCACTTGGAGCAGGAGGCAAGTTTGTTTAAAGGACGTACCACTAAAGCAGGTGGATTTTATCGCATTAGGCATTACCACGATTATTTGTTCGTGGAGAGACCTGGAGGATGGTCTACCGCAACCATGTTTCTCAGTTAGGTCATGCAAACGAACCTCTTATCAAGGGTTTAAATTTGAGTCAGTATCAGCAATATTTTTATGAGTTTAATGGCTCATCATTTGGAACTCATTTAACTCATAGTTCCTGTCTTTGCTTCGGTGTCATTTCTCAGCGTGCGACTCGCATGGAAATGAGGCTTGCACATTTGTCTCACAGGAAACGGCAGGCAGTTTCGAACTTAAGGTGCTTCCATTCTTATAGACATACTTCGACTACCTAGAGAATGAGTGCCTGAAAATACATGAAGTATTCAAATGAATTTATAGACTGCAGTTACTTCCTTTGTTCTTTCTTTTCCTTCTCAATTGGCTTTATGTATATGACGTGATTGCGATCAAGCTGTTAACATGGGAAAAATATGTCGAACTTGATTTCTATATTGAATGGCTTTGAAATATGGGCGTCATTTACTCTAAAATAATTTTTTTTTCGATTTGAAGAACGTGATATTAGTGTGATCCAAAGCATTTCAAACGTGTTTGAACAGAATAAATTAAGGATGTTGAAAATCACACACTTTTTTGAAAAACGAGACTTACAAGTATTTGATAAACTAACAACAACATTGAAAATAAATTATTTTAAAAATTATTTCTAAATAACGATTAAGAAATTAAAGCTCGGAACGAATGTTTATCTTTTTATTGAGATCAATCATCATTACGGAGGCCATCACTTAAGGATTCAGCTCCGAATCGTGAAATAACTTAAAATGAATTTCAGGGTTCGTTAGCAAATGACATGAAATGATTTTTTGAACTGTCTAATTAGTGAGAGCAGCATTTATTATCTGAAAATGGTAGTCGTTGTGATTTTTCGAAAAGTTCCGATTCACCATTTTAAGCATTATGAATTATAAGCGTCAAAAATGCAAATCGATTTCAACGCATCGAATGCAAGCATTTTTGAACGGGTCAGAAGAAAGGCGTAAAAAAAAATTTTGAGTGACATATGTATTGTTTTGGACTAATCCCAATGGCATTAACTATTTGAGAGGTTTTCTTACAGTTATTTTTAGTAATTTTTATGCGGACTCATGGCATCTGCATGCGCTGCGTGAAAAAATTTCTTGAAAGACCATGAGCTCATGTCATATAAATGTTAAAAAATAAGAAGAGTTAAAAAAAATCAATGCAAAGGGAATGAAAATTCCATCATGAATGAGTACTTGGCATGGTCTCTGCATTCTACATCTCTAGTTAATAAGGATAGACATGATCCCTTCACTCCGCTCTTGTGAACAGCTCTTGTATCTCAAAGCTCACGTTCTTGCCAAAACAAAACCCTGTCCCTTGCCAACCACTTCAGATAACTTAATAACATTGAACAATATTATTTAACACCTCCTCAGATAAACACGTCCATTTTGATTCCATGTCACATGAAAGCCTGTGAATAACTCAATGAGGATGTCACGTGCACAGCAATAATCGTATTTCCAAAGGTGGTTGACTGAGTCAGGTTTGATGTCATGGAAACAAGTTTCATGTCTCAATAAGGAATTCATGGTTTATGCTGGCTATAAGGCCATTACATTGACATTTCTGATGGGGTTGTACATTTCTGGTGTATCCATTACAGACCCCCTGGGGTACTTCGTCATGAATATTGTATGCTGGTGGGAGAACAGCGGCAGAAGGAACGATCGGGGCACGAAGAAATTCCATGAGATCTGGCCGACGTGAAGTAACGACGCAGGTAAAGAAACTGCATGCCTTATGATCGGGCTACTCTGAATATTAATGTATACGATGCTGCTTTTGAAGGTCATTTCAAGCGATGATAAACTCGATTACAGGGAGGGATACAAAAATGCTCAAGCATCTGTTAGGTGTGATGTTGGTAAACATTTAATGCATGAACTTTGGTTATGGTTGCTATAACAATTGCTAAGATTGAATACATTGGTATGCTCCCGGGCTAAATTTTTCAAATAAAGATATCGATAATACATACGTTCAGTTTCATGAAAGGGAAAACCTGTACAGTTTAAAAAATGAATCAAATTCAAATGTAGGCGTGAGATTTTAAATTTTCCGAAGTAAAATCTGAAATCAAGAGTTTCCGATTATAGACAGCTCCGATAATCATTGTTGAAATTCGCAATTGAAACGACAATCGTAATTCCAAAGTCAGAACAAGTTTACTTTCACTAACTAGTACCAATTTTTAGGAGAATTATTGATAATTTGTAGGTTTAGGTTTTGGGGTTTCTCTACGAACATTAGTATACTGCACGAAATTTTACTGAACAAATGAGGTTGATATGAAGAAAAAAATTACAAGTCACAGTTCGTAAATCACTAATGCATGAGTTTATCATTTTGTCATTTTCTTGCAACGAGGAACAGACACAATTTTATTTCTTAAAATGTTAACGCTCTCCACTAGGTACGACCCAAGTGACAGTTTATATTTCCGTTGTGTTGAGGCGATTTGCGAGCTCTATATGCACACGAAAGATTGTGTTGCTAATTCAGGCTCTAACAGCAGTCATTGTAAGCAGCGGAAACATTGATAAATGGCCTCTTACGTTTTCATTACCATAAGATATTTTAGGAACAATAAAATATAGCAAAAGATAGTGTAACATTTTAGATTACAGTAATCAATAAGGGCAGCGGAAACAATAAGAATTTTGCGCCCGCAAGTAGCAAGGGTGGGCAAAAGTTACACGAGCGCAATTGTTTCAAAAGCACCTGGGAAATGACGCGAAAAATACTCTAAAGGACTAGGAAAATAAATTTAGAGCGCCAATAATTGTGTGTTCTTATGAAATACAGTTAAATTAAAGCATTCATAGACGTGCTCTTCATTTGGCAATATAATTATTGGGAATTATAACAAGGATTGCCAGAGCTACCTGTGAGGGCACCATGTGTTGTATTTTGAAAACGTTACCAAGTGATTATATAGTACGGTGCTGCAGCTATATGGTAAATCTCAATTTTAAACTGAAAAACTCTATTTATGTGGGGATAAAAATCTTGTTAGATTAAAACAATAAGAGAAGCCCCAACGTGTGGATGCTTAATTTTTGGAAAAATACCAGCTCCGAACTGCAAAATAATGATGAAGAATGTAAATCATTTTCGTTCCACAAATTTGGCCTGATGGAGAGTGAAATTTCCTGCACAATTTTGCACATCATTGAGAATATTCAACGTCTTTAAATGCCTGGAAAAAAACTTTAAGGAATCACGATATTTGAGTTTAGGTATTACTGTTAAGGGTAAGGTTAAGTTCCATTGACATTTTTTCTGACTTATTCTACCAAGAACCATAAAACCATCAAGAATTTTCGGCAACAATTTTTTTCTAAGACTAAAATAGCACAAACGTACCTCAGAAACTTTTGAGTTTAAGTAGATGCTGTTTGTGAAATGAAACTTCTCTTTCCCTTTATCATTTGCCTGCCTTGAATGATAGATGCAATTTTGTACTTCAAATGATATTAATAATAATAGATGTTGTTCATATAATTTCAATGGTATAAATAATAGATGCTGTTTGTATCATTTTTTAGAGAGAAATGATAGATACTGTTTTGTCTTGATATTTCATTGGAATGGTCGTGTTTGTTTTGATACTTTTTTAAATTGCACATTGCGAAGAGCCGAGTTTTCCTCACCTAAAATACCTATTTTACAGAACATTTTTCAGCTAATTCGATAGATTTTACACGAATGAAACCAATTCAGCGTCATCGGCTTTTTTGAACGCCTTTTTCTTGTTCAAAGTGGACATCGTTCAGTAGTTATGGAGCAAGAAAAATTTCAAAAACCATATGATGAAGTGAACATATGGCATTTCTGCAAAGTTACACTAATTCCCTGAACAGTGAAGAGTTAAAACAATCCGTGCTCTTCAGTTTTGTAGAAGTATCGCAAAAAGGCGTCGGTAAGATGGTGGTAGCGGCGAACGAGAGCGGCGAGTAAACGCTGAGCGAGACTGAAAAATTTGTTGTTTTTCTAATTATTTCAGATACATTGAACGTGAAACGGATTTTTTTTTAATTCAAAGGAAACATTTTCGTCTCTAAACAACTTGTACTAGAGAATCAAGGAATGTACAGTACCTGAATAGCCCAAGAAGTGATGATCGTGTACCACTGCCGTCAACTGTTAGACCTCTGAACTTATGCCACATGGGGGCCTAGTCTTGAACAGCATATGTTTGAAATTTACCTCAAGCTGGCAATGTTTACTTTGCCATTCTTAAATTTACTATTTTTACTTATGCTTGCACCAGAGAAAACCATTTTTACTTACTCAGTGGATAGAAGTATTATTTTATTACTTTAACTGAAATTATAAAAAATGAACTGCATGAAATTTAATCGCTCTTAAAAGTTGAAGATTTAGTTTCAATAAACAAAGTATTACTAACATGTTTGCCAAAAATATTCAATTTTGAAGAAGAATGGTGGCAATGATATCATTTGCTAGAATTATTAAGTATCATTTTTTGTTTATACAAATCCCCTTGAAATATTTTATTTTGACTCAACTTCTGCCTGGTTTGCTGTATCATAATTTATTTGAAGCATCCATACTGACACATTGACATATTTCTATATTGTTAATTGCCATTGACATAAATTTCGAGGTCCAGATTATTTATCAGTAAAACAAACGTACCGTCCCATTTTTTACGCAGCGTATTAGTGTGGGATAATTAAATACAATTAAAGATTTTGCGGTAATTATTGGAATCACACATAATTCTCTATCTGAAAGCTTAATTTTACTAAATAAATGAGTAAAATGTATTAAAATACACTGAGGTAGCGTGTGGCAAAGATTTTTCATAATTTACAATACATCAATAATGTCATGAAGGAATATCCCTACAAATCTGAAAATACTCCTCAAAATTTTAGTCTTTATGTTTTCCCTCATATGAAAAAAACGCACTCACCGATTAAAGAACATCAAGCCTAAAATAAGTGAATATAATGAACGCGTGCCTCATACAAAGCAACTTCGCTCAGGCATCTTTAAAAAGTGAAAATATATTATACAAAACATACGCAGGTGCGCATCANATTACTAACATGTCTGCCAAAAATATTCAATTTTGAAGAAGAATGTTGGCAATGATATCATTTGCTAGAATTATTAAGTATCATTTTTTGTTTATACAAATCCCCTTGAAATATTTTATTTTGACTCAACTTCTGCCTGGTTTGTTGTATCATAAATTATTTGAAGCATCCATACTGACACATTGACATATTTCTATATTGTTAATTGCCATTGACATAATTTTCGAGGTCCAGATTATTTATCAGTAAAACAAACGTACCATACCATTTTTTACGCTGCGTATTAGTGTGGGATAATTAAATATAATTAAAGATTTTGCGGTAATTATTGGAATCACACATAATTCTCTATCTGAAAGCTTAATTTTGCTAAATAAATGAATAAAATGTATTAAAATACACTGAGGTAGCGTGTGGCAAAGATTTTTCATAATTTACAATACATCAATAATGTCATGAAGGAATATCCCTACAAATCTGAAAATACTCATCAAAATTTTAGTCTTTATGTTTTCCCTCATATGAAAAAAACGCACTCACCGATTAAAGAACATCAAGCCTAAAATAAATGAATATAATGAACGCGTGCCTCATACAAGGCAACTTCGCTCAGGCATCTTTAAAAAGTGAAAATATATTATACAAAACATACGCAGGTGCGCATCATATGGCGCTCGTACATTTGTATGGGTCATGCTAGACCTTGGCCTGTTCACGCACGAGACAAAATGAATAAAAGTGAAGTTCGAGAGCCACACGGGCGTGACACCTTTTGGTGCCGAATTTAATTCTAACTTTAGCGTCTTCGGAGTGCAGTGCACATTGTGCTTAACGAATCTTAGAGCTGCATGTTAACCTGCCTGTTAATGCGAGATTTTATTCGTAAATTCACCGCTAAACTCAACCTTTCATTCCAGTCCAACAGCCAAAACGGTGTTCTTAAATGGATACTGGCCACGTGCACGGTCTTGAAGTAAAGTTAAACGAGATGATAGTGCAGTCGTTGAGATATTGTGGAGCACCGCAAGCTCTTTTACGCAGCGTGATCCCTGTTCAGGCATGATGAATGGGGCGATCGCATGCATAAAAGGATAAAAGTTACGGGGGGGAGGGAGTGTGTTAATGTCAAGGTGTCACTCAGCAAATACAAGCCTATGTTATCTGCTTGTGGACGCATGTGCCAAACATTACTCCTTAACAGCGAGAGATTAATGAAAACGTGTGTCTTCCTCAACAATAAAGGCCAAAAAAGTTCCTAGATTAAGACACACCATGGCATCTAAGAGACAAATAACTGCGAACTCCATTTCGAGTATATAATTCAAGAGGCAAGTGTTTTTAACATGACGACATAATAATTGATAAATACTATACAGTTATGGTAATCACCATATTTATTGAGCTTCAGCGTTACAACCTTTCATTACTTTCGAAACGATGAAGTATACGTACTGATAAATAAATTCAAAAGTGCCACAATTATCGCAGTCAACTAAGACAAAAGAAACAGTTATTGAAATCTCGATAAGAAGAGGAATGTTTTTGCGTAAAGCGCCGTCCGGGGAGCGAAGAGCAAAGCACGCACTGTGGTACAAACACCGCTTGGCGCTCCCAAGTTTCGCAAATACTCGTCAGCTCCCGCTTATTTTGCAGTAAACTGCTGTTATTTCCGAGGCATGCTTTGAAAACGAGAGCCCGGACGATAAACACTTGATTTCTATTGCCTCCACGGCTGATCTGCTTCAAAATGACTGGTATTTACTGCCGGGTGCTAGTTTTTTTTCGCATTGACAACGTTTTCTTTCATATTTGTGCTTTGAAATTGTGGTATAGTAAATTCAAATAGATTGTTACTTTCGAAATTGAAAGAAATCCGTCAATGTCAGTGAGGTGCCAAGTGCGACTCGATCAGTTATTCTAGAATACGTCGAAACATATTGAGCGTGGAGTAAATACGTTTACAAATAAAAACTTCTTATATAAATACACGGGTTCGAAAATTTCTCATTTTGTATTGTTCTAAACTCGTGAAATAAGTCGTTGTAAATTTAACATCTCCTAACAATTATTGCATTTCGAGCCCCTGGAAAAGGCACTTCATCATTAACCTCATGATGGAACATCGTCAATATTATTACGTTTATAATCCAAGCACAAACATGATGGAACACCGTCAATATTATTACGTTTATAATCCATGCACCAAACATGATGGAACATCGTCAATATAATCTTGCACATACACAAGAAAAAGGTTTCTCATGGGGATTCGGGTGGCAGCTATGAGACACACAGGACAAAAGGAGTTACTTTGCAAACGTTCTACAGGCAGAAACCGAACATCTTCTCGCTTTATTTATTCTTACGGGGCTTAGGAATACAGGAGATGCGGCGCCGACCACGCTTCCGAAATCTAGGGACCGATGTTCGAATGATATACTGAATGGTTGCCTGGGAACGTGATCTGCATTCATTCTATACCTCAGG
This sequence comes from Platorchestia sp. MABIK, assembly GCA_014220935.1. Lineage (NCBI taxonomy): Eukaryota > Metazoa > Arthropoda > Malacostraca > Amphipoda > Talitridae > Platorchestia > Platorchestia sp. MABIK. Next base: position 324,849 of record JACJUY010000304.1, read on the forward strand.
ACCAGGTGATGCGTTGCTGTTCTTCGTGGTCTCGTTTGTATGTGCGTCACACACTTAATTCTCTCTTGCAGTTATTCCCTCGATAATTTTAATGAGTACTTCTAATACAAGATCACACGTTAAATTTAGTCTCTTCGTTAAATTTTAACGCACATCGTCAAATTTTATTGAGGTTTGTCAAATTTTAAAGCTCTTATTCGTTTCATACTTTTTGTTGAATTCCCATGCTATTTGTCTAGTTTCAACGCTTTTCGGCAAACTTTCATATGCATTGTCAGATTTTAACGCATTCATTCGGGCTTCATGCTTTTGTCGAATTTCAACGTTATTTTTCGAACTACAATACTGGTGATTAAATTTTCGAGCTTTTTGTCATATTGCACCGCTGTTTGTCGATTTTCTCTCACACTACTGATAACATTCGATTTACTTTAATCATGAATCTTTAATCTTTGTAAATAAGCACCGTGTGACCAAAGTAATGAAGCATGAATTTTAATATGATACGACAGAAATGCAAATTTCTTTCTTTTTTCTCGCCAGTTCAACAGTAAAGAGAAGAAGAGAAAATGTGAATTAACAAATTAACAGGAGAGTTGCGTATACTTATGATTTCTAAACTTACACCTTTTCAAACCACAATTTTTGTAAACATTCTGGTAGAAGTATATTACGAATATAAGATATATTCATTTAAATATTTTGTGTCTATTGTACTGACATCACAACAACTCCACAGTAAAGTTAGCACTCTAAGAATTATTGATTAATATTGTTATGTAGATATACCTAAGCCATTTCCATTCTTTTATTTTCATATTATGTACACGGATTAAATAGTGATCAAGGAAAAGAAGCGATATGAAATAATTCAGTTCATTTCGATCACCTTTTATAACATGAAACAACACGCTCAAGTTCGTAATGAGGCGTCATGCTGATCATGATTTAAACTGTGTGCTGACTGCCTAGTATGACTGATGACAGCTGAGTCATATATGAGAGATTAGTATGACAGCTGACGGCCTAGTGTGACAGCTGAGTCATATATGACGGCCTAGTATGACAGCTGAGTCATATTTGACGGCCTAGTATGACAGCTGTGTCATATATGACGGCCTAGTATGACAGCTGAGTCATATATGAGAGATTAGTATGACAGCTGAGTCATATTTGACGGCCTAGTATGACAGCTGTGTCATATATGACGGCCTAGTATGACAGCTGTGTCATATATGACGGCCTAGTATGACAGCTGTGTCATATTTGGCGGCCTAGAATGACAGCTGAGTCATATATGAGAGATTAGTATGACAGTTGAGTCATATATGACGGCCTAGTATGACAGCTGTGTCATATATGATGGCCTAGAATGACAGCTGAGTCATATATGAGAGATTAGTATGACAGTTGAGTCATATATGACGGCCTAGAATGACAGCTGATTCATATATGAGAGATTAGTATGACAGCTGAGTCATATATGACGGCCTAGTATGACAGCTGAGTCATACATGAGAGATTAGTATGACAGCTGAGTCATATATGACGGCCTAGAATGACAGCTGAGTCATATATGACGGCCTAGAATGACAGCTGAGTCATATGTGACGGCCTAGTATGACAGCTGAGTCATATATGAGAGATTAGTATGACAGCTGAGTCATTTATGAGAGATTAATTTGACAGCTGTGTCTCATATATGACGGCCTAGCATGACAGCTGAGTCATATATGAGAGATTAATTTGACAGCTGTGTCATATATGACGGCCTAGCATGACAGCTGAGTCCTGTGTAAAATAAAAGTAAAGCATAATTAGAATGAGGATGAATTCATAGCATCATTATTATTAGGATATTTTCATTTCTCTTGACGAGAAACAATGAAAAACTCTCCCTTATTAGTATGCTGTAAAAATATTCCTAAGGTAGTGAAATAACTTGAATTTAAAATATTTTCTGAACATTCCGATTTCTCACGGAATACCTTGTTGGGAAATGAGATCATGAAAGTTTCATTCATAACAGAGTGAATTTAGCTCCTAAATACAGCCTAAATAACTGTTTTCTCGCCAGCTGAACAAATGGAAAGTAAATCTGAGAAAGAAGAACGGCAGCTAACAAGCCCGTGACGTACGGCACGCAAAGCGTCGCAAAGGCGTTGAAAAAACCTTGAACAAACAAAGGCCTAAGCTTCATGCTGGTCTTGTTTTGGTGGCAAATATTTATACAGGTTCTCGCTATAAATTTTCTCGGCATTCCTAGTGGCTCATACTTTGTTTCAAGCTCTTTCATTGCGAAGTAGAATGTGAGAACACGAAAATGGTTAGTTTAGCTTTTTCCGACTTTGTTTCTACTTTAAAATTAACCTATTGGAAGGTGTTTATGTATTCGTTGATAAGAATGAGAATGTTCAACTCAAGTTACAATTCTTCTGTTTTATGAGTGAAATTGCTGTATAAATTTTCCAAGAATTCACCTATTTGACAAAGGGACTTTATTTTTGCGGTCACGAAATTATTAAAATCTCTATAGCAGCACACAAAAAGTTTATGCTGTGGGGATTTGAAAAATAAAGCCCTCAGAAAATCAAACAGTGGGAAAAAGTACAGCTCGTTTTTTACACATAGCTACCTTTTCTGTTCACTGCTCTTTCTTTTTGGGAGAACTAAGATTTCTTCCTTTTTGGAATATCTCAGAAAAATTTATTTTGTTTAGAGTTTCGATCGCTCCTTAGTAATTTAACCCAATGCACGCTTAAACTCCAATACAAAGTTGAATGCTTGTGTTCCCATTGTGCAAGCTAAAAGAATTAACAAAAACTTATGTTTCAGGTTGAGCACGCGCGTGAAGGTGTGGCCCACGGACACAGAAGCAAGCTACAAAAACATTCCATGTTACCACGCACTTGACCAGCGCATGTGGAGCGCGTACATTTCTACAGAGCCCTCCGTCATGTCGAATCTAACAGTACATCGCGTCGAGACTGCTAAGTGACGGGTTCAAGAACCCCGGCCTCATAATTGGTCCCTTTGGGTATACGTTTGTGGACTTGGTACTGCCTGCTCGTTCGATTCCCTGATTGACGAGGAGAAAAAGTGGCCGGCAAATGTGTGCGGGATTCCTAAAATTTATTATTTGACCGACCACTATGCGATGCTGGCTTGACAATCATGCGTTGAATGCCTGTAGCGATAAATAATAATTGACTAAAACAAGCCACCGTCAATTCGTGTTCATGATGATACCAGTAGGGAAGCAGAAATGCTAGGGATTAATATCATTTCTTAAGAGTACCTAAAGTAGAAATTTCTTTTTAATTTATGTGGTTTTGTACTTGATTATTAAACTGAGAAAGAATGCGTTGTGTACTTTTGACGAAGAATCTGTCTCAGTTTGACCGAAAAAACTTGATCATTAACTAAGTTAGGCCTCTTCTTTAAATCAGTCTCAGCCAGCAACTTTTATCACAGAAAAGATTGGATAAATGAGTACACCGTTCGGCAGAAAGATCCACACATTCACAGAAGCAAATAAAAGGCAAATTAAAGATTCTGCGATGTGGCACCGCTAATGTAGTCGTTCATTGAAGGTTAGCGGTGCCAGATCGCAAAAACTTCAATTTGCTTTTTATATCCTTCTAATTATAAAATAGTATTTACATTTCTTCTGTAGTGACCATCGTTACTTGTTACATGGCCATATATAGACCATCTTCGTTTAGTTTTGAAAAAACTATCCTACAGCGATGTTAATTTTCCATCTCAGATAAAATTCCAAAACTCCTAAATTGTTACAGAATTTTCGACACTTTCATTTGTCCTACGTACTGTATTTGCCTTTTAAGTAGAACTGCAGGCTCTGATGATGCAATCCCATTTATTCAATCAAACAAAGCACACATTTCCAGCAATTGACCCATTGTCTAGGATTATAAATAAGACAAATATTATGTTCTGACGACCTTCCAGAGCTTGCGTCGTAAAAATAAAGAAAGAATTGGGAGAGCCAAATGAAATGGAGCTGCAGAATATATAGGCTTCTACAGGCAGTTCATACTGGCTAGGCTACTATAAAATTGGACGAATATTGGTTGTTCGGGCACTGGGCTGACTGCGATAGCTCCATCAGATATAAAGTCGCGATGAAGTTTGCTCCATAGCCTTCTTATCAGAATAATGACGGCACACACAGACGGCTGCTCAAAGCCGGCACAGGACTCTCTCTGGTCTTCTTCATTGATTCTATCTCTCATGAAGTTCTAACCTTTCATCAGGAACTGCTCAGTGCTTCCTGGATATTTATGGCCAAATGAATTTTTTGGCTGGCTATGAGGTGGAATGGAATTCTAATATCCTCCAAAAATTTTTAAGGCGAAGTGTAGAGTGAATAAAAATTCATTGGTTGGTGAGATCGAAACAGCTGCATTCTTTGAAAGTTTTAATTGTAGCTGTAATGTAAAAATTGAAGAAATCGATTCAACTAAACCACATTAGAAAAACTTTGCATAATTTAGTTCATGAAATTTTCACCGATCAAGAAGTGTTCAAGTACATAAAATGCCTTGGCATCTTATTCAGAAATTATATCTGGTTCATAAATTATTAAGTCCCTATAAACATACGCGTATATTGGAGCGTAGGCTAGAATATTTGATACGATTTTGTCATTGAATAAATTGTCATTGAATTAATTTCAATGAAAGTTTCATTAAAACCGTTTGATAATAAGGATTATGCATGAGCCCTTCATTGCTATTCGCAGGTTCATCAAAAGAAACAAAATGAAATTTCTTACAAATGTTCCATTGGTAAATTTCTATACTGCATACATATAATAATATTATAGTTCCTGATATCAGAATAATAGCTCATAGAAAACGTCAACGTAAAATCAATCACTTACTCAAAAATTGTCTGACGTGAGAAAGAATTGGAACGAAACACATAGAATTCAAAAGTAATTGAACTAGTAAAAAAACTATCCCTCGTTTGCAACCTCCAATATTTTTCATGACAAACCTTGAAGCGTTTTTTATTATTTATTCACTTCTCTGATTTTCAACCATCAGTAAGAACTTTTTATTGTTTTTTTTTGTTTGCTCTCACGTTTATTTCTATAGTTTTGTGATTTTCTCATCTCATGTTCGTTAGTTGTTTTTTTCTTTTGACCTCTCTAAATCTGACCTTACACAAAATTTTCAATTTTTCGGGTTATCCTTCTATTAGAACCTTTTTCTGAAATTTTCTCCTATCTTCCTCACTTTGTCTTTGCGACAATTTTGTATTTATTTCTCCCTTTCCTTTGCACTCCCATTGTTTCTCCCCGAGTCATTTACATATTTTTGCGAGACACGCCGGAGAATCACAAGAACGGAACCCATAGCTCAGGAAACTGAAATCCAACCGGCACTTCCGCCAGTTCCCCTTTCCTAGCACAGGACTTCTGTCACCTACATAAATACATGCGATGTATAGAATGAACACAAACCGAACGTCTTTTATGGCCAAAAATTATCAAGACGCTACGCTTTGTTCTATTTGTTATTTACGCACATTGTTTTGCGCAAAAAATCAAAGAGTCGAATGTAATGTGCAAATTTATGCAATAATTGTGGTTTGAATTTTCAGAAAATCTGTTTCCCTCACATAGAAGTTCCCGGTAAACCAAGGCAACCATAAGATGAATTTTTGAACATACACTCCCATTACAACAAGATCAATGTCGGCATTATTGACGTTCTGACTAGCAGTAATGTAATCGACGTCAGAAGCAGCTATCTACTCCTGAATAGACAAATGCTGGTTTTCCCGTCTCGTGCGCTGGCATTGTAGCTGCAATTTAGTTTTGACGCAATCGTGATAATTTGTTATCGTTGCCACTTGACAACAATAAATTATCGTTGCTACCTTATTTCGCTGAACAGAGTTATGCCCGAAGTTATTTCCTTCTCATCATTGAAATGGATCATTTTATCAGCATTTCAACTCATCACGTATGATCAAAATTGCAATGTGAGGGTAAAAATTCTACTCATAATTTTAGATCAAGTTTCCTATTCACGTTACAAGAGTTCAAATGTTATAACAGGAAATTTTAGCAGGAACATATTTTTTTCCAGCTCCATTTCAGTGAATAATGAAGCATTTGTACATCACCATCCGTTCGACCGAAAGAGTTCATTCGAAGTCAATTACCATTCTAATACATGAACACTTACCACACTATTGAGATTAATTATTCATAATTAAAGGATGCCTTGTACGATACTTCTCGAGAACAAGGTAGTTTATGTAAAGCCAATTACGCCGAATACATTCTTCAAACGGACACATTCCCAGGACTCAACGACGTTGTTTGCGCTAAGCGTCCTCTTTAAGCTTGAAATTTGACTGCTCTTATGGAAGTTATCTGAGGGAAGGGCCCCTGGGCGGGATTAAGTCAGAATTGGAAGCATTCTAACTGCACAAGTTCCAAGAAAAGCCTCTAAAAAAGTTCTTCTCTCGCTGATGGAGTCAAATTAATGGAAGTTTCTCAGGAGAAGTCAGCCTAGCCCTTTGAAAAATGGTCGTATTCATGACAAACTTATACAGGATATTTGGCTCGGAGTGGGCGCAGCGATGCACGGCAGCTTGTGCTCATCTCAATGCCTTCAATTCTGATTGCTTCAAATTTTATGGTGAGCAATTCTGTCCTGATATTTTGTCATCGGCTTTCAATTTTTACTCATAAGGCGTTCATGGATGCTTGAGGGCTGAAAATCCTCTTTTTCTGTAATATAGTTTTCTCATAAAATGAACATGCTCATGAGCTTGGAAATATTTTTTTCAATTTTCTAATCATGAAAGATTATGATTTACAGCCGCAATTCATTACAGCACACACAAATGTTAATGTCTGAGCTTCAAAATTAACCACTATTATCTCTGCTTACCAAGCATTTGAATGAATTATTAAAATAATTCATTCGTTTTTTCCATTGATATCTTTTGACTATACACTGCTATAATCAAAAAACTATGCCTATATAAGTTTTGACAAACAAGCTACTAAAAATATTGAAAATTTATAACGTTTTCGTTTATTTCATTTGAGAGAAAGTTAAATTATAAGGTAGATGGTATCAATGAGTATGAGTCAAATGTCAGCACTGTATTGAAATTCGGGCTTCTGTTTTTTATTTCTTAATGAAATAATTAACTAAAAATGAGGAGTGTAAGTGAAATTTTCTTATTAGACATTTGTTTAAGTGCAAAACCTTTGAGTCAACTTTTTGTGCATGCAATGTGTATATATTTTTGACGAAGTAAAAACGTAGGGGATTTCACTTTTTTAAAAATTTCTGGCAAAATCTTAATAAATACAAAATGAGCCTTTTGTGGATTAAATTTAACACCTAATAAATTAAATTAATTTACCATATGTGTGTAGTGAAGAAGCATATGGAAATATAAGAGAAATCAATTTTGAGGAGAACAAAAACTCCTCGCTACTTAATTATGTTTGACTTCTGATGTAGTTGATCTTTTGCAACTCGCCGGGACACTTGTTTCTGTCACCTCTAAACAGCTCTAGTTCACAACAAAGAAGTATAAACTTTCCATTCTCTGAATATTTTTATAGAGACAGGAATATTGAGCTATCGCTAGAGCACCCACCCTCCTACTGAGAATATTCAGAATTTAAAAACTGCTAAATCTCAGGGATTCCTCTTTGTTGTTCTTGATATTAGAGAAATGTGATTAAAATTTTTTGCGTCAGCGAACCGAAGGCTTGCGTGTTTGTGAAATCAAATTTTAAATGTTTCCAGTGCATTAATTAATTAAGCTAAGACTCTCCAAAAATGCCACAAAATCTCCCTGAAATGAGTTCCGATGTCCCAAAAACGAGGCTGCTCCAACATATCGTTGCACAGATATTCTGCCTTTCACGTGTACGACGCAATTAATAACAAAAGATACTTTACTTGATCAAAATTAATACAGTTTACCATTAACGAGAACCAGTGCAGAAAAATGAAGATATTTAAACATTGTTCCTTTAATTTCATACGTTGAAAGATGATTAAATCAATAGAACTTCACATTCTCTTTGCTCGAGCATTCATTGAAAACGGCGGATGAAACATAAGGTCAAAGCAGTCGAGCAGTTTCAAAAGCTTGCCCAAATTCATCTCTTGCTCGAGATTGAAGCAAAAACAAAGGGAATGAAGCTATTTTACGAGCTATTTTTCGATGATAAGGAAAGGGATGACTGAGCCTAGGCAAGCCCAGTTAAATATCTGCAGCAACAGGGTTTTACGGCGGAGTTTACGAGGCCGTCTAGCACTACCACAAAATGGGCCGTCCGGCACCCTTCGTATATAAAGCTTCAGAGCACACGGTTTTCGTCTCCCAGCATAACTTTCAGCGTGAATGCTTGAAAAAGCCACCACTGAATTAAGGTGATGAATTACGGCACTGTTTATAACATCTCATGAATTCTTGCGGTAATTTCTACCGGTCTGCATATTCGAGCCAAAGTTTCTCATGTCATCATCCACTTAGAAATATTATTCGGAGGCGAATGTGGGAAACGAAACTCAAGTCCCCAGCGAGCATTTGAAAAGTCATAAAATTCTCTTAAAGGGACACTGTTCGTTGGGGAAGCACGCGAGCAACGCCTCGGCTCGATAACTTGATGCTGTAATTCGGGATGCATCTGATGTGCGAAATGCCAGGAAGCTCAGCAATATTATTTGAAATAGTGCACCATGATCGCACCTATGTGCGCTCTGGCGGGCTTGCTCGTCGGCGTCGTTTTCTGTAAGAAACTTTCTTTCCGTTCATGCAATTTCATACGCTTTTTATTTTGATCTTATATTTCGAGAAGTGTGCCTGTTAAACAGAATTCGTTTTTTAAAAGATTATCTGAACATGTGTTTAAGCTCGCACAATTTTTCTAGAATTCTTTTCATTCACTGTATTTGTTGCATTCTAATAAATGATTGTGTTCTCATATTCATTATTTCCCCGTACAATTTACCGATGTTTGAATTTATGCATAATACATGAATCGATTCTAGTCGTATTCACGCTTTCTGCAACTTCTGCTATTAACAGCGGAAAAAATTAATCAACAATTTGTCAAAAATGTGAAGTGCATTCACCAGTCGAAAGCGACTAAACAAAATCATAAAAAGTAAAAATTAAACATTGCTTTCAATAAATGAAGCGGGTAAGTTCGTACATGCTCTGCATCACTACACACATCGTTCGAATATTCGGAGCGTTGACAACAGAATGTGATGTGAATACAATCACATTGAAAAAAAATATAATGAAAATCGCAAAATGAACGCAAACTTGTTATAACTTAGAAAGAAACTCTCCTGGTCATTATTTTCATTTTTCATAACCTAATCATTGAACTCATCGAATTAGAAAACTACCTGCAGTCTTACAGTTTAAGCAGCTTAGAACTCTCTCTCAGTTGTTCATTTTGGTGAAGAAAATAATACTTAGCGGTTTCGTACAATAGTCTCACGAAATTACCACCAGTAAATCATGAAAACTATATCACGGAGAAAGAGCATGTGATGTTTTTGATGGAAAATACAAGCTTATGGAGCTCATTGCTGGTTTTTATGAAAGCACAAGAATACTATGAGATGAAAAACGAGGAGGTAGCGCAAATTTTCGTACTTTTAATGAGAATAACATACGTGGCTGTGATCGTACGTCTGGATATAAACATCGCCCCGCCTCCTCTTGACGTGTCATCTATGACGCAAGCATCGTTCTGCGCACGCTCAGTCCGGCTTCATTATTTCCTGCTAACAATCATCAATAAAAGAAATATAAACATGCTCTGAAAGCATAATTAAAATTGCTTGTTAATTATGAATAAATTTATGAGGATGCCTCGTTCATGATTATTGGCCACTGCAGAATGTAAAAAGAATTAATGAAAAGTAATTACAAAGTAACGACTCATACATAACCACGCTGTATTTCTAGAAACTTAAAAACATCGTTCACAACTAACGAAACTGAAACAAAAACCAGCAAGTGAATTGTGAAATTATTCCTGGAGGCCAAACGCGGAATGCGTTCGTACGTCACAAAAAAGGAGGTGTTGGTTATAAGCAGAAATGGGAGGGCCTTCCATGGGACCGGGAGAGCGTGTGTAAGATGGCAGTTAGGGTGTCCGGGCACAAAATGGGCTTAGGACACACCTACAGAAAGCTCTCCTACTCACGGCACGGCTCATGCACAACAACTTTTATTCGGGTTACTTGGGATCATTAGCATGTTGCCACCACATGATTACCCCAAGTGCGTCAACATGACTCAATGACGGAGCCTTTTAGGTAAAAGCTGCCTTCCACAGCCCGAGTGTGACGATCAATACTGCCTCTCTAACAAGATGTCTGCCGCCAGTCTTGCCAAGTTAAGCAAGAATGGGACATTACAGATGCGACTAATGTGAAATGAATTCTGAATCACTATACTAGGTCAACGGTCATTGATGAAAATTTGAATCTAAAATTGTTTTGAGAAAGTTGAAGTGCATTTGGAAAACCATGACTACGTTTTGTACTATAGGAATAATTTCGTAAATATTTTTAAAAATTTCAGTATGTTACTTCTATTTATTTTAAAAATTATATCAAATACTGTTACGACAAGGACGTAATACAATTATTTTGACCCCAGATGAGTTGGCCCGCCATGATGTTATATAACATGCATGTTATGGAAATAACATCCATGTTATAATTAAAAACTATAAAAACCAAAAGAACTATCTTCGTGTAAAATTGTACTGCGTAAATGTACACTATTTACAAGCGCCCTAAATAAATAAAGACATTGTGGGTTAGTTGTTTCATTTCTTATCCACATAACTTTACCTAGGCCTACTGCGAAACCGATTTTATTATTTTTGAAGTGTGACCTACACGAGAACTCAGCATTTTTCTAAAACTTATTGTATTTTTAAGAGTCACATCAAGAGAAAACTTATATAGTGAGCTGCAAATTCGAAGTATTTTGCTATTCACGTGTTGATGAAGAAGAAAATAATATTCTGTCGTATCGTTTTAGTGGATTCTTTGCCCGACTTTTTGCAAGTATAAGAGTGTGGCCGTACGAGTCGATCGATAAGCTGCAACCACACCCAAGCGTTTACGACTTGAGTGATTTACGGCCCAAACTTATATAGTTCATCTCGGGAAATTGACCTGGTGAATAAAAACTGGAAGACGCCTCACCCAGATACCTAAATGAAGCTTTCAAGTTTGCACGTAGTATATCTCATCCGAGAATGAGAATATTGATAAAATTTCCTTGAAATGTGTGGGACAAAATTTCAGAACTTACGGCACCTCTGAATATAGTTCGAATGAGCATGAAGTTCAAGTTTGAAATTCTACTATGTTCTTTTAGAATTTTTTAAAAAATGTTTTGAAGATATTTTAAAAGATTGGTTACTTTGATCTTAAAACCATAGTAAACCAAGTTAAGAAAAAAATTGAGCTGATTTCTTTAGCAAACATCACATGAACATCACATAGTAATTTTCGTGGGACTGAATACAGAACACGATTTCGCCAGTACGCACTATTGAAAGTGAAAATCGTTCATCAAGATTGAGCGTATACTGAATTTAGTGTTATGAGCTTAGATTATGCGAGAGTATGAGCTTAGAAACCACTGTAATTAAAATTCGTTTCTGTGAGTCATTTACTTATCATCAATAAACAACCTGAAATATTTTTCACAGAAATTTGTGAAATTTTATGAAATGAGAGACGATATATCTCTAACGATCCTTTAATAATAAAGTTATTTCGCTACAAACAAGTAGTTGAATGTATTTCGCAATGACTTAATCAGCAAATTTTGGTCACCACCCTATGATCAATGGAAATATAGAAATGTCTCATGTTAACCTACTGTTAATTCAAGAACTGGGTTATTTGTAATAATTTGCTGTGTACGTATATAATTCGAAATGTTAATATCATCTTAGACAATGTGAGCTTATGTAATTTTCAAAACATTTATGGGATGCGTCAGTTTTCATTCCGATGAAGAAAAAAATAATTTTCATAATCCCCAATTTGTGAGGTCTCCATACAGCAGGCTCGATTCACTACATTTTTAATAAATCGGGTCAATATAAATACCCATGTTAAAATTCTTAATGAATATTTTAACGATAATTGACTTATCAATCCTCGTGTTAGTTAATTAACATTTAAATTCATCATGAATGGGCGATGAATATTATAAAAAATTCCAAATTAAAATTAATTATGCTGAAAAACAGCAAAACACTGGGATTTCCATACCAGCAGGAAGATGAAATTTTTACGAAATTAACCTTCAAATTTGTATCTTCTGGAAGTAGAGCAGTGACTTGCATAATAACTGAGATCCCGATATTTTATGCTATTCATTATTGTTTTAATCATAACTTCATTCCAAATTAATTTTTAATTTCAGTATTCAAACTGCTTTACGCTTGTAAATGTCAAGTTTAGAGCGATCATTAAGCCTGTCCACACAATTTCAGTTTGATTGAAATTCGCTCTAGGATCGTACAATACTGTGCGAGAGTATGAGCTTAGAAACCACTGTAATTAAAATTCGTTTCTGTGAGTTATTCTTCCCGGAAATACAATTTTATTTAGACAGTTACTCTCGTGAAGGAAGCATTTACTGAGAGGCATTATTTGCGTTTTCATTTATGTAAAAGCTGACCATGTAAAAATGTAAAGAAACACCAAGGAGCCATAGATTCAAAAAAGGTATCTGTTTTCCAAATTATAACCATAATAGGCCGGAACGTAAATAAAAATCTTAATTCGCTAATGCTCACTTGGTTCTGCAATAAATTGGTTTGTACCAAGTAAAAAATTATTAGCTTCTAATTAATCAGGGTCGATAGTCTCATTTGTTCATTTTACTAACTCTGTTTTATGTTTTTTCTTTTTCGTGTCAGTAAATTACTAGTCTAGTTCTAGGAACGAACAAGTGTAGTTTCATTTCTACTGTAATCGTCTCCATATTATTAAAGATTTTCGTGAATTTTTCATTACATTTTTAAAGATTAATAAATTATTTAAAAGAAAAATACTTAACAAAGGTCAGTCATTTATTCGCCAACTGTGTTTTTTATCCAATTTTATTTTAAACAAAAAGATGAGATGAGAAATTTACAAATTTTCCCTTTGGATGTCATTTGTGCAATGTCTCTGGGATTAATTAATGTGAGTGTCTATTTCAAATGATAACATGAAAATCCAGTAAGAAATTTAGAACCAAAGTATTTATTCAACAATAAAGGTCTAATCAATATGTTATAATTTTATCCTGCTAATGGTTTTCATAAAATAAATTGTGAGAGTAAAGTTCTGTCACGCACATTTGACACATGTAAGCTTATATTTCTTAAGCTATTTATGCTTTAGTTATAAATACACAACATAACACTCATGGCATGGTTCAGCAGATAGAAAAAATATCAGTGAGAGAAGGTTTACTCTGTGAGTAATTCCCATGGAAATTCATGGTGTGAAATAGCTAGCTATCTAAAATTGGCAGTAAGATTCAATTCAATTTGCCAGCGTCATGGCAGTAAAAGAAATTCAACTAGAAATAATCATTTCCCAGAATATCTCATGTACAAAAATACAGTAATGATAATTAGATTTTGAAACTAAATTTTACAAACTTTTCTTAAATTAATGTGAATCTTTTTGAAAATATACTACCAGTGCAACCATCGAAAAGACTCAGACATTCATTCCCTGATATACATTTTTGATCTATCAAACCGCAATTAAACTCATCAATAACATTAATGATTATCAGTGAAGGACATGTTTGAGAGTTTCTCCTGAATTTAAGGATAGATTTAAAGTGACGTTAAACACACAAAGCCCGTGTGAGATCTCCAGCAATTTTAATTTAATTCTTGACCCTTCACATTAACATGCAAATAATCATGTAGTATACTACAGTTCACTAAGAAACCTGTCTAAAATATTTTTTCCTCTAATAATTTCAGCCATATAAATTTTGGTATCGAGTTTTTGCCAGCCCGAAACCCTTTTACGTATGCTAATTTTTTAGCTTAACCGCTGTAATAAGCATGACAATGGCGTGACAATCGCTCAACCGCAAGGAGTGATCAACTGCCTAACTTCCCTGATCTCATTGCGGTTCCCAGGCTATGATGCTCGAGCCGTAAGTGTGAGACGCTATGTAGAGCAATCTAAAATAAAGACTCAGCCGGAATCTCAAAAAACAGCCTTTAATAATTCACAGAAATTGAAGAAACTATTTATCCCAGCTTTAAACATTTGTAGACAAAATTTTGCTACCAACCATGATAAAATTTAAACTGTTTTATTTCAGAAGATTTCAACTGAAAATAAAGCACTGAACGACTTGAAGATACTCACTGTATTTTTGCCCAGCAAATCACTATGGGCGTATTACTCTTCAAATATATAACACAATATTCGACTTAGGAATATGTGCTTGGCAAGAACAAAAATTTAATCACAAATATTATTACCCAGGCATATTAAAGTATCGTTTGCAATGAGCAAGTGATCTTCACTGCAAGGAATTTATTTTCAAAAATTATGAATTTCTACTACGATATACTTACAGTTATCATTTGGCTTTCTACAAGAATCAAGATTGAAGTTCTCAGATTTACTTAACTCAAGATGATACGGCAAAAATTTCTAAACATATAAATATTAAGATGAAGTTTGCTCAAGATCCACCTGTAGTCGTGTCTTGTACTATCTTATAAAAAACCTTCAAAGTTCAAGGGACATGAATTCAATTGATATTCAAACCCCCTTCACAAGGTTTTCATAAAATATAAAACGTACGATTATTAGTATTGTACGTACGCACAACAGATAGAGGTCGTAGAAGAGTTAAGCAGCGCCGCATTTAAATGGAAAGGCTGAAATCGCTATCGCTTACACATTTGCTGCTTATATTCATGACTCTCTGCTAGAGAGTTGACCAAGGGTACCTGGCTATAAATTACTAGGTTTAATTGAACAGCCTTTGGTAGATGCCAAGGCCCTCTTTGGCATGCAAGCCTGGTTACTTATTTGTTGGATGTCGGGAAAACCTCTCCAATGAATTCGCCCTTAAATAAATTGCGTTTTTTTTTACGAGTGCTTTGATGCCCTGTAATATACTTCGTTCGATGAGCAAACATTTTTCATTCCCATCGGAAAACATAGTTTAGAGTGAATTAGTTTCTACATTACAGTCCAAACAGAGCGAGCTTAGGGTCTTAGGACGAAAGTAGAAATCACAAAGAAGTTGCACAAACCTGCAAAGTGATAAAAAATTGGAAATAGTTTCAGCAGTCTCAGGTTAGTCACCTGCGCTACACACGACACTTTCCGTATCGGATATTTTGCTCAACAAGGCAACGAAGTCTTGTCCTATGTCGAGAGCCAGGTTCTAAGTCTTCCTTGCTCGGTCGCTACACAAGCTTCAGAGTAATACGAACTGCAAGGTTCATTTACGCACAAAGAAAATATTGAACTTTACTTAAAGTGTTGCGCACTATTTGTTCGAAAAGGATTAGCAAATTATTCTGTATAGACTCTGGAACGCGCAGTTGTATATTTCAATCATTGATAAAGCGTGAAGTTTTTAATACAAAAATTAAATGAAACTTGCATCTAAATGTCAAATGAATGTCAACTTTTCATAGCTGGGACTTCATCAAAACATTAGGGAAATGCTAAAAGTGTGCCGGAGCGGGTTGATTAGGAGGTGTTTACCTGAAGGGTTTCAAACGAAAACAGTTCGTACGGAAATAGAATGAGTTAAGGCTCCGAATGTGGCTTAATTGGTTTTGAAGAGCTGTGTGAGATCTAGCAAGCTTTTCACGCCTTACACGTCTTCAAAATGATAGCATCGCGTGCTGTTGTAACACTGCAAGAAAAATTTCCAGAGAGATATTTGAGACATATGTAGTCAAATAAGCCGACAGCAATAAATGCTCAGTTTTATTGAAATTGCTTTGAAAATCTGCTATCAAATAACGTACCAGAGAAAAAAAAACTACAGTTATCCTATACTATTTCATGAACAGAAATAGTAATCCAATATATTATGCCATTCACTCATAAATCATGTAGAGCATTTAGTGTGAGTTATACATGTAAACTGTCATAAGGCATCAACTATATTTTGAAATATTACGTAAAACCAATGAAGAATCGTTAAATCTTAAATTTAAAAACTTTCCCCATGATACATGAATGAATTAAATGTGATGTTTCGATGTAATATAGTTTAGTTATTAAATTTTCCAGCCAAAAAGTCTGTCAAAGTTCGCTCATGTGAGATTCGATTAATTTAATTGAAAGATTTGAGTCAAAAGATACGATTATATAATATTGAAAGATAACTCATAGACTGGAATTAGGTTCATCACTTGAAGAAGTATAAGTAGTTGTTTAAAACGTACATGAAGTATTAGTAGAGCGATTACTGTCACATTTCACAATATAATTATTGCTCCCACAAATATGGTTCCATAATTTTTTGAGAAAAAACCCACGTCTACAACCTCTTGGCAAAAAATTTTAACATAGAATGTAGCTCGAGCGTCTTTACAGTGATCTCATAACCCTGGCTGTACACCAGAGTCCGAGTTTTTTGCACTTTCAAAAAATTAGAAAGTAACCGCAAGTCCATGAGACTCTGGCAAAAATTTTCACGGGCGATGGGCAGTTTTTGCATAATGTCCAAATGTTGTGGCAAAAAGTAGAGCATTTCTTGCAGTGGTTTTTCATAGTCGCGAAGTCTTTTACGGCTTTGAACAATCAGTTATTTGCCAGCCTTTGCTTTGAGCAGTGCATGCTCTTGAGAAGTGAAATAATAGAATTGTCTTTGATTTTGACGCGAGTGTTGTAGTATTCATTCATGAAGATCTACATCCATGGATTTTATTTCTTGTAAAATTATGAACATGTAAGTTGACAGAATATTAAGCATACTTCTTTGTGCTTGGAGGACGACTGTGTACATTCATATATTTATTTGCGTCAATTTCGCAAGTGTTCCGTCAAGTCGTGTGGATATAATCTATCGTAATCACAGCTCTGGACATAATTGCGTGTGTCACTGAGTGACGTGTGGTAAGCATATTTATTAATGGGTCCTATATGGAGATTGATGTATTTTCCANTTAAAAGAACGATACTTTGGGTTTTGTTTAATTGCACCCCATCCAATTTAATTACTGAGAAAGAAATGTAATGACCAAATATCACGCGTTGGAAAAATTTGAGAATGACAACTTCGAGACAAGTTTCATGGTGACATGTCAACTCGGTATCCACAGCAAGAGCTGATATTGAAAATCTTCTCAAAAATATAAGACAAGTGTGTTGCGTAAGCTTAAAAGATAAAATGTTGTCTAGAATTAAAATCACATTAAGCCAAAAACTTCAAATTTAAATCATGTGTAGTTGTGAATTCAAATTTAGCTCTTTAGTTTTCTCTGTTATGGCTCTTTAGTTCAGTTCTTCCTTTGTAATTTCCTTCAATTACTGAGTTTTGTTTTCAAATTTTGCTCCAAGTCAAGTCTAATTGGCTTAAAATAGAACAAAAACAGGATGAGCTAATTATACACCTAAAGCTAGAATTTCGACTCATTTCCTCACAAAATTAGAGTGAACATAAATTAATTGGCAGAGCAAAAATAAAGTAACGTAAGACGTACTTTTTCCATGCAAAGCTCTAATACTGGCTAGTCTTATCGGAAAAACTATTGCAGTAGCATATTTTCAAAGCAATCGTTAAATACCGGTATGTTTTCTAATAAAAGTATCGTCTATCTCTCTACATGTATCTGCATATGATACATACCAAAACCTATTCCCTCCACAAAGAAGGGGTAACATTTTTCCATGAAACTATCGTAGAAGCAATGCATTTTCAAAGCAAAGCAGAATCTCGGCTTCATTTCTTTTAAAAGAACCGTAAAAGTTTGCGTTTTCAACACAAAGTGAATATCATTATGATTTGTTTTTCATGACACACTTTGAATTTGAGTAAAAGTGTTTGAATGGGAAATTTCAAATGGAAAAAAATGAAAGTACCAAATTTATGCAGTTCATTTACATCTCGATTTTCAATTCGGAACAGAATCCATCCACAGACAGAGTATCAAATATTATTCATTACTCGTTGATAATTATTCTAGGTTTAAATAGAAATTCATACGTCCAAGCTAATTCTCTTTGATATCTGCACGATTAGAAATTGTAACATTTGCTAAGAGATGAAACACATTTTACTGATCAAACCTGGTATCAACATGACTGATGCTACGGTATTTTAAAGCGAATAAACTTTGAACCCATAAGTTATTCGGACCTAAACTCATTTCCATAGTCACTCACCATGCTCAAATGAAAGTTCAAAGTCCATTCCACGTTCTTTTGATCTTTCATATTATTTTGATCAAATCAATTTATGTGGTAGTGCCCTTTGTTACCGACGTAAATATCCGTATACTCTGTAGGGTTTTATCACCCAAACAAAGTCCTATCATTTTCATGTCAAAGTATTCCTTTGGCGGCGCACCTCCGAAATTACCTGTTCTGTGATCCGTCTTTATTACCCAATCAATACTTCAGAATTAGGACCTCTGCTCCCCAGTCTACCTCATGACAAACGGGCGAACTTTTTATCGAAAGCGATGAAATATTGAGCTAAAGCACTCATAACTCAAAAAATCGCACGCCTCGAAAATAAAAGGCGACTCTAAATTTCTCCCGAACGCAGCTTGGAGTCAAGTGCGGCGCGAAAGTCTCATCAATGCTCACTTTTTACGGTCACTCGTCTCAGTGAATTATCGGCAATGAATTTTTATGTTAATTGCCCGACGTAATGCAACACAAGCTCACTCAATAGTCGTACAAGCTCTCGCAGAGAAATTTTCCTCCCATACCTCCTCCTCTGTCCAGATAAAAGAATCCGGGATTACGACACAGAATCTCAAGGTGAAGTGAGACATACGAGCGCACTCTGCCGGAGATATTAGAAAGAAATGAAGACGACATGAAGAGGTTTTAGGGAAGAACCAAGTGGGCCATCTCGGCTATTTGTGAGGCCATGAATTGGAGCTAAGGGTCTGCTGAAGAACCGAAGATGAGCACAGACTGACTTGTATATAGGAAAATAATGGGAAGCGGCCCTTGGGCTTCCACTACTGGAGTCCGTAGAGGGAGAAGAAACCCTTGCAAGAACCNAGTGCGATAAAAACAAAGGACCGCTGTTGATCAGCTGGAGAAAGCTTTGCTGCCCTCGCTCACGAGCCCAAGATATGCAAGATTTTTTTTACGGGCATGTCGACAGCCCTTCAGGGTTTTGGTTAACCTTATTCTAACAGAATTAGAATTTCATGACATTGAGATATTGTTATGGACATGGAATAGACATGGCTCCATTTGTACTAATTATACGCAGTTAAATGCTGACTACACAGTTAAAATGTCAGGTTAAAAATACCTCGGTGAGAAGTCATGGAAAACGTATTCCTGACAATTGTTTTCTAAACTTTGCGTGTTTGATGGTTATTTTTAATTATTAGTAGCTATTTCGCTTGGAAAATGTTCGTTTTTACCACTCAGTGATGAAAACTCAATTTTTCACCTTTCTCCCATTAACGCATAATGAAACCGACTAGTATCGAGATTTCCCACGTTGTAAGACAACAATCGAATAAAAATGGCCTTAAAATGAAAACGAAACAATGTTTTGCGCAACTCTGAAAGGCCAGTTAAATAAGTGCTTCAAAAATTACGTAATACAGGAACAGGAACGGTGCCTATGACACGAGCTACTCAAGGGTAATTCCAGTGCTACAAATTCAAGGAGCTTCGAGAAGCCAGAAGTTGGTCTTACTTAGAATGGAGCGCACGTACAATGAAGCCTTAGCAAGCTTGGGCTCAGGTGCCAATTCTACGTAATGAGGGATTGTTCGAATGCCAGCCTCATGGTCCCCTGTTGCCTGCAGATATAATTGGAAGCAAACAGGAGAGGCAATCGAGTCTCAGCAGCCCCATCCTATGAAATTTGGTGCGCCTGCGAGTGTGGCGCATGCGTGCCGTCGTGACCCGCTGTCGTGGCTAGTGCGTTAATGCAACGAATTGCTTACTTCTAGCATTCTTAATTTGCTCAGATAATTCAGGAATTGGTGGCTGGGAGTTCATGACCTGGGAGGAATATTCATTGATGTTAGTGTTTTGTAAACGTAACACGCCTGTTCGCCATAGCAAGTTGTATTCTTTCGATTCAATGATCGTTAGCGTTTAAATCTATCTTGTTAGTTATAATTATTTGTTTGTTACTCAAAGAGTGGTAATTTCATCAAAAATATTACCGATAACTTTACTTGACGCATTACCCGCATCACATTGGAAATTGCGATTGTGTTTCTACTCAAGTGTAGACACCATCATAATTTAGTTATCTCAATTTTGATACGTGATGATGACAATGGCAGTTTCATGTACAACGTTTTATTTTCGCATTCGTTCCACCATACGTTCATTTTCGGTTCTAGCATTGAGAATTTATGTCTTAACATGAAAAGGCTTGATCAAAATTTTTAAAAACTCATTTGAAACACTGTCCTCAATAGGTATTTCAAAAAATAAGCACATATTGATGAAATCACTCGAAAATCTTGCTTTACGACCATTCTGGAATCATGACTAATAGTTTCATACGCCATTTGGGTATGCAATTTTGTTAATGGAGGATGATGTTAAAGTCTAGTCATTTTTGAACTTAGCTTGAGTTTAAGTTACAATGCAACTGATTCAAATTCCTTAAAATTCATTCATAAAGCCCAAAGAACGCAGTCATGATGTATGATACTTTGAAATTTTAATGCAATAATTACACGAAATAAAATTTAGGTGTGGAGGTATAGAAAATCAATTTTTTATATTTAACACAATACGTAAACTGTACACGCGAATTTGGCTTTAATTTCATCAGCTTGATGCATTTCATACTAATTTGCTTAAAATCAATGACATTTCTGCTCTCGTTCTTGTGAAGTTCATCAGCCTGCGTGCAAAAGAAACAAAATATCTTATATTTAGTTGAGCTACGTTTACTTGCTAACAAAATTGTTTCTTACGCTTAGATTTTTTTATTTCCTGCTGCTAAAGCTAGTATCTGCAGATTCTAAGTTTTCGTTAACAATGAAGCATGAAATCCAATTAGTTACGCATCCAAGTTTTCAGATTCACATTGCTATGTCTCTAGTGCCCCAATTCACTATCGAAGTTGTGTATGTACTTTGGAATGAGTTAATCAAGAGAGTTTGACATTTTTCTTGGTCCGTTAGACCTTTTTTGTTGAGGTCTATCTTATTCAGCATCGATCGTAGTGTCGATGTGCCCATACAGAACACTACTATTGCCTAGCAGACGGTCGCTAGCCACCCGTTTGACAGACCCTTAGACCCTATCTAACTCCCGAAATTCTCTAGCCAGAATGTCCATTTAGACAGCAACATTGTCAGTTGATGCTTTTTTTCAATTCTTTTTCCGGTGTCTGCCTCTAGCAACTCTTTTAAAGTTTTATTTTTTGGCCGAAGCCTTTGCACGACTCTGAGAAGAAGCGCTCGCTGCCTGCTCTATGTTATGGATGGTACGTTAAATCTCGAGCTCAGTTCGGATACGTTGGGTCGTTTGCGTCGTGGTGTCTGTTTCTTATGTGGCAGCGATGTAATTTTATTTTACCCATTATATTTGAGTGGGCGCATTTCAGTCATCTTCAAAGCAAGGCTCTCCTTAGATTACATTCAAGATATCGCATGATAATGAATACGCTTAGCTATGCGAGTCGCAAGTTTTATCAGGATTTCCTTTTAGAGGTCGTGATTTTAAGCTGAATATTAATGGCATATAACGACTAGATTTAATTCTAAAAGAAATTTATTTCCCACATTTGGCGACTAAGAGTTCAGTATACAACAGTGACACATGGCTACAAAGTGTATTTTTATTGCTAATTTGTGAAATTCCTAGCATGAAGCCAACAATGAGAGAACATTCATTAGTGCGGAATGCTACTCTGCTAACTGCAATGAATTTTAGCTAATATTATCAGAACAGTGCTCATCAGCAATGAATTTTTGTTCATGACATTCTCAAAAACCGGGTTGTGAAACTTGAAATGAAAGTCGCATGACTGTGAAAGCAGAGCAAAGAATGTTCAAATACTCAAAAAAATGTTGTTCGTGGATCATTAGAGCATGTGCATTAATGAGGGCTGCTCGTTGGCTGCAAAGAACAATTCGAACCGATACGTGAACCGATACGTGAACCGATGCGTGAACCGATTCGTGAACCGATACGTGCAGAAAATTATGTTACCAGCAGCAATCCTTCGAATCCATGGCTAAATTTCCTTAAAATAATTACGTTATGTGTCGAGCAATTATGCTGAAACGAGAGATGATACATTTTTGCTCCCTCTGCTAACTGTCCTGTTTGAAAAATTATTTCATTTATAATCAAAACTTAGGATTAGATATTTCAGCTAAAAAATGGCAGGGTAAAAAATGAAGGGAGTTGAATCTTTTTGTGGGACAAAATTAGTTTGCAAGAATGCATTCTAACGGCAGTGACATGATAGAATACTCTATTAATTCAAACTTTATTTCATTTTCCTTAGTACATAATGACTCTAAAATCATTTTACTTCTAAAGCATTCAAAAAATAATTTCATCAATATTTTGGTTTTATATCAATAATGCTCGACTGCAAACAATTCGTAAGAAGCTCGTAGAAAATATAATATTCATATTAGGGCATTGAAAATGTGAACCAACAGTGATTTTTTGTAGATGTCAATTATGTGTCTTCAATTGCATGGTCAATTATAATCATTATCATCTCAGAAGATCAATTAAAAGCCAGTTTATAAATTTTATAATGCGTCTGAAACGGTATCAAAGTATAACACAGTGATATCTGAAAATCATTCATTAAAAATTGATACTTAAATCTTGGTTCAGAAACCCGTAGACTTCATAACAAAGTTTAAATGCGGGACCTGTCTCACGTAACGGAAATCAGAAGCCTATGCTAAACAGAACTTTCAGCAAAAAACTGTTATCGTCTAATTTTAAAAAGTCTATAAGAAATTAGGGGTATCTAAAGATCGACTGAGATTCTCCATTAACCGATAATAAAGTCTTGTCGATGACCTTCACGTCTTGAAGCCGTGCAAAAGAATAGCACATGACTTCAAATCAATTCTCGAGACTCTAAACCAAGAAACTGAATACGAAATATCGAAGCCATTCGACTAAATGCACATCGCCAAAAGTCTTCTGGCATTGCAGATGCTGCTTAAGATAAGAAAAACATGATATCCCGCCTAGAGATGTCTATTGAAAAAGTTTGATCTAATAAAGACAGGGACTGTGCGTTTAGGTTATGCGAAGTACAAGCAGAGCGAATATTTAGCGTCATTGAGCAAACCATGAGTGCGTCGTATTCCTGACAATGAGAGCCCCATTGCCTCGACAATCATTGGCTCATAAGACGCTCCATGAAAACAATCTAAGCCCATCGACTAGAGTCTTCGGGCACCCAGATCACTAGATCATGGCAGCAGCGACGCCCTCTTATTATCGGGGAGGCCCCAATCATAGCCCTTTGTATGTTCCATAAATTGTTCCTCATGAACTTTCATCGGCCACTCGATGGGATAGTCTACGACCTAAGGTCACATTTTCCACCCTCTATGAAGTCAGCGCTCTGATTTTCATGGGTTTTGAGCACGGGGATTAAAACGTTTAGATTCTATCTCAAAAATTTAAGGTGTATAAACAGGGAATTCGTATCGAACATTAAGAGCAACTAAAGGCTCCTTCAAGTCTTTGACAGACATACTGAAAGCCTCCCGAAGAAATCAGTGCCAAATAGAGTGAAGACTGTTTGTTTTTGAGATCATTTAATCCGTTCCGCAACGATTCCTCTCATTTGAGAAAACAAGCAACTGAAAATTTTACGTGGGCTTTGAAATGTTTATGCGCTGAATGGGAATAATGGTATTATAACAATTATACAGGAAGACCATTGAAGTATATGCATGTGTCTTCCGATGTCTGAGCCATGAAAAAATCTTGCAAGGCTTTTGGCTCGGGGATAAGCGCAGAGAATATTCTTTATTAAAGGAATGTATTTATTCGAAGCGGGATCTCGCAGCGTTGCAAGTACGTGTCTTGCCATCAGCCCTCCTATGTACATGGGCTTTCAAATTAGGCTTGGGACTTGTAAATTCGGATTTACTGCCTCATAAAACTGTAGCTGAAGTAGGGCAACTGTAGCTGAAGTAAGGCAAGAGATGGCGCACAATAGAATAGGTTTACTAATTTGTTCTGCCTTACTCGTGCGTTCTAAAATCTATTGATTTTCTCCGTGATGCTTGAACGGAGTCTAAAATTTTTAGATCGCCGGTTTTTCCGGAAAAATGGGAATAAAGTGTACCGGAAATTATCGATACACGAGTTCTTCTTATTGTCAATTTTTGCTGTCTTGTAGATCAACACGATGAACAGTTTATCAGGCAGATAATTTAACTCATACACTATCGGTGAAATTCACCTAGTCTCCCACTATCAAAAATCATAAAATTAAAATTAATGCACCATTATGATTAAATGACACTCAACTTCCTCTGCACATTTGGTAAATATTATTCCCGTATAATGTAACTCATTGTAAACTACATTTATACTCACAATTTTAAGAAGTGATGTCATGGTATATCCAACTTCTTGATGGGAAAATTGGTCTCACCGCATAATTAACTGGCACTCATCACTTTTCAATCACAGGATCATTTTCCGTGCAATCACAGGATAATTTTTCTCTTGATCACACGAATCACTGAACCAGAAATACAGGAATAACTACACTTTGATTTGATTTTCTTTTAAGAATTCACACACTGTATTTTTTAATCACCACTATCACAGCAATTTATTTTTGGAATTATATATTGTTTAACTAACCATAATCTTCTGCTCAGCTGGTGAGAAGTATGACAGCTCTGCAAGCGTAGGTCCTGCAAAAAAACACACTTCATTAATTTGTTAATACCTTTTATTTCACGTAAACTGTTCTCATTTATATTCTTTGCCTAATTTTATTCATCACCAGAACCTAGATTGCAAATCGGAAACAGCTTTTCTATTGAGTACAATTTTTAATATAGGTATCTGGCAAATAAATTTTCAACATTTTTTAATTAATATACTTTGTTATTGGGAGAGAAAGTTTGGATTGAATATTTTCTCGCTATAGCGTGAACTGCAGAATAAACTTAGTATTCGTCAATCATTGTGTGCAATATTTTTATAATCAGAGAACGGTATGTAAAAATTGGCCCCAAATATGTCTAATATTATTCTCGACCAAAGCACGATTTTTTGATAAAATGAACATTTTCCTCAAACAGGTTTCAACATAGAAATATGCTTGAATGATTTCCCCAACAGATGGTAAAAAATGAACCAATATTTCAAGAAAACGATTTTCAAAAAAATTTTGTTACCAGATCCAAGTAGTCATTGAGGGGAAGAAATCTGTTGAGTAAGAATGCTGTAAATATTTGAATGGTGACAGATAATCATTCCAACATCGGTTAATACATTGGTAAATTCTGCACACCCGTGCCTAATTACAAGTTTTACTAATTACAGGAAAAATTATAACATTCCCGATCTTTAGGCATGCTCTTAATGTGTGTGATTGGCGAATACCTTAAAATTTGCGTTTTTGGTCACAATTTACAGTCAAGGTGATCAGTGAGGCTTGAAAACGCTTGACATTTTCGTTCATAAGCGCGTGAATAAACGACTGTTCATATCCATGTGTTGCAAAACGTTCTTACAAGAAGGTTCTTCTACCTTGGAAATAAATTTAATATCATTGCAGAAAGCGGGCTATTTTTATCATCAGTGTAAGGAAAATGTTTTAAAGTTTCATTAGTGCCAAAACAAAGGGGAGGTCTGAGACCCTCTCACAGAACCCGGCGCACGATCCAGAAAATGAGCAGCGTGCGGTCGCTAACTTTTCTAGAAAAAGAAATAGACCTAGCTGGTCTTCCCTTTCCTTTGCTAAAGCTCATCTTCCTTTGTTTTTCCTGCAGATCATTCGTAAATTTTTGCCTTCTTCCCCCAAGTAACTTTTTGTTCGTAGCCCGCGATGGATAAAGGCTCAGTTGTCTAAGAGAACTTCCAAACTTTGGAAGATAAATAAGGATTCTTTGGCAGAGTTCGCGTCTTATTTGTGGAATGAGTGAGGAACGGACGTGATAAGTTTGAGAGCAGTTTCTGAGATATTTTCTTTCAGGTCACAGGTGCAAAATTTCAGAACTAAGGTGCCCAGAATAGAGGATATAACAACATTAGGTCACCCGTAGAACTCATCATGGATTCTAAACCTAATGCCGTAACGCGTTAAAGTTTTCTTCGAAATGATGCTGAAAAAGTCTACTATCCTACCAATCAAATTTATTAAAAATCACGTTGGCAACAAGAAAATAAAATACAAGATAACTTCAGCGTCTGAATCTAAGAAAAAGACCAAACCTGTACGTTCCTGAACCGGTAAGCGTCGAGGAGTTGTATTTCTGATACATTGACCTCGGGAATAGCAGCCATTTTGAGTGAAGGCATCCGAAAAAAGCGACTTCACTGAGCACAGATGATCAACTTACTTCAAATTCCCTGAACATGCTAATGAGGGCGTGCCTGCACTCGCCTCTGTGAATTCAACAGGAAGAAATTGTGAATGTTTCTACTTCACACCTTCACTTTTTTGGGCGGATTCTCGCCTCCTCAACAACCAAGAATACAAAGCAGTTTTATCTCAGGAGTGAATGCGGAACCAAAAATGTAACTCTTTATTTTTAATGTCAGGGGAACATAAATACCTGGAATTTACCTGTCATTTACTTTTTTGAGTGTACGATAAGAATGAAGTTTCTGAGTAAAGTTTTTTAAACTTCATCAGCACTTGTACAAATGTATTTTTATCTCTGTAATGTTTGATATATTTATGTAAACGAATTTCACGGAAGAGATAATTTACTAATCCTCTTATCTAATAACAAATTTACATTTTTCTCACCGAATTTGTGAAGCTATGTTCGTGAAATAAAGAATATGATTCAATCATTCCTCTGAGTTACGTATTTCAGAGTTAAATAGAGATGAAAAAAATTTTGTAACACAGCTATTCGTTCATATCTTCAAGACTAGAGTGCTTGATTTGATGAAACAAAAATAAATTTGATTATGTATTCTGTTATTTAAGAAAATTACTCTAGGGGCCTCGTATTTTATACTATGTCTATCACATATAATGTGCTGTAGCACAATTCCAAGTTTTTCTCTTGTGCCCAAAACAAATAACTGAGGTGATTCGTTTCTTCAATTTAAATGGAATTTCAAATGCATGCATTAATTTAAAGTTCGAACATCGCAGTAAAATTTGGAAAAGCTACAGTTCAGTCGTAAATATGAGGGATAATTTTTCATCACACATAAAATTTTTCATCAGTGGTGGTGTTCCAGGTGTTTGTATTCATGTGAGAGTACGCTTGCGTCCGCCTGTAAATTTTATAAAAACTAATCAAGTGTGACTAATGCAATCACATGTTTTCAAACTTTCAATGGCTTAATAAATATGATCCATAGACTTGACCAATATCATAATTTTCAAAGCAATCAATCCCTAACACAATCAACACACGCATAATTTTAATGGTTGCTGGATTTTTAGCCATATGTTCAGTTTAAAGCTTCGATAAATGGCAATTATACAAGCCACTCAGGCAATTTCTTTTGTCATGGTTTTATAATTATTTATTTAGCGGTAAATTATTTCTCAGGGGACATTATACTCTTTGTAATACAGCCTAAGACGAATTTATACATTCGTATTTTTATGTTATTACTCATTCAAATCATTTCGACTTAAACAATTATGCCTTAGGTATATCATATTACAATCCCGGAGTCACTGAAGGACGGTATCTAAAGATGCAACCTCTTCCAATAAAATTTACCTCTATGTACTTTGCCATTTATCGCTTAAAGTATCTCCAATATTATAATGCCAGCATATTGAGAGTAACAATTTAAATTCAAGCTATGCACCGTCTTTTAAGTGACGTGCCCCGTTCATTTACTGTGAGAGTTAGAAACATGTTCGACATGGTTGGCATTTAGACGGTCGTGTTCAGCCATCCTTGAGCATTCCACCGATGCTGCTCTCTTGTAGTTGGCGGTTGCCATTCTAGGGCTTCATGCGTCGACTTCCCGAGATTTTTCGCATCAGTGGTCATTCCAATGCTTGGGCTTGAGCACCGAGCTTTACTTTTCTCCTTGCTTAGGGGGCTTTACCGTTACATTTTTGCCTGCTTCTGTAGAAACGCGTGTGTTTGAAACTTAAATAAAGAGATAGAAGAGGAAGTTTCGCTCCACACAGCCACTTTCTTTGGATTCCACTAAACCAAGATGCATTTTTCTCGTCGAACAGCTATCGATATTTTATTTGGGAAAATGTTAGGCTTTTTCTTTTCGAACCAATTGCTTGTTTTTAAACAGCCCAATTTCTTTCGAGATTCATCTTTTTGAATTATCGTATCTTGTAACAAAAGTTATATTCAACCGAACGCTGACATCGGCACGACCAAATTTAGCTCCAAATAACACCACAATTCAAGAACGCGTTGTGTGCCGACAGCCACTAAAGCGCACCTTGAGGCCAAAAAATTTGTCGCCCGTGTTCCAAATTGCGACGAAGGGGACATGAGCGAGCACGAGGAGCGTGTCGTATCATCGCTACCTAAGAGCTCCCGCGAAAGTTGTCGGATCGTCGACACAAGTTTGCGCGCACAGCTCCGTAGTAATGGATCCTGATATATTTTGTACGGCAAGAGAATTCAATTTGGTCAGGACCCAGAAGGCTCTCTAACGCAGGGTGAGCTCGACATGTAATATCCTAAAGGAACTCACAAGAAGGCCTCACCAACGCTCACACATATACTAGCTTCCGCTGAAGCTGCGGAGAAATGCTCCGGCGGACATCTCTCGAACACCTGTGAAAATAGCTGTTTTTCGAAGAATTTCTTAGCTTTAAGGCGAGCAGAAATGGCAAAAATCCGACCAATCTAGAGAACACAAACGTGTTGTTTCTGTTACGGGGAAAAATATATCACAAAAAATATCTGTAATTACCTAACAATGCTTTAAGAAAGCAAACATTTTATTTCATCTTAATTTACATGGGGACAAGCAGATATAGAGATTAAACGCATTAAAATCACTATATTTTAGAAAAAAATTATTAGGCTGATTCATTAAACTATTTCGTGAAACTCCACGTAATGCAGCGTTTTACACGCGGAAAAAGTTGATATGTTTGATGTGAGTTTATATGAAGCAACACTAAAGGCTTTGCAGTGAATTGATTTGTCATTTCACACAAAGAATTTACTTTAAATATATAATCATGCCAAATGAAGTTACAACCTAAAGAAAAAACAGTTTATGCATGCATTTCCTCGATATTACATAGAAATCGGAATACTCATCTCTTTTCAAAACAGTATCTCATTTTGATATATCATAATTTTTTCATAATTCTTTCTTGCAAATTAAAATTTGGATATTGAACGGAAATGAGCAAGGATTGATTATTTTCAGTGAAAGGTTTCAGAAAATAAAGTCGAATAGAAAAATATAGTAAGAAGATTTCACAAACTGACCAACTCGCGACTTAACGCCAAGTCGATTACGAAGCCAACTTCGTTTGAGCAAATAGATCATTAAAATGTAAGTTCAACTTTAGAGGCCATAAATGTGTAATATTAAACGCATTGCTCCTTATCAAGTTCGTTTATAGTTCACTTCAGAACGTATTTTAAAACTTAAGAACCGCGATTAATTTGAAGAACGTGTTACAACGCGTTAAAAATACCGTTAAGTTATGGAACGAGGTCCTGAATGCAACTGGTATTCTCCAGCAAAGTTGGCCGAACTGGAGAACAAAAACTGAATCTTAACATCTGCTTTAATGAACTGATGCCAGTTATTCAGCGCTCATAATATAAGAGAAGTAACTACGCTCAGCGCTCTAGGAATCTTCGATGTTCGATGTTCGTCATCTTCGTTGACGAACGAACTAGAGGACTGGTGTAATAATAAAATTCGATATTGAAATACTTCATGCTCATGCACGGGAAGTTCAATATGGTGGCATTAGTGATAGCTTTTCATTGGCATTTTTAAATTTTATTGACATGGAGTACTAGATGCCAATCTACTAATAGGGATAAGAAATTGATGACAGACCTATTCTTGATAACCCAGGTTAAAGTTGGCTTTGCATAAAATAAGGAGGTATCTGCTCAGCTGGAAGCTCTTTGTTTTCAACTGCATATTAGTGTTATATCTTATTACTTGTCATAACATTCTTGTTGTTATGTTATTGTTTTCTCGTTATTATGTTATTCAAAAGTTTTATATTACTGTTTTTTTAATTTAGCATTTTTGTTCGTTTTCATGTCAGGTCCAACTTCTTATCAGTGAACATTAAATAAAACTTAAGAAAATAAAATGCTTCTTATTTTAAACTATTTCAATTTTTTTTAACTTATAGTTCGTCATAATTACAGACTTAGAACTGTTAAGGGAAACTTTCAGAATTTTTTTTTCTCGTGAGCATAGGTATGAAAAAGCGCAATTTTTGTACACCTATATCAAAATATGCTAAAATTGACGCTTTACATTGTTTTGATTTGGAAGCTAAATTGATATTTGTTACATTTTAGTACGTATGATAGAGATGACTAGAATTCCCTTTAGTAAGTATTCTTTAAAATTCCGCTACATGTGTACAGCTTTTTTCATGGTTTTATCGCAGTGCAATTTTTGAACAAATCTTTCTCAAAATCTTGAACATATCCTTTTCTTAATTTGGTCTATTTCAAGTCAAGATAAATGTTGACATCGAAACACGTTTTGCATTAATGAAGTTGTCATAACTATGAACTGTTTTCTAATTTATCCGTAAAATACTCTCCAATAACGTTTAGTATGAGACATTAGTTTGTTACTTTCGTCTCTAAAAAATCTGAAAAATTGGTGCAAGCTTGGCAAGATCTGTTGCGTTTCACCAAGCTCGTTTGTTGATACGAATTAGAGAAGAGAATAACAGAGAATATATTGAAAATGGATTTTCAAGCCAGTGAATGGGAATGCTTCAGGTCTCTAAAAATTGTCCTGCAAAATGATGCTTCATAGGCTAGGAGTTCTAGTTGCTATCAGAGACAGAAAAGAGTCAAAGTTTTCATCATGATTAACTTAATTGTTACATACTCGTCGAATTTTTTCACCGTAAAAATCAAAGAATTAGGTTCATAAAAAGAGAAAATCTAATAATGAAAATTATATTTTGGAAAAGAATGGCTTGATTGTACTTATAGACATTTTTGTGTGATTTCTTAAAGTGAACCAACGTTTGCCGCTGCAATGTGACAGGACGCAAAATCATCAAAATAATCTATGTTGAGAGTTTCTCTCAATTTTCTAAGTTTTCAGTGTGAAAAAAAACACTTAAAATGAATTTCATAAATTAAAACTTCAGTAAAAATTGTCGTCGTGCGAAAAGAAGACTCATAACTTCTCAGTGTAAATGTTTTCTGGGACAATACGTAAAACCCACAAAAGCTTATCAAGGTAACCTTTCAACTGAGTTCAAGCTTTAATCAAAGCAGTGTAATTTCTATAACCTCTCAATATATCTTTAGAAGGAACCGCCTAAGCGAGTCACTCTCGATAAGGATACAAGCGGTCCAGGTTAGACGAGACACTCCGCTGTATCTGTGATGCTACAACCATAAAGCACTGTTTTATATGAACTTGCTGGCGACAACTTACAAGGCAAAGGCAGCGTTCACTGGCCTTATCGTACGAAAGCAAGGCAACTCCTAAAATCCACGATTATTTCTGAAACATTTTCAATCTCGTCTATTCTTATCACTCTAACTTGCGACAAGCCTTAAAATTAACCATTTCTATATAGAGTAAAATTTTGAAGGTATTCAAATGGTCTTCTAAGATTTGAAGGCGAACACGGCTTTTATCTCGAGCAAAAGACTAGGCTGTCCAATCTGAATTAATTTTCCATTTGGAAGGTGAGAAAATACTTGTACATGAGGTTAAAATACACATTCCTTCGTGTTCCTAAGAGAAAGCGTTATTCAGGATTAAGATTTAAAAATTATCAAACCATTGAAAGAAATCGTTGAATGAACAAGTTCATACTCAATATTTCACGTACACATATGTGCCTTGCATCTTATAGCTTGCAAAGCAAGAAAACATTTTTCCGCTTCAAACTATTCGCATATTGGAACATGTGAAAACGCCAACGTAAATTCTAGAAAAAAACTAAACGATTTCAGAAAGCAAAGGCGCCTTTCCGGAACGCGTGATGATCATGCTACTCAAAACCACGTCCGTAACCGATGTTTTTCTTGGTGATTAGCACTACCGAACCATTACCTTTACGGTTAGTGTCGCGATCACAGTCTTATCGAAGACTGGCAGTGCCTCTAACGACCAGCAAGTGTCAGGTTTCAGTCACGGTTTATGACAGCCAGCGATTATGTAATGGCAGTCTCGCGCCAAAACTTCGTAAAATTTACGCCAGTAATTTTAGATTACGTCAATTTTTATTAAAAGAGCCTTTCAATATGTGTGTAATTTTCCTCGAGGACCTGGGCAGTTTTAGTTTTTTCTTTTTTTAGAACAGAGTAATATTCGCGCTCGTGTTCTTGATTTTTCATTGGAAATGCCCACCGCACAGTTTTCACACGAAATTGATATAAAAGCTTCTTCAATTTTTAGGATTTGTCGGTGATTCTTTTTTCATTAATAACCTCATCTAAATTCCCTTTTTTACAAATCTACTACAAATTAGAATTTCCCGTTCCCAATTCAATCAGGGACCTATTGCAAGCTCTTTAAAACGAAATTTCATTGCTCTAAATCGTACGAGCATTTTTCTCGAATTGGTTCGTTCCAAGTCAGAGTGCGTTACGCATGCGCTTTAATTGGTCCGCGCTGCCGGCAATCAGAGGCGAATAAAATTTTACGACATGGCCTCATCGTTCTTGGGTCATGAATTGGCTCCAGAAATGACAAGGTAGATCGATGTATAATAACTCTATTAACAAGTCCCAGAAATGGAGTGGGTGACATTAACAACGTAGATAAAATTTAGATCTCATTCTACAGAATGTGTGAATAACATGAAAGCGTTAAAACGCAAGCTAGCATAAGCAAACCAAGCTGAGGAAATGAATTTTAAAAACTGTGATTATTTTCCCGGGAACTATTTCTCAACACCATCTGCGAACACCATTCAGAAACGTGTGCAATTATTTTCAATGACAGATTTCTTTGCTGCTGTCGTTGAGAAACTGTTCATTAAAGTGGTCGGATAGAGCTCAGTTTCCATCGGTATCTTCAGCAAGGATCATCGGTGGACAATTTTATGTCGATTTGAGCCTGTTTTATTTGCTGTGAAATATAAGCGAGGGAGCCGGAGGAGCTGGGGCAAAAATAACGTGTGAACAGCGCGTCAAAAACCCCCAATGATACCCGTGACTGTTCTTATTTACATGCAGGCGTGCGCATCACTTGAACACTACCATATTATGTTTACTTGAATTATTTCGCACTGACATATAGGATGGTGCTAGTTTGGCCATATTTACGATAGAACCAAAGCTCCTTAACTTCCCAAATTTAAAGCCCTCAATTAACCCCAGCCTCCTTTTCTTTCACCCCCGTTTCACCCCCGCTGCCTCCCGCCAGTGAACCACACCCAAAGAACCGCAGAGGAACCAACCAAAGCCCAGAAAAGACCATTCATCATGAGATGCCACACGAGTGACCAATAGTAACATCGAGCTCTCGAGTCAAGTCGCTCACCCCTAAAATAGCCTCTTCAAACTCCCTCGCTCGGCCTCCCTTCCACATCGCCGTACCTAGGCTTAGACTCCCACTCTAAGTCTCGCCCTCTCTCGCCACGCTCCCACTCTAACTCTCTCTCTCATGCTTCCTCCTCGCTCCAAAAAGGAGCCTCCTTCGCACTGCGGAGACTCCGTTCTCCTCACCCATTCCCTCCTCTCACTCCCCCACTCTCTCCTCTACTCTCCCACTCTCCCCCCATGACATCTCCTCTCACTCACGAGCTCCATCCATCTCCTCGAGCTGCTCGGCCTCCCCATCCTCCTCTTTCAGTATGCATCGAGCCTAAAGATTACAGACACGTCCTGGGCTCTGTTTTTTTCAGCCTTTCTGCTTTCATCTGAGCGTACCCATCGCTGTTCATTTCACGAACACAGTTTCTATGCAGATTATGGGTGATTAAAATAATAAGTCCGCGAAAAATGATGCTCAGATTTTTTTTAAGCTTTCTCATTGGTAGCGGTGCACTTGAGCGGGTAGATTAAACACGCTTGCTAGCGTCAACTGGATACCGAACATATGCATCATCATTTGCTTCATTCTGTCCAGTCAATCGACTGGGACGTACAGCAAAAATTTACGGTCTTTGAACCTAAGTGCAAAACACGGATTTATATCACACACTTCAGAGATAATAATGATAACTTTGAAAACTTAAATGATAATTTCGGTCGCTCAAATCATGAGAAAGATTTTGCAAAAAATCATGTTGAATGACGCACGTTGTGGAATTTAATTAAATGATCGATGTCCTATCTGAAATTTTCCTGGGATGACGATTTGTAAAACCAACAAGATTTTGAATGTTTCGTGTACACTGAGTCTCTTAGCAACAACTAACTCTAAGAACGTTGCAAGAATTAAGTAAATAAAATTGTATACATATTTAAAAGTTATTCGAAACGATATTTGATCCCTTTTGCAGACAGTTTCTACCGAAAAAAAATGAAATGTTCAAGGAAGAACTCCTCCAGCTTATCTTTTGGATTTATTACGCATTATGAGATGCTTGAAATGATTATTCAAGTAACAAATTAAATTCGAGGCATTACCGATAGCATTAGAACACAAGCATGGTTCTCAATTGTAGGTGCAAGTTAGAGGTAAGAAAATGAATTTATCGCTCAGATTCGGTGCCGGAATATTTTAAAGTTTCCTTGAAAATGTCATACCCTCTAGAGTTTCTAAAATAAATCAATTTGAAAATAAAACGAAAATCTACGTGCTACTTATCCGAGAGGAACACTCAATGAACTTTCAAATTAGAAACTGTTTAGTGATGACTATCGTATCTCCATGCATGGTGCATCGCATTTATTCCATAAATGGCATAATAAAATTGTTAAGTACAGTTTTATTTTAGAAAACATTTTGATAGAAGAAAATAATTAGGAGTTTAAACAAGAGAATTACAAGTCCTGAGAATTGGCCGGATGATGGGCACACTAATTTAAAAGTTTTATTGAGACAAACAGTTATCACGGAGGCAGGTAGTGAAGAGTAAAATTTTTACATCAGCATTAATAAATTTATGACAGTAAAAGAGACATTGAATTAGGAATTTTATTCCATTTGCATTCTTTAACATTTTCTTGTTATTCTGGATTCTTGGTTGAGTTTCAATCACGTTTCTTACGATCCGATACGATCCATCTATGGGTTGATCGAAAATTTTTTAACAATCTTTTAAAGTTAGGGGTATTTAATAGACCCAATTAATGTTTGGTGTTGATGAAATTCCTAGCAACTTTTAAATTTAAATTTGACTTTAATACTGAACTTCAGTTTAACCCATCGCAGTCAACGTGTTAATATTTGTCAATTGAAGAATTTGAGTTGTGTTTCAATTATGTTTCTTAGATATTGTTGCTATTCTGAACTTTGAGTTATTTTTCAGTTATATTTTTCATATTTACTGGCTTTTCTGGAATTTAGGTTGTGTTCCAAGCACGTTCCTAAATATTTAATGCTATTTTGAATTCTAAAGGAATAAATAAATTACATTCATTGTATATTGATGCTGCAATGAATTGTGGGCTGAATTTCCATTATATTTCTTATTTCGTTGTTATTCTGGCGTTTAGAATAATTTATTAATCTTGTTATAATT
This sequence comes from Platorchestia sp. MABIK, assembly GCA_014220935.1. Taxonomy (NCBI): domain Eukaryota; kingdom Metazoa; phylum Arthropoda; class Malacostraca; order Amphipoda; family Talitridae; genus Platorchestia; species Platorchestia sp. MABIK. Next base: position 361,098 of record JACJUY010000304.1, read on the forward strand.
GCATTTCCGAAGATTTCGGTATTTTATTGGTGTCAAATAATTCAGGAAGGCATTTGAGTGGTGATAAATAAATCAGGAAAACAAGAGTTGTCTAAATTTCAAAATTCATGCTAGCTATTTGTAATATTTTCGCAGAGGTATGCTAGTTTATAACACTAATACATCTCTTTATTTTGTGTTCAGCTGGCAAAATTTCGTGTCACTAAAATTGTTAAAGAAACGTATTATGAAAAGTTTGCAAGCTCTGATTAGAGAACTCTTTTCTCAAACAATCAATGGCGTATTTTCGGTGAAATGCTTTTTTAACGGTTTCTCAAACCCTATAGGTCACCTGCATGATACTTATGCTTAAGTGTTTAATCAGATTCGAACTTAATTTCTTCTAGAAAATTCATAACACTATATTGATGACAGAGAAACCGTAAAAACAATTTTGAATCTTAAATTATGTTTATTTCGGACAGAGAAAATGATTTATGTACCACATTTTCCTGTTCACCGTGCTTCGAGAATCAATTAACCTCTGCCATACTTTAAATACACATTTGTAATACTGATAATTATTCAAATTTCCTAGCAATTCTGGAAGTTAATCATATATAACCAAATAATGAAACAGTAACGCATGACAGCCATCAAATTTCAAGTAATACGAGGATGCCGCATTTAATTTTTTGAACTAAAATTTGACATTTTTATTACTGATGATCTGACATTTTATTTGCTAGCTATTTTTGTAGTTAAAGTTAAAGATCTGCTGCGTTTCAATTTACGCTGTTTGTTTTTATCTCTAAGAAATTAATTCTATAGGTTAGTTTATTAAAACGCTCGTCAATTTCTGCGCAATTGATATGTGCTGAATTCGTTCTATTTATCAAGGCGTTAACTCAAAACATTTTCCCTATCACTGAAAATTGTTCTTCTATATCACCTTGATAGTATTAATAATTACTCTTTCCTCTTATAACCATTATTTTCATCCTTTTATTCACGGCTTTATTAACCATGGAAATATATTGCCAACAGTTCAGAATGTGAAATTGTAGCAATGTGTTCAGACAGAGTCGTCAAATTAATATTTTACCTGATCTTGACCGGCAATTGCTATTCCTCCAATTACATTCAATATTATTCATAACTGCTTAAAGCTGTATAAATATTCATACTGCATGTAGTAAATTGTTTGTTATAATTTGTTAAACTATTATTTACCTCATCTTAATTGAAAGGCAACACCATTCCTCTAATCAAATTCAAAATTATTCACAACTGCTGGAAGTTCTCTAAATAATTTTACAACTTTTATTAAATTGTATTCCATTATTGAAATCGTTATAGTCATAGCGGTAATGATTATTTTTCTACTCAGATCAAAGCAAGCACCTCGGCATCCCACACCTCGACCGAAGTCCGGCATCGAAGAGAGAGGAATTAGACAGTCGGACTCAGGCCATCTTACCCGCTGCAGCTGCTGGCGGTGGCCGACGTTAGCGCGGCGTTTACCTGCCTCGACCGACCCTGACTTGCCCAAGGCACTGGTCAGGCCGCTTCAAAATGGCTGCCCAGAATGGCCGAACAATCACATTGCAAAGCAATGATGGCCTGCTAACTTCCCTTTCAGTCTAACAATCAGCCTAGCTAAAATGTTGCCTGAGAAATGTGTTAGATGATCCAGCAGTCATCGGTCAGGAGAGTTTTCTCCATTTTTTGAAGTTTACTTCGCTGTTAGATGGCGGAAATGAGAGTTAGTGGCTGCCCAAAGGTTCGTGCCTTGGTTTTAAAAGCCATCTTACTTTTATGAAGGTCGTTCGGGATGAGCTAAGTTGTCTTCTTCACACTGCTTTAACACTCAAAGGAGTCTTTGCTAGCTATGGCTGGCTGGGTTCAATGTTCCTTTAGGAACATAACTATTAGCACCAGATAGTCGGGCATCATGGCCTGTATGACCTTAAATAAGCAAAGGAAGTGACGATTTAAGCCATGAGAGGCAGCTCCTCCGCTCGCATAGGCTACATAATAGGCGATCTGGGTGAGCGACGTGCCGACGTCGGCGGGCGTTAAAGTCGCAACTTTAAACGAAGCTTGATATATGAAACCTCAAATCCTGTAATGAACAGGCCTGCTAAAACCGCATTAACCAAAATGTGGATTTTCTCCCGCGACGAACGCTCTTTTACAAGGCCTGAATGTCAGCGTCATAGATAAGTTGAAAATGATGGGAGATTTTTTACAACGTCGGTTGTTTTCCTCAATTAAACAAGCCAGCGCAACCACGCCGCAGGTTATGCAAAGATATTATTAAATTCATTATTTCGAAATCGCACATGAACTTGAGCATTTATCCGGAAGTTTGTCCTGATGGCTGGAGATGTTACCTTTGAATTGCAGTCAATAAGTTTCGCCTACAATTTGAACCAATCAAAGTTCATTTTCCACGATCAGTAGCAATTTTGTTCTCACAAATATATTTATGGAAAATATCATGGTAGTATTTGATCCGGTACACTTTAACTGAAGCAAGTAGAGTAACATAGGAGCATTTCATCTAAGCTTTGCCATTATTTTCCATTCATATCGCGGTGGAAAATCCTAAATTTGTAATTTAGAGTCATTTGACTTAAATTGATCCCTCTCAACAATTTTCTTGAATAAAAATTCATTCTTCACACTATCTGATTGAAGAAAAACTTATTTTCTTCCTCATAAGATGCATCAATAATTAACTGGAAGCTCTTACATGGCTGAAGTGTGGCAGATGATGAGCTCAAAAAAAAAAACATTCTTGTGGCTTAAACGTAAAATGTTTCCTGTTATCATTGTATTATTTTGACACAGCTTCGCTTGTTACCTACTACTCTGAATTAAAAACTAGAATTTATCGCCTAAGTAGCTCACGTTTAATAGTTTACTGAGGAAGTTTTTGCTACGAATTCATAGTAAAAATGAAGCGTTGATCTTTACATCAAGGCTCAAATAATTTAAAATCAAAGGCTGTCATCAATAAGAACTGAACTATTTTTTGCAAAAAATACTTTTTCACATCCAACTGAGAACTTGAAGTCTAACAAACTGCGGCAAGATGTCCTTCCTATAAAATAGAACAGAGCCCTCCTTTTCTACCTCAGAACCTAGGTTCTACTCTTTAAGGTAGAACGAAGGACCTTCTTTTTAGAGTAGAACCAAGGATCTACTCCTCAAGAGTAGATCCTATTTCTACTTCTACTTTTCTCTATAGGGCAGATCCAATTGGTTCCTTCTTTGGAATTGAATTTTTGTTCGACTCCACTAAAATTCAAAAGCCCATTACTCGAGTAATTGAGTAATATTACTCAAGTAATCTTTTAATTTGAAAATGTTTATAGAACTTTTTGTGCTAAAATATGCCTCAATTAATATTTTACCTAGTGTATTAAATTCTGCTTTTTCAAAATCTGCTAATCTTCAATTATCGTAATTGTTATTATCATTCAAATCCGCTTGTTTACCGCTGAGAAGTACGATTTCTCGTTGATGTTACACTTTTATTTAACGTTCTCATCAGACGTTAACTATAAGAGTCGAAATTTAACTTTAATTATGAGCAAATATTTGGTACATGACTGTTTCCAAAAGTCTTGTGACATGCAGTTTGTTATAAATTCAAATTTTCAAGTCAAATGCACACTGCTCACCCACAAAACTGAGTTAGGAGCAACCATTATTTGCCAAAAAGTGGGATTCTGACTGCAATTATATCCAAACATCTGAATAAATTCCTTCAACTAATTCTGACTATAATTATTTACAACGGGCTGAACAAATACCTTCTACGTATTTGCAAATTTTGCAGGGACTGGAATGAATCGTTTATATGATTACGGTTCATGGATAATATAAGGTGAGAATACTTATTTTTTAGTGTTAACACTTGCAACTGATTAATACTATTTACAATTATTTTGATGTGGGTTAATAAATATGTTTAATGTTTCAAGAGAGTAGAAAAGCAAATATCTTGTAAGACCGTTTTTCAAACATCGAATTGTGCTTTCGTGATTGCATGTAATTGACAGCTCGAGAAAATTATCCTACTATTAGCGAAAATTAGTTTACCTTTAAATTTTCATCTTTCAAAGGATCATTTTTCACATGTGCTGTTGAACTTTTGAATGCTTTGTGTTAGAACCGATGTGTTTACCAGCAAATTACGATGACATCATTTTCGTGAATAATTATTTCTTTGTTTTCAAAAACAAGCTCAGGGACAGTCATGCAGGATTGATTTGTGCAAAATTAAATTTCGATCGCTAAATAGTGATTCACAAAAACACACTATTATACCTCTGCCAAGATGCTTCATCTCACCAAATTATGCATCAGTGAAAATGTTTTGTGGCGAATACCGACACCATGTCAGGGAAGTCAGTTTATTGGACGTTTATTGTATAATATTTACTCTGTTATGTTGATATATAATTACAAAACTAATCTCAAGCTTAGCTAACGGCCTGTCATTTAATGAAAATAAAATTGAGTGAAGTAAAAGAAGCACTAATACCTTTCACTTAAACAAAGCAAATGTATTATCTTATCTGACAAAATTAACGCAGAACAGAGGAAGAAATTACACCTCCTTGTTATCAAAAGAAATAAAAATATGAGGCATGCAAAAGAGGCCCCAATATTCATCAATCAAAATCAAGCACCTCAGACATCCTGCTTTGACTTGTAATTACTCGCTTATGCAGTTTAATTAAATTTTAACACTTCCATGTGAAGACTTGGAAGGTTTGGATTGATATCATAATAATATCATTAAAATCATCATTATGATAATGTTAATCTCAAAGACAAGCATGGGAGTACCACTAATCATATAAATTAATTGGCAAATGTAAGATAATTTTATTTTTTATTTGGAATGTCCATTAATATTTGTATGATATTTTCTACCTCACTAGTACGTGCAAGTATACAGCGTGAAATACGAGATGACATATTATTGGAAAACACAATATTTTTTTTAAATTTAACATGAGGACATTCACAGAAGGAGGAATTATTGTATGCTTTGCCATTTCAAAAAGCAAATCAGTAATTGCTAGCTAAATTTAACAAAGCTCTCTGATTGTTTCAGGATATTAGTCACAAACTAATTAGCATTAATTAAGTAACTTCTGTATATTTTGACATAAATATTCAAGTTATATTTCTTTACGTCAAAAAATTTGATGACACTGCAAGCTACCATGATTCAATTTGTGTGACTAGTAGATAACGAAATTAAACTAGCCATGTGCACGCATCGTATCTTCGTGAACTAAATCAACGACTTTGCAAAATGATGTATAGAATATATTGAACTCGTCAGAATTCACCATGAACTTCTCCTTCGAATATTGCACGAACAGAAATGTCAAATTTCGTCAGATTTTGATAATTGGAATCGTTCGATTAAAAACATCGAAATTTTAACCCAAGGTAAATTAAAAAATCGATAAATAGAATGCGAAAATATTAGCAGGCCAGAAAAAATTCATCTGTTTGCAGTTGTTCGCGTGAAAGTTATGCTTGAACAAAGGCGTGTTAAATGACAGTAATTTTCACACTGATTAAATTTTGGCTGAACTTTGAAAACATATTGTAAACTCTTTTTTTAAATGACATCACGGTTTTATTGAACGCTCGCTATGAATCCATGAATAAAAACATTTGAATTCTATGCTTTAAAATTCTCTTTCAAGAAATTTCTACCTACAGTGAAGATTTACTGAGTGTTCTTTTGAACAGTTATTCAAAGAAGTGCAGCGGATCCATAAAACGACTTAAAATGTACATAGTCTTTCTATCCAAAGTTTCAACATCTTACAGTTTACATTCTTACAAAGTCTAAAATACATTCATGCGATGTAAGTTTGTAGATTCTATGGCTTTAAAAAGAACAGTGTTACAATACAAGGATGTTCTGAGCACAGTCGTGCAGAGTGCCAGAAAAAGTTCGCATGCCGATTTGGAAGACCGCCGAGAGAACGGAGTACTTGCATGTTCCGGGCCTAAAGACCGCCTGTCGCCGAGGACATTGTCACCTTCGCAGTGACATCACTGTGTCCGCACCCCCTGCGCTTAGATCTTGCAGGTTCTGTCAACCAGAAACCAAATTTTGACCTAGAATAATGCGAAATTGTTGGAATTTGCCTTTCCACGACCACCCGTGAGACTATGCCGGCCACCTACCGGCAAACTGGCAAAATAATCCATGGTTTCTGAGACTGGTTCGAGTAATTGCAAAATTGTCGGTGATTCTTATATTAACGCTACCAATTGCCCAGCAGCGCCAGAAAGGAAGTTTAGAAACACGCTCTTGTGTTGTGAATGCTAACTGGGAAAATTAATTATAGTTTAGAATGTACTTGAATATTTTGATATGAATGATCTTCCACGTGTCTCTGTTGAATATAATTTCAGTTCAACCTTGCGGAAGTGATTATCGATCGACAGATTTATTCATTTTCGTTATCACTACCAGGGAATGTTGGTGTCTATATTTCATTGTAAAATTTTCATTGAGTAACACTGATGACGAAAAGTGGGATTGAAAATCCCTGAGAATAATTAGACTTTTACTTAAAATAACAAGTTTTACTTACCTCTAAGATTCGAAACGGTCGGGCTAGGGTTGCCAATTGTCGTCTGATTCTTCATTTTTTCATTCTGAAGTCAACTGATTTTTTTAAATTGCTGCAAATTCATGAGTGCTTCAGAAATTTTAGGTAAGAATATCTGACAGCTAATTTTTTTCATCAAGATACCATATGAAATTTTCGTATTATCTGAACAATGGTCTTCCATAATATCATTGATTGGGCTTCTTAACATGACGTACAAGATGTTTAAAAATAGATCGGGACCATGTCCTGCTGTTTCATAGTGTATTTTAGCAGTATTGTAGGAAACATGTATAAGTTTTTTGAAAACAAGCTTGAAAGTTTCTCAAAAAATTTATTTCCATAGGAATAACGCCACGAGAAAATAGGAGCAAAGAGTGAAATTTTTCTGTGAAATTTTAAATAAAAAAATATGGTAACAACTTTATAAAACAAGGTACCATTATGTATTCAGAGATATAATAAACTGTGAGTTTTTTTTGAATAACGGCACCCTCTGTTAAAAATAATAATAAAATCGTAACGTGAAAAAAGAAATGCTTTCTTTCTACAAAACTTTACATTTCCCTGATGCAGTGTTGTATAGATATTGAAAATTTTAAGAGCACTGAAATGTAGGGTGCAGTTTTGAAAAATTACGATTATAAAGGACTTTTTATTTTGAAATTCTACATCCCAGCTGTACCGTTTTTCCTCCTCATAAACTAACTTCCTTCGTATTTAATCCTGATTTTTCAGGGTATTAATTGATTTCGACTGTACGCATCTTTTTGATAACATAATTTAAGGCTAAAATTTTTTCTAAAAAAATACATTTTGACATTTTTTTGGTTTCAATATTTGACTCAAACGAGATTCCACTTCCCTTGATTTCCTGCGTGACTCTACGCCTTTTAAAATGCATTCATTAATGCTTGGTAAATCCAAAAGCATCAGTGTTCGATCACCTGATGATGTTGTGTATGATTTCCTATGTTAAGGATTAAATCGTGAACATTTTGGAGTGAGTTCTGCATTAAAGTAATTCTACCAATAATTCTACTCTAGTAATGGAAATTTTAATTACTTTATTCATTAAACCATCGTATGCAGATATATGAAAACTTGGAGGTTAAGTTCACCAAGTTTACAACCCCGTCAATGTTGGTGTAATATTAAAAGATATTCTTGCGACGCTGATATTTCAGCATTTGTTTATGAGCTTAATGAAAGCAGGTCATGTACATTAACTATTTTTGTAGGTAATAAATCAAATTTATAGTTGCAAAATTCCTTTAAAATTCATTTTCTTTGAGTTCTCTGACTCTGAATGGTTAATGGAAGAGATTCAATTAATTCAAAATGCCGCTTCATCTCTTAAATAAGACGATCATGATGTTCAGAGGCGTAATTTTTTAATGCAGAAATTTACTACTATTTTATGCATATAATTGATCGTTCAAAATTGATTCTGCCTGTGCACGGCTTCTGTTTTTATTGAAACCATTAAGAACTATTAACAAGGGTATATTTATTACCTATTTATTTATCTCTAAATGTTAAACTCCCACCAGCTTCGTGTCTGCGTTTCGGTATTACTTATTTTCACTGTAAAATTTAGGTTTGGTTCATTTTAAAATAGGGTTGAGTTTGTTTAAAGTGCATCTTGAATATAATTCTTTAAAGACAACGTTTGGGGTAAATAAGAGAAATTTTCATAAAATTTTTGCTAGGTATGCGGGGGCTGATCTAAGTCTCATATCTAGATTTCTCACTGTTATTGAATTGGAAAAAAATTTACAAGATTTCTCAACTCAGAATTTCTGTATTTCTACTAATTGAGCTCCAGATCAGAAAGACTGCAGGGCTTGAAGAACTTGTGAAAATGTTGTTTATGAATACTGAGGGTAAGAAATAAATTAAAGCGAAACAAAGTTCATTCAAACTGAACAGGAAATTGACCTTAGTTACAACGGAGTTCATGGGATTGCACACGAATTTCTCTGGAACAAGAGTTTGGTAGAGGAAAAAATAATCTTATCCCGATTTTTTTCATTATGCGTAGGTTCTCTATTAATTTATATTACCTCAATTCACTATACTCAATATAGTTCTACTTATTTAATATAACCGGTCTATAATTATTGTCCCCGATCTCTTCATTTTGCGCTCGAAATTTAGATCGATATTTTTACTGGCACAGAGAACAATTTTCGCTTAAGCTTTGGATGTGGATCTAAACTGCTACAATTCAAAGAACACCAACTTTTTCACTGTAGAAAAGTTAAAAAAAGTTGCCTGGATTTCCTGTTCATTCAATTTTAAAATTAGATCTTTGTAGATAGAAAATGTATTAAAATTTTCAAGTGTTATGAAAATTAGGCTTCATGGCACAATTTTTTTTTATATAATTAATCATTTTCCCTTTTTTCAACACATTTATTCTTTGTTCAACGATGTACATTTGATTTCCCCTTCGTGTTCTTCAACAAAAAAGCGGCTTAAAAATCAAACTATGAACAATCAGAATGATTCTTTTCTCAGTTGATGTTAATTACTGTATGCAATACCTCACTTTCCATTCCACTTCATGTCAATTTCTCAAGAGGATAATTCACTGCGATTAAAGCTGTCCAAAATTATATCCTTCTTACGAACTTTTTTCTTGACGCGCAGGAAGGAGACGAAAAAGGAGCGAACGACGTCCAGCAGCGGCTCAGGAAGTCGACTTCTATGAGCCGCTTGGTGCCGAATTTCTCATCGTAATGAACCACATTGAAACGAGAGCCGATCGGCCCATTTTGGCGGCACGCTTTATGGGTCCGGCGCACGTCTCCACCACGTGCCGTCGTGGCACCAACGTCACGTTAGTTTTTGCTAACGAAGCACTACTAAAAATGAAGTACTTCATCCCATGACAAAATTTTCAGAAAGCAATCATCAGGAAATATAGATCATGTTTTTTGAATTATTCAGTGTACGTTTGGGACTGAAAATAAAAGTACATTAAGAGTGATGAATGGTTGTTAAAGACTGTTGAACGCAGTTTATGAATTTATTATATCTGTGAAACTGCAATAATAATTTGTAAAACAATCTTTGGGTTATAACTTTCAAATTTAATTGCTTTCATGATAAGTAAACAGTATAATAAGTGAAAATGCTTTGTAAAAATTTAAAAGCGGAGCAAATGCTAATAAAATTTGTTACTTTTATTAAAAAATAATAACACAGGAGTTTTCGTACTGGTAACTTGTCCCATCCTCCTGGTTCAGCAATGCGCAGCCACGGCTAGAAGTGTAGTGCAGATATTCGTGAAAGTGATTTTTAAAAAATTGGCTGTTCATTCCGTGATTTTGACCTAAGGATTTTAAAATCTTTGCATATTTTTAAGGCAAACCTATTTTAAACAACATTGCACTTATCCCCTTCAGATAGTTAGTGCATAGTTGTTCTATTATTTTTGTTTGTGAAAAATTTATTCTGAAATTTATTACCGATTGTGTTGTCATGCTTATGTTAGATTGATTATACTTTGTATTTTACAGAACTGATGAAGGAGCTGGTCTCCGAAACGTTTTCGATTTTTTTTTTTTTTTTTGAAAAAAAAATGGCTAATTTTATTAGCATCTTCTTCGCTTTTAAATTTTTAATGAATTTGCGATTGAAGCAAAGTGAATATCTGTTTAAAATGCTTAGTGGTACGTAAATGATTTTCTTTCACGACATAGCTGTAAAAATTTCTCATAATAAATCAAGGGGATGTATAACTTGCAGCAAAATATTTTCTCAACTCTTTAGTCCAAATTAAATTAGGTTCTCGAGGGAATTTAGGCTGTAATTTTCTGTATTTCGTCTTCAATAAATGTTGCTTTCATTTTCATATACGTCACCAGGCTCCAACCTGTGGTCCTTGCTTTCGTGAATTCGGAATACAAATTAACTTTACTCACATATTCGACTCACTAATGAATATTAGAATCATACAAATGAGTAGACTCGTAAACTATTAGTCACAATAAAAATGATTGATTCACAAATAGGTTTGAGTAAAAATTATTGACGAATTTTCATAAAAAACTGCTTAGCCCGAGCAAGTTTAAGAACACAGTCTATAACGTCTGCAGTTTCATTTTTAGTGTAAATTAAAGCGAAAGACCTACTAAAGGACATTGCTCATTTTATTAGACTTAAATAATATCGTATCATACGACAACGGTTTGCAATAGATCGATACCAAGCAACAAGGCTTTCATTATCTGAAATTATTAAACCTAAATAATATCCTATTATACGATAATGATTTGCAATAGATCGCACCTAAGCCACAAGGCTTTCATGAGATTCGTTGAGAGCAGAAATCGAGAACGCAGTTTTGTCTCACTTCAAAGGCCACATGTTAGACATGACCACTCTTGCGCGTATCAGTCCCGTCGATCTGCAGTCGTAAGTGCAACTCCACAGAGTTTAAGTAGCTTTTAATGGCAGTTTACACTCACGAAATTTAGCCGCCACTCCACATCGTAAAATGTCTCATACTTTATGAGAATTTAACGCAAGGGTTTTGGACCCACTTTAAGTAAGTATTCGCGCCCCAAATTTCCTCGCTGATTTCATCTCAAACCTCAGTTAAAGTCAGATTTAATCGCAGTACGTTTCATTATTTAATGATATTTATGAACTGTAATTTTCAGAAGTTCGTTTCTACTTCAGTAGGACAACTGCATCTCTTGCAAATTGTTTTGAAAACAGTGTTGAACATCATGTTGAAATGAGTGATCGAATATAGCGCTGAGCTTCCATTTAAAATTGTAAATATCAGGCAAAAGGCGCTTTTTTAAGAGAAAAGACATTCTATTTTAAAGATTCAAACACCTGATGATCCTAAAATACTCAAACTGAGATATCCCACTTTTAAAATTCCATTCCTCGGTGGAGTGTAATATTGGTTGAACAAGAAGATAACAATCATGTCCCAGAATGACGTACGCCATTCAGCCACAGAATTAGGTGCTGCTATTTTTACTTTCAGCGAGTAAAGCGCCCAAAAAACATTTCGCTCCCTCGAGATAGTGGTCGTGATAAAGGCGCGCTGGTGAAGTCAACGAGTAACCTCACTCAGCTTTTGCTAGCTAAACGAGGCCTGTCTTTGTGTTTTCCGTAAATCTCGGAGGAGCAAAACTTCGTTTTTCCCATCTTATCTTCAAAATTGTATCATGAGATAACATTTTTGTCAAAGAAGATTTCTACATTACATCCATTACGAACCGCAAATTTGAAAAATGTGTCACTCAGTAAATTTCTAAGATGCACAATTGGTTTGATTCGAGCGCATTTTATGAAAAGATGAAGGTACCCCGAAGCTTTTGTGGTGCCGCTGGCACCTGAGATGTATCACCCTCTGGAACCTTGCATCAGTGGACACCGATTCCCAGAGGACGTTCCATCAAGGGCTTGGAATCCTCCATCAGAGCTTTATTTTGGCGAGGGTCATCGTGCGGCGCGCCAAATGGAAACCAGAAAGATATCTTGGCACGCACGATGGTTAAGCGATTTTGCGGTTTCGGTGAAAGCTCAGCTAGGTCGAGAATTTTGCTCTGAAGCGTGGCCCTCGAGAGCCTTTAGGCCTACATCCAGTTCATTTGTACACGAGGAATCCTATTTCCTCTACTTTTCCTTGTGTGGAAGAGTTTCGATGGCGCAAGTTTTCTTTTCCTCTCCCGATATTGGGTTATATCACCCCCTTTATGTATACCTTCTACGCCTAAAAATGAACCCAAATGGCGAGCAAAGCCGAAAATTTTTGAGGACACTCTCAAGTGAATCAATATTTGCGGAAATCGCCCTGGATTGGATTTCCTCGCGAACACGAGAGTGTCTGCCAATGACGCTGCAAAATACACAATAAGGAACGAAAATCTCATTTCTCGAGTCTCAAATCTAGGAGACCATTGATGAAACCGATCCCAGCAAGAAACCCACTTTAGTTCACAAATTTGGGGCCCCATTCTCGATACAAAGGATGATGTTAGAATAGTTTCTTATATTTTGAGGCCAATTTTGACTTCAATGGGGTCACCGAGAAGTTACTTTCTTTACTTTCCTTTTCATTGCATTATGCTTAAATTATTTCTGTACAGATTATATCAACCGATTTGATCTAAGTGCACATTTTTATGAAGACGCAACTCTTGCAATATACCTGTATGACACTTTAGATTGATCAAGTATGTGTTTTTTTCTTATATTAAATAAATTAAAATTCGATGATTTGGCAGGGGTAAATGAACAGAACTTTTTAGTCATTCGAAACATTCAAAGAGAATTACCGATTTGTCTGTAAATTCGGGTGTAAATATTTTTTAAATTTTATGTAATAGAAGAATAAAAATGTCACTCCTGTAAATTTGAAATGCAGAAGTCCTATTACAGATGCATTAAAATTCTAAAACTTGAAAGCTTGCATGAAAACTTCTTTTTCAAGAGACTCTGATGATAGAGGAGACAGAGACTCTGATGAAAGAAGAGACAGTCGAAAGAGGATTCGACTCTGATGTAAAACCAAGTTAACGAACGCTCAACGATAGACTTTCATTTATGAAACATCCGATGCCAATAAAGTGCGACATAAAATAATCTGTCTATTGGTCAAACGCATAACCTTTACACTTAATTCATCAGAATAAACTGTTGTAGAGAATACAATGATGGATTCAATGGTAATGGTACGAGAATGCGAAACCCAGTAGAATGAACAGTTGTGGTGAAAACAATGTTAAATTCAATGGTTAACATACAAGAATGTAAAATTAAACAGAATAAACTATCAGAGAGAAAACAATGATGGGTTCAATAGTTAAGGTTCGAGAATGCAAAAATTCAACCGAATAAACTGTTGTAGAGAAAACAATGATGGGTTCAATAGTTAAGGTGCGAGAATGCAAAAATTCAACCGAATAAACTGTTGTAGAGAAAACAATGATGGGTTCAATAGTTAAGGTACGAGAATGCAAAAATTCAACAGAATAAACTGTTGTAGAGAAAACAATGATGGGTTCAATAGTTAAGGTACGAGAATGCAAAAATTCAACAGAATAAACTGTTGTAGAGAAAACAATGATGGGTTCAATGGCACGAAATACAAATCCGGGCTGCTGGCGCCTCGATAAGCGGAAGCGTGGAAGCAGCAGCGCAGATTGCGCAGGAGAGACGGCATTGCTCACCAGCCTCGTAGGAGGCAAAGCTGTTCAGCGATTTTTCTACCGATAAGGTAAATGCCTTGGATTTTCTCCGTTCAGCCCGTTTGCTTCATGTCAAAAGCTTTCGCCAAAGAATAAACTGACGAGAAAATCGTGGAAAAAAAATGCATGATATACAGGCGAAGAAAAATAAAGAGAATGGTAAATTGTTAAAAAATCATTAGTCATTATACAGTGCAGTTCCACCTAAAATAAACTTATTTATGTTAACAAAATGTCAGAAAACGTACGTTCTACACAGCCAAATATCGGTCTAATTTAGCAAGAGGTCCGCAGGGAGAATCCAGCCAATAGAAACTCTTGTATGTAAACAACTACACTTCCTTAATATGAAATTTCAAGATACAGAGAAGCCATTTGATGTCCTTTGCGTCCCCTAGTTTCCATCTATGGCATCCGAAATCACGGCTCTGAATGGATTGATTACTCATGCATGCTTCTAATGTGCATTACCATTCTCCATTTACCTTATGATTATTTTTTCTTCGCATATTTTACGTTCACTTCAGGTGTAATATTCTATTGCTATTAATACAGTAGGAGGAATTGAGTCTCATAATTCATTAACTAAATTCTTTTCCACAGCATGTGGCAAAAGTTTCTCCCCTCTTATAGTTAGAGTGTTAAAATGTCATTGACGCAAAAAGCTACAAGAGTTCGATTAAAACATGTGTGTGTTTATTAGATAAAATCTCAAATGTTAACAGCTGAGTTAGACGATATATAACAAAAACAGCACACCAATGCGATGTGCGTCACCTTATGAGCAATTCAACGTGAGAGAATACTTCCTGGCCGGTCTTACACATGTTAATTTGTGTTATTTATGCGCATTAATGGTGCGAAGATCCGTTCCCTGACCTCAGTTCGCCAATCATAGAGAATTCTTCCGAGGAATCTCAGGTAAAATTTTGATGAAATATCATAATATACACTGCTGTTACCCACCGGATAGTGTGGTATTTGAGAGATTAAGACTGGAGTCAGACCACAGAAATATTATATTCTCCAAGAACGAAATTACGAAAGTGACGATAAGGCACGGGAACTATCATCAAGTGAAAACACGCCCCAAATATCTACAATACGTAAAACATTTACTAAAAAAACTTTTTGTTTCCCTGTCTACCTTGCTCGTAAAATTAACAGACATCCACGATAACCGAGGCTTAAATTCAAAGTAAACTCGTAGTGAAGCTCCAATACCTGATCTGATTTATTACAAAATTAACTACGATTAGACGATCAGACGATGCATAATATCCTTATATTTTCGGACGAATGCTGTTGATTAAAATCGCCTTTAATTTATAAGGAGTGCATCTCTGCCAGTAAACACAGCATGTAGTGGTGAAGTCCCGCATGAAATTTCCAGTACCCAATCAGATTAATAACTACATTAACTACGATAAGACGACGTATTCAAAATTAACGTATATTTTTGGACGAACGCTATTGTTTGAAATCGCATGAATTTAGAAGGAGTGCTTCTCTAGCAGTAAACGCAGCGTGTAGTGGCGAAGTCCCGCATTGAAGTAGCAATACCCAATCCGATTAATAATAGTATTAACTACGATTAGACGATCAGGCGATGTACAATATATAAAATTTCCACATATTTTCGAACGAACGCTTCTGTTTGAAATCGCCATGAATTGAGAAGGAGTGCGTCTCTGACAGTACACGCAGCGTGTAGTGGTGAAGGGCGAGTGTAGGTACAACAGCAGCACGCGTGTACAGCTGCAACATCAGCTTTAATGCGGCGCCTCTAAAGAACCCTGAGCCGATCCCCACCAAGCCGGAGCAGACAACAGCTTTGAAACAAGCAAAGGAAAACAAACTGAATTTCTTCCTAAGATCTAGATGAAAATAGACCTAATTTCATGTGTTGTTGACTCAGTGTATTTTACAGGAAGTTATCGGTGTTTATGGGATATGTCAATCGGTTGCTGCTGTAAATGTTGTATTCATTTGATAGTCATTGGATTTCTTTAGTTTACAACGCAGCTCTGTCATGAGTTCACTATGAAAATGCGTTAAATTAAACTTACTGATGCTGCATTAAATCGGTTACAGACTTGATTTTCTACGCTCTGAAACAGGAATTTTTTCTGGTCATAATACTGAGAAACCAAAACCGAGGTCGCATCTGCTCTCCCATGCTTTACGTGCGAATACATTTTCCTGTACTGTGGATGTAGACCTTGTAAAGCAACAACCAAACAGAAGAAATTCCTGCATACAATTTTCAGCTGAACGAATGCGTTCTAATACTGACTCCCATTGCACATTGATCACCTGTAGTGCCTTACTTTATCCCAGTTTGCAGCTATTTTAGTTTATGCCAAGAGTAGAAAAGCCAAAAGTGCGTACCTACTCATTTACTCACGGACATATTAGTATGACCATTATCTTTACGATCAGCTAATGATATAGAAAAACAAAGGCTTCTATCATCGTACACTCAAATGTTGTTTTTAAAGGTTAGAGAAGTCATTCGCACAGCTTCGATGGAAAATTGAATCGTTTTCACACTCGACACACAGTGTGTCTTCAGGAAGTGTTGTATCAATAGGATGGTATACAACACTTTCAGTTAGTCCTCGTTAGAGGTTCTTCACCACTTACGAAAGTGAGGCTCTGCAGGTGGCAAAAATCTTGATATCGTCAAAAAATAGAAGTAATCAGCTTCACGTCTCAACATTTTACGGAACACTCTATGTGAATGATAAAAACAAACGAAAATAATAACAACTTTAAAAAAGTTTATCAAAAGCATCAAAATCAATAGTTTTATAAGTTATCCCTTGTGTTTAAATTGAAAGTGTTGTCTACATTTATGGCCATGGAACTTTCAGTGTCAAAGTAGCTCTAACAGCAATATAGAATAATGTATTTGGAAAATCGTTTGAAAGCTTCATTTCTTTCTGAGCCTATCTTGAATTTTTCTCAGATCAAAAGTTTGATCCGAAAATGATAGCAGAATATGGGCAAAAAACTTTCGCACAATAAAAAAAATCCAACCATGTTTTGTTTTACCCTCAAACAACTGAAATTTTTAGCTTGTTTCACCGTTTTAAAACCACTGTTACTAAACTGACACTGACGTCAGGTCATCACGGGCATTAAAATGAGGTAGGAACCGTCAATTGGAGGCGAACTTTGAAGAACATAGTCGACAAAAATAAAATGTAATAAGTTGGATGAAGATTTTGAAATCTAAATGGATGGTGAATGGTCGATGCGTCAGAAAATTTGACTTATACTCATGGCTCCCCCCTCACAGTCAAGTAGTGTGATCATCTACAGATACGTAAAATTCCAACTCAGTTTCGAATGAGATACGTAAGCATGTGTTGAGAAGGGACACCAGGTACGTGGTGTTTATGATCTAAGAGATGACAAGAAGCGTGGTAAGTATATTATTCCAGTGAACTGCTCTGCGTGTTACATCAATTGAATTAAGTCATATCTGCTGGCGTTATACGGACTGTGACAGAACACCACACCATTATTCAGTGTTTGTAAACCGTACAATCATGTTACGATTTTGCACAAGTTTCTCCAAAGAAATCGAACTTTTCATGACAAGAATGACTCTTGCAGATTGATCCAACATTAAAAAAAGCACCTCGAAGCTCAGAGCTTGTAAAAACAAGCACTTCTTGCTAAAAGTCGAATATTATATGCAAGGCGTGGCCTGCGCTCTTGCTAACACCTAAGAACAACGCACCCGAGGAGCATTGACGGCGTGCGTGTTGTATAGAGGCTTCGTTCCCTGCGTCTCAGTACGCGTGATGCGCAAAATGCTAACTAGTTTAATTAGCCGACACACTTTTGCACTGGCGGCTTTTGTAACGGAATTTAATTAAAGACTTCCTTTGCGCTCTTTTCAAGTTGGATGGACATGTGTTAAAATTTGAGCGCTGCTCAAAGAGTGGAAGCTAAATGCCGGTCGGAATAGGGGGGCTTTGGCGTAATGAAAATCTTCCCGTGAATACGTAGAGTAAACATTTATGCATGCAGGGAAATGTTGGGTTAAATAACGTAATTTTATCATTATTCGTTCAACGAAAGTCAGACCAAGCAAATTGAAGTAACTGAAGGCCTCAATGGTTGGTGTCACAACACATGAGCGAATCAAAATAGAGCTTATGCCTGCCAACATTAGATGCACGAAGGAAACATAGATGAACAAAGCGTGCAAGTGCAAGTGATCATCAGTTTGAAAAAAGTAGGCTTGTGTAGAAAGATAATGATACATTTCGACGGATCTCGCTTCAACTGGGACAGTATGTACAGGAGTTTCAAGTTAAACATCAGGATTTTGTTGAACAGTCATACAATTGTGAAAGAATGCAACTAATGAAAAAACGTGAACAACCTTTTCCAATTATAGATCTGTGATACATTTGTTTTTTCATTACCCATAGGCAGCTTGGAAGCTGAAAAATATAATCGTTAACTAAAGCGTAAGTAGATTTTACAGCAACATTTATTTTAATTAAATCTTTGAAACTCACTCATGCAACCGTAAAAGAAAATGAAGATGTTACTCAGTGCAAAAATGGGAAAATTGGCCTATCTCACGATGAAAACATCATCTTTTTTAAATTCAAGGTACCGTCCAACTGCAAGAGAAACATTGTTCTTATTGCGGTGTTCCGTGTAAAATAAATTGTTCACTCTCAGTAGTATGGAGAACTTGTCCCAGCATCTCACAATAGAGAGTTTCTTTCAATGCGGACTTGAAATTTACATGCTGCCTCTGTGGAAAATAACTTAAAATCGATAGCTAGACTTTCGTAGACATATGAGTTTCGACCCGCGTGAATGTAAGAAAAGTTACGAATTATTCCAGTAAATTTGTCTCGGGAGCGGCGGGAACGACTTCATGATAATGTTCAGAGCTCCGGACGAGGCTTGTTCATGCGGTTCGCTTCCCACATTCATCACGATCTCCTTTGTCTCTGAATTTCTCACAATGACTCGCTTTTCAATAGGCGAAAATAACCATGGCAGAAGGCGTTTTTTAGAAATGTCAAGTCTAGATTTATGGAGGAATTAGCGAAGCATACAATTTGTATTTCCTTTGGCTGGACTTTCAGTATTGTGAACACTCCTGAATTCTTTCGTCGGTTATATGTCAGTCAAAGCTATTGATGAAAGTTAGTTTTTTTTCTAATTTTCTTTGCATACACAAAGCATTGAAGGAAATTTTTCTGATACAGAAGATTAAGCTCTCAATTCTCGTTTGAGGAATGGCTTCCATTTTGATACAGGCATTTTTCTGAACTAAAAGAATATTCATTTATTGGGTACCCAAAATTGCGTCTCTCTTCCACCAAATTCTTCTGCATGTACTCATTTTTTCACGTTACTTTACGTTGCTTTAAAAGAATACATGAAAAAAATACATTTCAAATAAATAGCTACAATTTTGCACCAACGCATCATTGTGAAATAATAAAAGTTTCTCAATTCGTTTCGTTTGAAAGAAAACAAAAATAAACAGCATTCGAAGAGGAGGGAAAATTAAAGTTGTAGATAATTTGAAGGAATCAATTGCATTGTTTTCAAGAAAAGCAAGTACAAAGTAAAGTCATGGATATTTTTTAGGTATCAATTACGTTGTTCTCAAGAAAAGCAAGTGCAAAGTAAAGTCGTGGATATTTTTATGTATCAATAGCATTATTTTTAAGACAAGCAAGTACAAAGTAATATTGTAGATATTTTTTAAGTAGCAATTGCATTGTTTTTAAGACTAGCAAGTACAAAGTAACCTCGTAGATATTTTTTATGTGTCAATTGCATTGTTTTCAAGACAAGCAAGCACAAAGTCAATTTAAGAGCACAGCCCCATCGGGCTGTGAGGCAAGGACCACGCCGGCATTGGAGCCGAAGACTGCAGTGTCGAGAGCAGCACGGAGCGAGAGCCTGAAATTGCTAAGAGGAACCTAGCTGAGCATTTCCCTTGATGCATGTAAATTCCTCGCCAAGAGTTCTCGAGGGAAGCCATAGCATTAAAGGACTACAATAGGGATGGAGGCTTGCATCCTAAGGTAAAAGTCCGTCCTGGTACGTTGGATGAAGCAGGGAATTGTAGAGAAACGGATTACCGCGACGGAGATGCGTGATGAACGGGATTAGGTCCCATTTAAATGCAGAATACCTTTGATAAAGCTTCTTTGGTCTTTGAATACAGGACTAATTCTTTGAGAGTCATGTCGAATCAAACTGAATGAAGTCAAGATAGATGAACTTATTTTGTGGTTATTAGATCTAAGTTTAAAGTTAATGAAAGAGCAGATCTTTGAAATTGAGGTTGAAGGTAAAAGCCTCAACATCCATTTAGATGAAGGACAAGATAATTAAAAATTAACTATTTCAATTACAGAGCTGGAAAGCTGATTCAAAAGAAAAACCTTTGAAAAAAATTACTTTGGGCTATTTGAACTTGTGACAAAATTAGTGAAAGTTTTCACATAAATTTTTTAAATCGGCCACCATAAGCAAAAAAAAAACACAAGAGATAAAGAAAAAATTGCATTTTGTCCACTGGAAAAGATCTTTTCGAAAAATCTCTAGTCGAAATTTATTCCTGAGGATTACTTCCGCAGTACATCCGATAGTAAGAACTTTTTGAATTGATTTTATATTCTATCTATAATCGCACTAATGAGCTCCGCATGCGATCATTCCTCGCTCATAACTTTATTTGTGCGCACTGTGCATCGCAGTATGTGGGCTCTACTCACCGAGAACTTTAAGAGAGAGTCAATGACCATGCTAGCCGTAATCGAAGAACCAACTTTTCAAACTCGCTATTTCTCGTGCATACTATGTAGTATAGCACAGCTAACTTCTAGAATTAAAATGAAATAATTTCCGGCTTAAGTGGTGTTCATCGAATATTTTACATCTTCATTCAACAGTTTCTTAGGTTGATGAAAATGAGCACAGAAATTACTCTGTAAAAAACACTTGTGTTCAATTCTTCCTGTACGCTAATATCTTAGTATTCCAGCCCTAAAATGAAATCTTATGCTGGCAAGAATTTGTAGTTTCAATATTTTTAGGGCTTACGTTCGCTATCACATCACTTCTTGAGTCTTGCCAAAAAATATTGCATCTGTTTAACGAACAATATCAAAACAGCACAACACTAAGCTAACGATTCTTAGAAGTAATTGCGTAAATTTCGCAATTAGTAATACGACGAATGCCAACAGCGTTATCTAGCGAGGGTAAAACTTTGACGTGAGATGAAGATGAGAGGTAATTGTAAAATTGATGATTGCGCAGAAAATTTATTCGGACCTTTTAGCAATACAAGTTCACCCATCGGGATTACGGTGTTAGGCATAAGAAAATAAAGTGAGTTTAGATTATATCGTACAGACTTGGCTGATGTTGTGCACAGGTCTAAAATTTTGACCAAACACAATCATGCACAATCAACAAATGTGGAAGCCTTTCGATATAAGTAAAATGATAATTTTTTTCACTGATTTAATTTTCAACATTGCCATTTATCGCCCAGGGGACACAAATCAAGTGGGGAAAATTGGCTTAAATTTGTTTGAAAATGATTAGTCCACTGATTGAGCATTTCACTTACACGGCTACACAACAATACTGGGACAACTATATACTATCGATTGTAGGAGCAACAAAAATTAACGAAAACGAATGAATGTTTCTTAGTATGTCCTCAATTATTACGATCAAGTGTAAGGAAATCACTCACTAAATCACCTTTCATTTTCACAACATGCGCCACTCTCTTAAATACTTGCAACAGCTCAAATGGTAATTTGGCCCATTCTTATTCCAAAGACCCCTTCCGACTCTGGTACTGGATAAAATTTTTTTAACACATTTCCTTGCTAAACTTGAAAAACATGAGTTCGCTGAATTCAGATTGGGACTTGGAGAAGACCATTCTTCCGTAGTTAATAACTCTGGAACATTGTACTTGAACTATTCCTGACCCGGATTGGTGGTGTGATTGGCATAATCCTTCATGCAATCTTCTTTTTGATTTTCAGCGTTGTTGCAGTTTTCGGATGGCCACGTCTTGTAATGTCCCAAACATTCCCAGTCTCATTATATCGCTGTATTGCACAATAACCAAAATTGGGCTTCGATTTTACTATTTGGTAATTCTTCAGATTTCACCTGGAGACTATCCTTCTAAATGGAACTCCCCAATTGTGCTCCTTTTAACTTCCACTGTGTGGTATCATGTAAATAATACTACGTAGACTGTTAATTTTTACAAGCAAGAAATGTTAGCTTATGCCGACAATGACAGATTCTGAAAATTAAAACTTCAGGGTGAGTAATAAATAAATCTCAACGATAACGAGCACTTTTCACCAAGTTTTGACCCACTCTGAATACGATTCATTAGAAATTTCTTTTCGACCACTGAAGTCACTAAGATGACAACCATACTATACAGGTCTGGTGGCCTGGCACGTGAGTCATGCTATCATAGCGTCTGGACCCTGGTAGGATTAAGAATACTATTTGAGTGAAATTATTTCAACATTGAAATAATTTTATTAGAAAAATTTTGTGCTTCTTAGACACAGTTCATCAAATTTTAAAGAAATACGGCAATATCAGTTCTAATTGTAATAGTTATATAAATTGCAATAAAAAATGCTGAAAATTAACTTGTGGTGTATTAAGTAAATTGTGGTCGGAATCTTTGACAGAAGCTGCTTGCCTATGGCAATGAATTAGAATTTTGAACTAGCTCTACTTGGTGAATCAGATACAAGAAAAGGGACTCTCCGCTGAATATGAGAAAACGATAATTGACCTATGACCTAAGAATGCGAATTTTTCATATGTGTTGTCTGAGAGTATCATTGCCTCACAAAACAAGTTCAAAATCAGGTGAGGTCTTGAAATTGACTCGAAATCCTCATAAGAGAATATCAAGCCAAATTATTCAAATCCCTTTAAAACTGAATCAATATTTCTAAAAACATGCAATTATTAATCCGTGATAAATACATCAACACATTGCAGTTTCTGTACTGGTACTAACAGGAGGCGTCTACAAAGTCATCGTGAAGTTGGACGATCTTGCCTCTATATTCTAATTAAAACTTTCCTCGTAGCTCTGTACTGATGACGTCGCGAGGTGACAACGACATTTCTTGGATCAGATCGAGGTGCCAAAACGAAGGCTAAGAAGAAGAAATCTCGGCACGCAGGAATACTTGCAAGCCGAACTTTGGGATGGCTCGAGGATTTCCCTGTCGGCCGGAACGTTTGCATAATGCAGTCCGTTCCTATGAATTCATTCGTTTCCAGTCTGGAAAGCTATTTGTTGAGTGTCGTCAAGGCTTCATGTCGTTGCCATGCATCAATCATGTTGGCATGTTAACAAAACTTGTCGTGAAATTAAATTAATTTCAGAGTCAGTTTGATTACGCTTTGATCTGTAACGTGTTGTGAGGCAGAATTGGCAAATTAATGAACAGCTCATTTTTTCTGTTTACAACGTTTTTCGTTTAAGATAAACGAACATTGACTGCAAATAATATGGGGATATCCAGGTTTTAGCTTCAGTATCACCGCAGCATTATTTCAAGTCTTTATAAGCTACCTGTCATTTTAAAACCGGCGCTATACTTCAGCAGGAGCGAATTAATAATAATAATGCAGCGATGTACACGTCATATCTGTTTTCACAGCTTTTTCCTGCACCGTGGCTGCACGTGTCACTGCAGTAATTACATCAGTTGACTTAACTAACCGGAAACAATTCGCAGTGGGCAATTATACAGTGAAGACCATGATTCACCTAGAGCATTTTCTATCAGAATGCATTGCTGCAGCTTTCACGGCACTAAATATCTAGTAGCCATAATGATTTTCGCTGCAACAAGAACTATCGGCGGAATTTACTGCTCTGAATCACGCTCAAAGTGAATTCCTGCACTGAACTGAAGGAAACTGTGAGAGAAACGGCGCCGATTTTGAATTGGGTACGACTCATACTGCTATAAGACCCGTAGAAAGAAGTACGTGAAGACGTAGAAGTACAGAGCGTACGTTGAAGTGTTTCACCAAACTCCTTTCAATCTAGTTCTTTCAACCCGTAAAATAATACAATAGCTCGCCAAATATGCAAGCAAGTGCTTGCAAATGTGTGTCATAAATTTTCACGTGAAAACTCACATCTATGAGGCTTGTACACTCAATCAGAATTAGACACAATAAATTAAATGAGAGCCAATTGAATCAAGCTGAAAATTTCACGCACAACATAATTTCAGAAACATGCGTTCGTAATTTTAACTCGTTTTTCTAGGAAACTACCTTCTCAAAGCTGGCTGCTCTATAAACTTATCTAATTACGACTGCCTATGCCCTTAACGTAGCAGTCAGTGAGCGTGCAACGCCGAACATGGACACAAATAGGCACTCCATGACAGCGAATGCGACCTGAAGCCATCACAACCACCGCTCCACGACCCGTAAAAGGTGTTCTTGAGTCTTATCTTAGACTAAAGAGGCCTTGGTCACGAATTGCGATGCAAGGAGCAGGAGTAGATAGCTTGACCTAATGAACTTCCATTCAAACGAACTTTTTTTGAGTTAGTGCTTTGAATATTATAATTTTTTGTTCGACACTGAGTGCATGTTATATTGACTTTTCAAAAATGCGTACTTGGTATTTATTTACTTCTCAGTCATAATTTTTCGTATTTCATTCTTAGAGGACGTTTATTACTCGTCCTGTTTTAAAGGAATTATATTATTAGTTTCTTGATATTCAACTGCCGTTTGTTCGCCAACTAGGTTTGAAAAATAGATGTCTAAATCTGTCTTACAAAATAAAACACTTCGTAAAATAAAAATTGTTGTGAATCAAATATTATTTTATGATCACAGACAGTGATTCAGTGATAATTTTAATCAAACTTTCTGTTTAACAATTAGCTAGACTTAAAAAATTTACAAATTGATATATACGGGATTTTTTTATTAAATTTGCCAGTTTGATTTCGCTACTAATAAAGTAGAATGTAAATTCTCAAACTCGGAAATTCACATTTCTCTTATTTTTAATTTGAGCGGTCCCTTGTTTTGCTCTCGTGGCGATCAGTGTAACATACGATATGAAAAGTTCAATAAATGCAGGACTCAGTTTGCAAGTATGCAGGTTCATTCAACGTGTTCTAGTGAAAAATGTTTTTGTACCCTATTCACACAAAATCAAAGAAGCTAATTTAAAGTCAAGTAAAAATTTTTTTCTACTCCTCTCCACATCTTGTCTTGCATTGTAAGTCTCATATGATTCCAGATCTATCTTGAATGAATAAATGTATTTTTTACATATATTATTTTTCAATTTGTGTAATTTCCATTCAGTACTTTGNTATTATTTTATGATCACAGACAGTGATTCAGTGATAATTTTAATCAAACTTTCTGTTTACCAATTAGCTAGACTTAAAAAATTTACAAATTGATATATACGGGATTTTTTTATTAAATTTGCCAGTTGGATTTCGCTACTAATAAAGTAGAATGTAAATTCTCAAACTCGGAAATTCACATTTCTCTTATTTTTAATTTGAGCGGTCCCTTGTTTTGCTCTCGTGGCGATCAGTGTAACACACGATGTAAAAAGTTCAATAAATGCAGGACTCAGTTTGCAAGTATGCAGGTTCATTCAACGTGTTCTAGTGAAAAATGTTTTTGTACCCTATTCACACAAAATCAAAGAAGCTAATTTAAAGTCAAGTAAAAACCTTTTTCTACTCCTCTCCACATCTTGTTTTGCATTGTAAGTCTCATATGATTCCAGATCTATCTTGAATGAATAAATGTATTTTTTACATATATTATTTTTCAATTCGTGTAATTTCCATTCAGTACTTTGAAAATTGTATCATCCTATTAGACAGAACAAAAATTGCGTACAAATACATTTTCAAGCTCTTCGTAGACTGTGTAATGCAATATTCATTAACCAATCGAAAAATAGCATTCGTTGTTTGCCAACTCATCAAACTAGAGTTTTTTTAATATAGGAGAATACCCTCGATTTATAGTAAAAAAGTTTTCACTGACTTGTCATGCGAAGTTTATTTTTCGATCATTTTCAAGAAAGTCTTTTATGTACATTATCTATGCATAATCACATTAAGCAAAACATTTATGACAACTGTAGCTACGTTATGCTGTACGTTTGAACGTGGCACAAACGTACATTTATTAAACAATGATGAAAGTACAATGCGAAAACCGTACATACAGGGACTGTACGCAAAAAACATACGTTATGAGACTTGAGCGTGTAATTTAAACTGGTCATATTTTATGGAAAAACACAACGTGCCACTTTGGTACGTTGTACCAACTAAAGATACTTTGTACAGTGCATATATTCTGTGACGATACCAAACCTTGAGTACGAAGACATTTGTGACCATCCCTCCCTGCGGTAGTCCGGAACTGTGGTACCAGTAATGACGCTAACAAAAGGCTCACATACCCCAGGCAATGCTTTGAGAGCCTCCACACACGCACAATTGTGGACACCAGGGTGTCTACAGCCCCTTGACAGCCTCATTATACAGCAACATTTTCTAAATTTCTTTATTTTCTGTACTTTGAGGTACTGGACTTTACGTCATTGGAAGAATGAACCATTTGTGAGTTCCTGTAACTTCTTAAACGAAAACTGTCGATTTTGGTCAACTTAGTGCAAATTGGTTGAAGAAATTAACCAAATAATTATTCTCTAGTACGTTGTCTTGTTGCAAAATTGATTTCGTCCTGCCACGGCCTTTTTTCATTCTAAACCTAAATATTCGTACTAAAACATTTAAAACAGTATGCTATGTTTTTTCCAAAATTGCTATGAAAATTTTAGTCGTCAAGCTAATCTCATGGGCAAAGCGACTGTTCTTACATGGTCATCCAAACACTTTGAAACCCACACGTGCGAAAATATACAAGTAACGAAAGGAAAGACCCAAATCATGAAATTCATTGGACTAACAATGGTCTCAAAGATTCAAGATATAATTAAATAATTTATTTATACAATCTTAGAAGAAGTCAAGCAAGTAATTTGAGCTTATAAATTTAGCTTATTGCTCAAAGCTGCATTTTCACCATGTATTGACGGGTTACAGGCTATGAATCTTCTTTTAACACAATCTCAACATCGAAAATGATCTCCACAGCCCACATTTAGATGAAAAACCTCATAAATGCCCAACAATACAATCCGAGTCGCTGAATAAATTTTACAGCTGGATCATCTCAAAGTCTTTGTAAAGCCTGATTTAAAATTCATTGGAATATTCCACGGGAGCGTAATACAGATTACAGCCAGGAGTAAGAGTGCAAGAGAACGTATCTGTCCATGACCTACAATGAAAATTTGAATGCGTCCCTGAACCTTCCAGGAAGCTGACAAGCGCGTACCCATCAAAAAACAGCAGAAATTATAAATTCATATTGCGGGGAGATTTTTCTCAACTTTGTTTGCCAATGTTACTCCCTCACCTTTAAAATTAAAGAACAACAACTAACATCTCCTAGCTATCAAATGTGTGTATGTTTTAATCAGAGAACAGCTTCTTCAGCGCAGGAATGATGTGAATTACGATCAGTTGTTAGAATTGTGGGAAGATCATACCGGTATAACTGAGTCAAACTTTTAATCCTACGATAATTCATAATAAAATCTGAAAACTAAATGGTTAAAACTACGCTAGTTAAGAACAATATCATTCTTGGAGAGAGCACGCATTTCCTCTCATTTTTACTAAACGTGTTAAAGTAAAAAGGGGTTTGAATAAACATCAGAAAATTTCCCGAATTTGGTTGTTTCAAGAATTGTTTTCTACATCATTACGCACCGCTTTGAATTTATTTTTCAAAATTTACTAGATATAGGTAATTAACTATTTGAGACTCATCTTTCTTCGATCTTGGAAATGAACCTTTATAAAGAGAAAAATGATTGATCTTCATGATCTACGAGCACTCCAGGAAAACTGAGCGACTGTTTAGTAATTCAGTAATTCAAGGACAACAGATCAAAAAGAATATCATCAACTCTATAGAGTCTGCACATGTTCATCAAAAAGTTTTCAAAGCAACTTTTTATCTAACTCGAGACATTACGCTGGAACTCATGCGACATTCCCAGGGACATTTCGCTTGCGGCTCACGCCTCCGATCTAAGATAGGACTTTTTGGTCCCCACGATGTTATCTCACACACCAATTCACAATTAGGACACAGCGATAACTGGAAAATTCCCATTCAAAGAAGGATGCGCCGATCAAGAGGAAGTTTTCCATCTGCGTGTCGTGGTAGCCTGTCGTTGTCTTTATCTGCATGTCCTTAACTCATGTCTGACGATCTGCCCTGCAGCGGCTACTCTTCAGAATCTTCTTCTGGTAACCGTAGGCTAAAACATATGACTTAGGCTGTGTAAAATAACCTTTTGAAACTAACGGGTTAATCATTTTTCAAGATCTGACGTCAGCAGCGTCTTCATTTCAAGTTGTAGTTTAGAGTAATATGATGAAAATGATCGGATATTTTTTGATAAATTTCGTTGAAGTTGGAAATTCCTTGGAAATAGCTAAATTTACTAAGTTCGCTTTTCGTGTTGTCATTGTCGGAGACTCGAGTGTACTGCAGCGGTGTCACTGTAAACCTGCTTCAATAGTATNAACAATATCATTCTTGGAGAGAGCACGCATTTCCTCTCATTTTTACTAAACGTGTAAAAGTAAAAAGGAGTTTGAATAAATATCAGAAAATTTCCAGAATTTGGTTGTTTCAAGAATTGTTTTCTACATCATTACGCACCGCTTTGAATTTATTTTTCAAAATGTACTAGATATAGGTAATAAACTATTTGAGACTCATCTATCTCCGATCTTGGAAATGAACCTTTATTAAGAGAAAAAAGATTGATCTTCATGAAATACGAGCACTCCAGGAAAACTGAGCGACTGTTTAGTAATTCAGTAATTCAAGGACAACAGATCAAAAAGAATATCATCAACTCTATAGAGTCTGCACATGTTCACCAAAAATTTTTCGAAGCAACTTTTTATCTAACTCGAGACATTACGCTGGAACTCATGCGACATTCCCAGGGACATTTCGCTTGCGGCTCACGCCTCCGATCTAAGATAGGACTTTTTGGTCCTCACGATGTTATCTCACACACCAATTCACAATTAGGACACAGCGATAACTGGAAAATTCCCATTCAAAGAAGGATGCGCCGATCAAGAGGAAGTTTTCCATCTGCGTGTCGTGGTAGCCTGTCGTTGTCTTTTTCTGCATGTCCTTAACTCATGTCTGACGATCTGCCCTGCAGCGGCTACTCTTCAGAATCTTCTTCGGGTAACCGTAGGCTAAAACATATGACTTAGGCTGTGTAAAATAACCTTTTGAAACTAACGGGTTTATCATTTTTCAAGATCTGACGTCAGCAGCGTTTTCATTTCAAGTTGTAGTTTAGAGTAATATGATGAAAATGATCGGATTTTTTTTTGATAAATTTCTTTAAAGTTGGGAATTCCTTGAAAATAGCTAAATTTACTAAGTTCGCTTTTCGTATTGTCATTGTCGGAGACTCGAGTGTACTGCAGCGGTGTCACTGTAAACCTGCTTCAATAGTATTATTCACCAGAGAAAAATTTCCCTTGGATAAAATTGCCGTGTCCATGCAAAGGAAAATTCAACCTTAAAGTTATGATTCTTTCAAAACTTTGTCAGATCAGGCAAATGAATAAATTTAAAATAGGACAATAAACCATTGTTTAGAGTAAGAATCTTTCAGAACGAAACACATTGGTGTTTGATGATCCGATTCATCAATTCCGTTATTTTCGAACACTGTTCATTATATTCGAAAAGTCCTTGGTTTAAAAAGAACTGATTGTCAATGATAAAGTTCCACTGATGTTTAAAATGAGTTCAAAATTCCAACAAAAAATTTGCTGTTGTTGATTGCAAGAATAGCTTGTCGATTCCTAGTTAAATCTAAAAAAGGACTGTGTAGTTAAATAGGTCGAGTAGAAACAATATTTATGCTTTTATCATCGTTCATGAGTTTCACAGAGAAAAATGTTTAGCAATTTCAAATTGAACAATAACGACAGTTGACTGGATATGCACTAGTATAATCAGGAAATCTTCTAAGTATTTTTCTTGGGATTTTCTTCAGTGAATTGCAAAGGAAATAATTGGCTAGTAATTCCCCAGCAGTGTCGCAAAAGCAGAGTGAGTTTGTCTGGAAAAAGCATCTGTAGGCGCGGACGCTAGCCCCTTCAACAGTCCTCTTATCTTCTTCCTGATTGCAAGAGCCGTTCTGGAAAGCTTAGCGCATGCTTTCCCATGCACATCTCGCCTCTTCCAAAAGTCCTTGCAGTTCCTCTAACTTTCCCGACTCAAGTGGGTCTTACTGTTATGAAATAATTTGCATAGGAATGGCGCAGTAAAGCGGGACTACATGCATGCCGTTCTCAGTCGCTCGTGCCGACCGTGGATGCAAGCGTCCTAGAAGTATGGAAGGTTCGGCGGTGTCGCTTTCGTCTTCTTTATAAGCAGACATCTTCTGTTCGTAGTGACCTGAGAAACATGCATCGCTGGCCTCGATGTACTTTACTTCTTCACTTTATTTCTGAGGCTGCAGTGAAGTAATGGTTGCATGTATCAGTCGCATGAAAGCTTATATCTTTAAGGATATGACTGCCCATTACGCTGGTATTGTGCTCCGTCGGAAAAATAGTAGTTTCATAACACTGTGCTCGTTGCTACGATAATCAAAATGCAAAGCGGTTGGAAAATTTAATACCAATAATACAATAGTTATTCACAGTTTAATTAGTTCAGTCAAAGTTTAAAGTTCAAATTTTTAGAGATTTTTAGTTATTTCATTGTTATATTTACATTTTTAATACAATACCGAATCACCTTCTGTAAATTAAAAACTTGGAATCCTTCACCAGTTCCTGTTCATCAATAATTGCCCTTTCATTTAAAGGCCTTTTTCAGTTAGAACTCATTCATGTAAGAAAGGAAAATGATCAGCCATTAGGAATATTTGTGTTGCAATAGATTTTATTAGTTCACTTGAATATTTTCAAGTCAGCTAATATTTATGCGTCCACTTTATTATGATAATCAGATATGCGCTCATGTAACTCATGATGGAAATAATTTCCTAACTTTTCGTTTTCTTTCGCTTTGTAATGTATATATATTTATTAAAATCTGTATTAATCGAGCTATTGGCAAATATCACCAGCAGACTTGTAATTAGTTCAAGTTCGAAACAGAAGACGTATCAAAGTTTCAGTTATCATCTAAAACATCACGTAGAAAGTGCAGAATAACATTTAAATTCACATTCACTGAGTTTTAGTTCCGATCAGAAGATGAGTTCTTCAGGTTTCAATTATGATAAAAGCCATTGCTTTGAAAATTTTGGTTCAGTTTAAACACCAACGCTCACACTCTCAGATTCATCGAAAACTCAAATCCGAAGCTTTTCTTCCGATCAGAAAAACCAAATTTCCCAAGTTTCGGCTCGAATGTAAAGCACGCATTTCCAAAGTTTCAGTTTAGATTAAAAGACGCGTTTTCCACTTCCGCTATCAGTTGGACTACAAGTCAATGTTTGTTCAGTCTCCGCAAGAGGGAGCACCGACCAGCGGCAATATATGTAACTGACAATTTAGGGCGTTCGCAAGACCTTGTTGTTAGTGCTGGGGAGGTTTTCGCTCGCTTCCATGGAAGTTGGATCTAACAAAACAATTTCTATGCAACGGAGACGCAACTCCTTCGTCGGTCTAAATTGAATTCGGGTAATCATCCAAACTTTGAAGCCTGTTCGATTTTTGTTCGCCTTGCGAGTTGTTTGGGTTGAATGGATTTACTCGCTTGGAATTCCCTCTTCCGGAAGAATGATAGGTACG